>CM070089.1:10949971-11204971 GCA_036178185.1 Liparis tanakae | reverse complement strand
TTCCCTTTTCAGTCGCTCACCGTGAACGCCACACAACTTCGAGCCGGGCACCGTAAACCACCGTGTAAACGCGCCGCGCCAAGGTGCGCGAACGAAATGAAGCGGCATTCACACGCCGCTCTAAATGAACACAGTAACACACTCATAAAAAAAGCGAATAAATATCACATTGTAATGTCGCAGTTGTATGTAGCGTCATTGTAAAATGTCACATACACACCAACACCGTGAAAGGTTAGACAGACCGTTACCCACCTCTAGTGGACGTTAAACCGCACTGCAGTTCTGCGCATTGACAAAAACATTACGGTAAACTGCAATCATTGGATGGGCGTTAAACACACGTGACTTCAGACGAAACCTGGACCAATGGGCTTGCAGGATGAGTGTTCCACAGATAACGGACCCCAACACACACACACAAACCGTCTGTTGACGTTGTCTGTTAATAATCATGCGAATCATCCCGGACCGCTGAGTTTTAATGCAACATTACTTCACACAGGGACACAGAAGATGCCGGTAACCGACCTAGAAACACGCTGAAGTAAGTCAGACGGTGTCGTACATGAAGCACCAGCTGGTTAGCTGCGTGCTATTGAGCTGTGCAAGCTAGTTGCTATTATAACATGAGCTAAACATCGGGGATTGAAAGTAATTGATTATTATTGATATTGCATTGATTGTTTGCACGTTGCACGTTGTTGGAAGTGTTTAACTATACCACGTTTCAAGCTATAACGTGGCTCTTGTTTTCTTGCTAGAAGACTCCATAGATCTGACATGTCATCATTAAGTATGAGTGTCTCATTGTTTCTGCTCCATTGTTTCCTCTGATGTGTCTCCAGTCTGGGAGATGTCTCTGGCTCAGAGGGTTTTGTTGACCTGGGTCTTCACCCTGGTCTTCCTCATCATGCTCGTACTGAAACTGGATGGGAAGGTACAGGTGTTCCTCTCTTATTACCTGTCAGCAAGCTCTTGGAAATCTTCTTTTTCACCCTATAGTTCATAGTAGTTTTACTCAATCATGTTTTCCAAATTGTCCATTTACCTTAATCCTCCCGTTACCTTCAAATTTACTAACATCTTTTACCCTTTTTGACCACAGCAGTTAAAACCTCCAGAAAATTATTACAATTAATATTGTTTCCCAAGTTTAAGTGTGAGGTATGTTTTTGTTGACTACCTAAATAGCCCTTTAAATAAATTAAAAAGTTATTTCTTATATGTTTTACACAGTGAAAAACAGATGCGTACAAGTTGTGTATACGACAAATATATCATGTGAATTCTATGTTTTCCCAGTTGTCCCCAAAAATTAGGAAAAGTCATGAAATATGAAGCAAAAAAACATTATGTTAATCATTTTTTTTAGAGACGTCAAACATTGAATGGGTTCAAATTGACCCCAAAGGTAACAGGAGGGTTAAATCCTTGGTGTGTTTACTCTCCGTATTTTATTTGTGTGTGTGATTGGTCCTATTTTTCTCCCAGAGTGAATATCTTTTAAAACAAGTGATGAATGGACCCATCTACCCCAATACAAATGCTAAATAAACCTCTTGTATCTTCTTCTCCCTCTCCTCCCTCCAGGTGCAGTGGAACTGGTTCCTCATCTTCCTCCCGGTGTGGGTATTTGACGGCATCCTCATCCTCATGCTCGCCATCAAGATGGCAGGCCGCTGCAAGCCCGGCTACGACCCGCGCAACGGCTCCCCGGACCTGCGTCTGCGCGCCTGGTACCTGACGGCCATGCTGCTGAAGCTGGGCTTCTGCCTGACGCTGTGCGCCAAGCTGGAGAAGCTGGCGGACGTGAAGCTGACGTTCGTGTGCATACCACTGTGGACCGTGTTACTGGGGGCACTGGTGGAGCTGGGGATGAATATCTTTCCTGAGAGGAGAGACGCCTAAGAAGGAGGAACTGTTAGGATGTTTTCAGAAAAGCTCGGCGAAGGAATCAAATCATAGCTTTCGACATTCATATTCATCTTAAGAATAAGAGACTTTGTGTAAAAGTACAAATCATAATGTGTTCGGACCTCGGTGGAGTTAGTGTCTGTCCATTCATGTTTAAAATAGCTTTTTTTTTTAAATGGTATTATTCTCTTTATAAAGAAAAACAAATGCCAAAAGGGGATCAACTGTAAATGTATAAGACTACTGTGAATCCAACACTGGAAGAAACGATAAGATCCTCTGTTTGCTTTTAAAAGGTATTTACTATTGTTTTCTAGTGCTTATTTTCACTGTACGTAAGCTCTTGTAAAGAAGTCAAATGATTATTCCTTTTTATTTAAGTTGCATAACAGCAGCTGTCTCTTGGTACCAAATCATGGAGCGGACGTTTCTGGGACATGTGCTTCAGATGTTGTGTAATTTTATTTAGACGCGTACTTCTTTTCATTCCTGAACTGCGAAAATCAGTCGGCCGAGTATTATCACACAAGTTCTAAATTAACTGGATGTTAATTTGAAGAAATTGTTCTGGATATAAAAAGCATCTTGGAACAACTTGTTTTTCCACAGGCGGCTGCCCTCCCTGCTCCGTACAAGGTCTCTTTTGTGCCGTGTAAATCATGCGCTCCATAAAAATAACTAAGCTGTTATTACTGTTGGTACAAGGTTCACGGTCGGGAGGAAAAGTATGTGACGTGTCCCACGATGAAGACCGTGTCCCTGCTGTGTGTTGAACTCCATTATTAGGCTTTAAAATGCTTCCGAATCAGCAGTTTTACGGTCTTCTAGTTTTGTTTCATGGTATGTACATTTGTTTTGTGCCATTCAATTGTTTATAAGTATTTAAAATGCATTCTTTGCGCTATTTTGCACCGTGTTGAAAAAGGAACGTGATTTGAGGTCAAGTGCTTGCTAATGGACGCACGCCTCGTAAGAAATAAATGGATTGTGTACATTGAACTGTAGCTATTTGTCTTAAATAATACAAATACACATTTAAGTATTTCCAACCGCAGTGTTTGTGCCTCTGGTCGGCCCTTTTAGGGACACACAGGCGGAGCACACTGAAGAATGTTCTGTTTGCGTTTAGTCTTTAAATATTGAAGTGTTTTCATGACCTGACAGACTTTTAGTCTTGTTATTTCACCTGTATGCGTAACCCCTTCAGCCTACGGCACTCGCCCCACAGCCGAGTGCTATATGCAGTAGTGAAGGCAACTCTGCTTATGATATATCAAGTATCAGGTCATATGCTCCATATATCAAGTACCTGATATATCAAGTATCAGGTCATATGCTCCATATATCAAGTACCTGATATATCAAGTATCAGGTCATATGCTCCATATATCAAGTACCTGATATATCAAGTATCAGGTCATATGTTCAGTCAACATGATTTCATCACTCCACGTGTAACTCAATAAGATGAACACATCCAGGGTGGCGTGCACATGCACACCTCTTTATCTCTCCTCTGCAGCGCCGACCCCAGTACGTATTATAAATGAGTGTGTGTGTGTGTGTGTGTGTGAGAAAAAACACCTTGGTATATAAGTATTTCATGAACACCTGTCAAAATATTGAATTTGACAGAAAACCGTGTGCTTAACCCGCCTGTGACCTTTAGGGTCAATTTGACCCCAATGTTTAACGTTGATGTTCTTCTGGGTCAATTTGACCCCAGGCTGTTTTTCTATGTGTCAAACATATAAGAAATATCAACTTTTTTTATATATTTAAAGGGCTATTTAGTACATACAGTACCTCACACTTAAACTTGGGAAACAATATGAATTATAATAATTTCCTGGAGGTTTTAATTGCTGGGGGGGTCAAATATGTTAGTAAATGTGAAGGTAACAGGAGGGTTAAATCTTAAAAGACTTTGGAGGAGTTCATTCACGCCGAATAAGGAACCAGGCGGTGGAAAACCGGACGGCTTGCATACAAATCAGAGGCCCACTCGTAAAGATGTTGCTCCTCAGCGCCACTAGTGGATGAATACTCGACCACGTATCTTTACACATCAGTCGTCCCGTTTCCCACGTTCCTGAAAGCATCTTTTTCCAGAACACATCAAGTCAAACTACACCCTCCTTACATTGAACCTTTTATTAGCTAGGCTCATATTTAAAGTAGAAACCACACCACAAGTTATTTTCCTCTTTACAAAATGTCTTATGTACACTCCAGTGCTGACAGTTAAAAACTACAGAAATAAAAAAAGAACATCTCGAGATATATAAACTCTGTTAAAACACCGGTCCGTGAAAACTTGTTTTTTCAACCATCGCTTTGTCACATTTGTACAAAAAAATATAGACGTTCCGGTCGTGTGTTTTTCTTTCTTCTTCTTTGTGAATCATCTGTAAGCCAAAAGCATAAAAAGAGCTGCAGAGCGCCGTACAACTGGCATCAAGTGCTGAATATCACTGAACATCACTTCGCTCTCCTCAAAGCCACAAGGTGAAGAGTTCCGTCTCGGAAATGAAGAGGAGAGAGTCAAACGGACTAAAGGAGCTGAAGTTTTAGGTTCCATTTTCCCACATTCTCCATTAACCATCACAAACACAACCCTGAAGCCTCCCAGCTCACACCGCAGACATCTGGAGAGTTTTCAAAATGCAAAAAAGTCAAATTTCAGGCTTTTCTCTCATTTTCCAGAGGAAAAAGTACAACTTTGGGACTCTTAAAAACTCCCATTTAAGGACAGAACTCCTTCTCTCCTTCTCTCTGGGCCGTTCAGTAGTTCACAGTTAAGGACAGGCACTGGGGAAATGTCGTGGGCTACATTAGCAAGAGGGCTCCGAAAAATCAAGACCATCAATGACGAAAAAAAAAAAAAAGGTTTTCGACATCAAAGTGAGACCGATTCGATTCTAAAATCAGACATTTACCACGAAACGTATTCATAGCTGTCGCTGAATCAGAACTACAATAATTTATTGTACTTAAAAAAAAAAAAAAAAAAAAAACACGGTCACTCGAGAAACTGGACTTCTGTTAAATAGATAAATAATGCTTTGGGAAGGAATTCCCGACATTTATTCCTTCCGTCTTGGAGGATTGGTCCAAGAAGGAATAAAAGCAGTTGTATCTCCGAGGTCTGAGGCCCGAATGAATGACGTAATAGACGTGGAAGAAACGGAAGTTGCCCAACATGATGAGTGTCTTTGATGACATCACCTGTCCTTTTTGACCTGTGCTGTGATGAGTTACATTTGGGATATTGCTCCACTCATTGGTTATCCCTATGCAGAAGTTAACTCGTGGAAAGCTCTGAGCGTAGCTGCATAGGTGCCGATATCACGTTACAGGTGTAATACGCAAATTGAACAGTAACCTTAAAAAAGGTAAGTAAGACTCAGGATTGTTTTTGGAGACAAATAGTGGACAATGTGTCCTGAAAGCATCTTTTCCTGAGACTGAGGGTCTGTTTGCAGACCGGTCCTCAACAGAAAGTGTTTCAGTTATGAGGAGAAGCTGTTCCCAGGGCTCGTACACATGTCGACCCATGCATTTCCAGGACTTTAAAACCAAATTTCCAATCTGAAATCTCGGTATAAACATGGAAAATTTAGAACAGGCTTATATTTTGAGCGTCTTTCTTTAAAAAACGTATTAATTATTTCAAACTCGGCGTAAATGAACACGTGATTATAACAAATTTCCATGACTTTTCCCAAACTTTTATGACTTCTGTTTTTTTCCATGACTTTTCCAGGCCTGGAAATGACCATTTAAAAAAATTCCATGACTTTTCCAGGTTTTCCATGACCGTACGACCCCTGCGGTCCACTTCCATCAGACCCTGAACCACACGGCGAGATCACAGCGAGACGTCTGCCCCCGGTGTTCAGGGCCACACGGACAAAACAATCGAAATCCTTTTAAGGAGTGTTTATGTTTTTTAGGAGCATTTCTAGAAATGTGCTTAATTGATTTTTCTCACAAAGTTAAAATTGAAACGACTCGTCGATATGAAACTCCCGGCTTTAAATAAACCAAAGGAGCGTGAGAGTGGAACGATAACACACTGGGACTGATTAGAAAAGAGAGGGAAGAAAAGATTCAATAGGACACTAGTGGCTTTTTATCTATCGCTTTGAAATTAATTATAAATACTGATATGGAGAAATGCTTTTGCATTCATATTTCAGCAGATTATTGCAGAGCAAAATACTATCAGGGGAACTTACTGCAACAGAGTGTTGATGTCATATGTATCGATATCGTAGAGGAAATGTAGTAATATTACATTGTTTCAATAGTGTGTTGTATAACACAATGTTTCTCCTTTGTATTCCACAGACACTCGAGGCCACAAAGTATATACTCGGAAAAAAGCCACGGAAATGGAAGCATTAGCTGCAGGTTTCGTCATCGGGAACATAAATTCTTTCCTTCCTACTTCTGATAACTCGCTTCAGAAAATCAGAACCGGGCGCCAGCTCTCGATGTTTCTGACCCACAAAGCGTTCAGTACCATACAAATCAGTCCAGGAGGTCGCAGGTGAATAAAGTTACTCTTCTTCATGACCTGCGACACTGTGTTCACGTCGTCTTCCTCACCATCTTCTTTGTACAACACAACCAAAATAAAAACCTCATCATATACAGTCATCTGAAAAAAAAACAGCGTCATTATGTACAAAAACCTCTATAAAATCAGATTCTGCTCCTCTTCGCAGTTCAGGGGAGGGAGGAGGAGGGAAGAAGGGCAGGGCTGAGGAGGAAGAGGAGGGGGGAGAGACGGGGGAGGGGGAGGCGGCGAGGAGGGAGGAGGAGGAGGAGGAGGCGGGTAGGGGAAGGACTGAGGCTGGTACTGAGGCTGCGGCGGGTACGGACCGGAGAGGTACGACTGAGGGGGGAGGAAGTGACGAGGAGACAAGTGGGGATGCTGAGGGGGGAAGAAGGCGGTGGCGTGCGGGGCGAACGGGTGGTGCTGGGGGAAGTTGGGCTGAAGCGGGGGGGGCTGGTAGTACGCCGGAGGCGGCGGCGGCGGCGTCTGACCGCGATACGAGTTCAGAGGTCGGGGGGAGAAGGAGGGGGGCGGCATGTGAGGAGGCGGGAGGTGGTGGGGCGCGTACCGCTGCATGTACGCGTCGTGCGGCGGCCGGGCGTCCCCGCCGCCGCCGCCGCCGCGGCTCCATCTCTCCGGGAGCGTTTGCGTCCACGGGTCCGGCGCCGTCCGATGGTCGGGGGCGAAGCGGAGCGAGTCGGCGGGCCGGTCGGACGGGAAAGAGGACCGTTGCCAAGGAGACGCGCCGGGAGGAGGGAGGGGAGAGAAGTGAGAGTCCGCCGCCGCCGCCGCCGCCGGCTTGGTGCTCGACGGGAAAGGCGGAGCGGAGGTGGAGATGAAGGAAGGTGGAGAATAGGCGGAGGGCGGAGTGGGAGGAGCTGCAGAGACGCACAGAGGAGGAGGAGCAGCTGAGGAAGAGGAAGACTTGGAGACGGGCGACTTAGGAGCCGACGGTGAGGACTTGGGAGACGTCGTCCTGCCGTGGTGGTGGAGGTGATGGAGGTGATGGTGTTTCGATGACGACGCCGCTTTGGGTTTCGTGTTCTGATGAGGAGGATGGGGAGCGGGAGCGAGAGACGAAGACGATTTACTCTTGCAGAGAGGAGGCGCTAGAAGTGCCGCTTTCCCCTTTGCGGGAGGCGAATCCTGCCATTTGTGTTTCCCTCCTCCTCCTCCTCCTCCTCCTCCTCCGACCCTCTCCTCCTCCTGCACCTCCTCGTCTGGAGCGCTGCTCCTGTCCGCCGAGCGGGCGGGCGGAGACGACACGGGCGGAGGAGGATGATCCCGCTCCTCCTTTTTGAAAGCGGGTAATGTCCTATGTTCTGCCTCCTCCTTTATCCTCTCCTTCGCTGCTTTCTTTTTTCTCCTCTCTTCCTCTTTTTCCTCCACCGTTTTCCTCTCCTTCTCTTTCAGCACAACCTTCTGCTCCTCCTCTTCCTCCTCCTCCTCCTCCTCCTCCTCCTCCTCCTCCTCTCCGCCGAGGTATTGTCTTAAGCGGACGTGCCACGCCAGGCTGCAGACGGACGACACGGTCTTGAACTGGTGGACCACGTTGCGAGGGATGAAGTAGACGTCGTTGTGGCACAGGCGGATGCGGGCGTAATGGATTCCCTCGCGACGCATCTGGTTCAGTTTGGCGTCATCGACCCACTGCACACACTGTGAAGAGAGAGAGAGGGGGGGGGGGGGGGGGGTTAGATGGAGGTAATGGACACATGCAATCTAAAATGAAGACTCCATATTTTTCAGACTGTATCTGGATTAAAACACAGATTAGCACTTCAGTGGCTCTTAAATATCTCTTATTGTGGTACTTTTGTAGTTTGACTATGTTGAGGAAATGTTACTTTCTGTATTCTTGTTGTTCTTAGTTTGTACTCTAGGTCGATGCACTTATTGTAAGTCGCTTTGGATAAAAGCGTCTGCTAAATGACATGTTATGTAATAATGTAATGTAAAAGTACAAAACTATCATATTTGCTTGAGAAAGAAAGAGGAGAGATAAATGGGTTTAAAAAGCAATTAGGGAAATGAAAATGATGAAAGGGCAATAATTACATCACACTGATTTGACAACTTCCAGACAGTTATTTCCAGATACTTTTTAATTATTCTCTGTCTAAAATGGAATGATGAAATTAGGATGATGAAATGCACTTTTTTTTTATGCATGAATGAAACTAAAAGATTTTGTTGACTATGTTGAGCAAAAAATATATGCCGTCAGGCTGCACAACAAAACTGCAGTAGATCGCTACTGATTTATTATTAGTATTTAGTTTTTAGTTTTTTAGTATTTAGTTTTGTGTTTTATTTTTTATTTTTATTAATGCTCTGATGTGCACCGCTGCTGTGATTTTGAAATTTCCCCACTATATCATATATGTGTATATATATATATATATATATATATATATATATATATATATATATATATATATATAAAATAATCCTGAATGCTTATGAATCCAATTAAACTTTCTGGCACTCCGAAGTTCTCTAATATTCTGCAGTTCAACTTTGCTCCACCAGGTGGCAGCAGTGTGCCTAGTCTACACTCAGTATTACACAGGAAGTGTGATATGAAGGCAACACTGAGGAACAACCGTTTGATTTGGGCAGAATAAAGACTTCACTGGGGGAATTCCCCGCATCAGCCGCGCAGTAACGTTACGACTTGACGACCGCGTGCGTGTAAAGTAACGACCTGAGACAGCGGAGGCTCGTAGAGGTCCAACTGCAGCCGCTGCACCACATGAGGGAAATCACCGGCGTGGAAACACACCACGTCTTTGGTCACACGGGGAGCCGCCGCACTGAGGACAAGGAGGTGAGGAAGAGTATGAAGGATTACATCTACCTCTGAGAAGCTGTATACAGGGTTCTTACACATGTTGACCGATGGATTTCCAGGACTTTAAACCAAATGTCCACGACCAAATTGAAATCTCGATTTATACATGAAAAAGTAAGAATATTTTAGTATTTAAACGATATGAATTCCAAAGCATACAGTATATATTTAATGAAACAAATGAATAAGAGACAATATTTTATTTAAAGAATAAACATTTGCTTCCCGAGCTCTGGCCATCGAACTTTCAAGTTAAGGTGCGTTCACTTGCAACGCGGGAAAAAAAGAAAATTGCGCCGCCAGTATGAGAGCGTACGCCATCTTATATTTTGAGTCTTTCTTTCTAAAAACATTAATTATTTCAAACTCTGTGTAAATGAACAAGTGAATATAACACATTTCCATGACTTTTCCCAAACTTTTGTGATTTAAGTTTTTTCCATGACTTTTCCAGGCCTGGAAATGACCATTTTAAAATTCCATGACTTTTCCAGGTTTTCCCTGACCGTACGAACCCTGCATGACTTTTCCATGAATTTTCCATGACTTTAAACCAAATGTCCATGACCAAACTGAAATCTCGGTATAAACATGAACAATGTAGAACATTTTGTGTATCGAGAGCGTACGCTAGCTTATATTTTGAGCGTCTTTCTTTAAAAAAAAACTATTAATTATTCCAAACTCGGTGTAAATGAACATGTGATTATAACAAATCTCCATGACCTTTCCAAAACTTTTATGATTTAAGTTTTTTCCATGACTTTTCCAGGCCTGGAAATGACCATTTTAAAATGCCATGACTTTTCCAGGTTTTCCATGACCGTAGGAACCCTGTGTATAAATACTAGAGTCTGCTGCTTCAAATCAAACAGCCGTCTCCACCGGTACCCGACCGCCGCCTACCTTTCCCCCCGCACGGCCTTCAGCACCCCCACCGCCGCCGTGGTCTGGCGCTCGAAGCCCTGGCCGATGTGATCGGCGTGGGCCCGGGTGCGGTCCTCGAACAGCATCTCTCGGGGCTCGCTGGCCCTGGGCAGCGACTGCAGCAGGTTCTTCACCTCGTTGGTGGAGCTGCGACGGGCAAAAACACTCCAGAGTGAAAAGAAGAAAAGCACAAGAGCATCCACGCTTATTTACCCCCCCCCCCCCCCCCCCCCTTACCGTCTCTCTTTCCAGACTGTCGAAATCAAAAGGGAGAAATTACGAAAGGTGAGATAAAAGTGTGTATATTTCTGTTTCCTGTCCAATTAATTGACATTTTTGTCGATGAACTAATCAATTAAGTGTTATAAAATTACGAAATCAAAAGTTTGCAGTGCAACTCATATTGCACTGCAAATATTTAAATCTAAGTAAAATGAAGTATCTCAAATTAAGGCAATCTATGCTTGTTTCTGACTAACAAGATATTTCTTTGTACAAGGCAGTTTTAATGTTGGAGCATTTCACTTGTTTTAAGAAATCTTGGCAAGTCAAATGTTCCTGTTCTGTTGGCAGATAGTTTGGCTTATTTCAAGTAATATTCCCTAATTTTATTACTTTTTTTCCTTGTTTTTTCAGGCTGAATTTTTGCAGTGTGGGCAGTAAAACTATGCATTAAAATGTTTGATAATCAATTAATAAATCACAAATGTATTTTTTTATACATTTAAAGTATAATATTAAACCCAAATGCCAATTGATGGTTCTTAAATGGCAGAATTGTCAGAATTTCAGGATAACAGGTATTTTTCTTTAATATTTTTTTATGAGCAAACAAAAAAAAATAATCTATCAATAATGCAGGTAATACATTTTGATGTAAAAGGGTGTAAACACACTGATGGACATCTTAAAACAACACGTGAACGTCCTCACTGGATGTTTCACAGAGACCTTTCTGTAGAAATCTATTTACATTTTTCAAAACACTAAAAATGGAAATCAGTGACATCCTCAAAAACACACTGAGAAGCTGAGAGTCGAAGCATTAAAAAAAAAAGTCCCGTGTTGCCAAACAATAGAAGCACTGCAGTCAACTCACTACTGGATCAGTGACTCACACTGCCTATTCAAAGAGACACACACACACACACACACACACACACACACACACACACACACACACACACACACACACAGAGTCTGTGAGAGATTCCTTCGAGAGTGCACAGATGGAGCGAGGTTACTCGTGTCTAACACTTACATGTGAATTCATTCTGAGATAAGAGCAGAGAGTTGGTGGAAGGGAGGAGGAGAGGAAAGTAGCACACACACACACACACACTGCAGGCTGACAGTAATGAATGTAAAACCAGGAGCGCTGGGAAGTGAAACGCTGAAAATGAAAGACAGTAAAGGGAGGGAGTGCTGAACGTGCACATCTGGAGCGATATTTAAAGCCCGCCGCCTCCCGCCTCTGTGTATGAGGTCTTGTTGTTCTGGCTCAGTGTGCGTCAGTGTTGCACGCGGGCCATCCGTCTCCGCACCGAGCAAATGGGCAAATACGCGGGAGGAGAAAGGATGATGACAGGTAAGAGAAAGGGGGAGCGATGGGGGGAGGCAGTGAACAAAAGGAGTGGAAAGAGGAAGGAGAACGAACGCTGTTGAATTCCATATTAGAGCTGCGGCACACGTTCCTGGAGAGGTTGTGACATCACACTGGGAAGGTCGCCCGCTGGATTACGATTGGTTTACGATCTTTGCACGTTTACGTCTTGAAACGGATGTTTTCCCTCTTGTGAAAACAGGCTGCCGATGAAATGCACACAGCGTACGCTGCATTAGCTGTTCATCTTTAACGTCACAGTTGAATTATTAAGCTTGCTCAAATTATATACTTGTATTTTGCACATTATCCAGATATATATATATTTTTTATTTAATTTTACAGTGCTTTATTTATATTTACATTTACATATATGTTGTGTATATGCTGTGTATATATACATATACATTTTATATTTCACTTTGCACACTTTACTTTATGCACTGTCACTTTCTTTCTTTCTTTCTTATACTTGTATTTCATTGTGTTTAGTTTTATCGGGCTGCTTCTGTTGTCACCAAATTTCCCCTTGGGGATTAATAAAGTATATTTCATTCATTCATTCATTAAACGTTGACTAGAAATGGCAGTGACTCATTTGAGTTGTGGCAGCTTGAAGCCGAGGCCCGGCGGTCAGCCTGGAAACCGCCCGGCGAACATCTGCACAGAGGAAGTCAAACTCTTAACGGAGAAGCTGCTGTTTGGAGTTTCTTCGTAAAAAAAACGACTCAAGTTATTAATTGATTATCAACCAATCGATGAATAGACTAATCATTTAATGGGCTTTCTTTAAAAACACACTTTCTGAAAATAACTGCGCAGTAACGCGACAATAAATCAACTTGGGGCAGGAAACAGGTCGGGAGGAGGAAGAGGAAGCAGAAGACAAAGAGGAGGAAGAAAGAGTCATTTTATTTACGTATCCATCCTGATCTAGAATAAAGTGATGAGACAATACACAGAATATTCTCTCTCTCTCTCTTTTAAACAACGGTGCTGTTTTAACGGTATTGTTTGTTCGGTGGTGGAGGAGGAGCTGGCGTTTGCGCCACTTTTTATTCGGTAAGACATGTTCTATTTTTGTTTTAATGTTTTTTTTTGTTTGAACTTGATTTTAAACAACCTGATTTTTTTTAAACACTTTATTTTTTAAGAAATGTTGTAAAAGCTAAGAAAATGTGAATAAAGTGTTTTTCAAAAATCAAAAAAAATCTCTTTCTCTCTCCCCCTCTCTTTCTCTCTCCCCCTCTCTCTCTCTAGCTCTCTCTCTCTCCCTCCCTCCTTCTCTCTCTCAGTGTGTTTCTGACAGCACACACACACACACACACACACACACACACACGTCACACACTGTGCACCAACCGATGCGTTACCGTGTAACTACAACATGTATGTATTTATAGGCTGGATTCAGGAGTTGAATACTGATACACGACTATACGTTGTTATTTTCGCCAAATATTTATTTACGAAGGTGACACTTTCTGTCCAAACAATAGTGCAAATATATTCAGTTGATTATATAAACCAGAGGACAGACCCAGTGAATGGTTGGCAGTCAAATCAACCGTAATGTTTGTGTATCTTCACGAGAAAACCAATAAACAGAGAACTGCTGCATGGGGGGGGGCCGGCCGCCACGTGAAGCAGCGTCGGATGTCGACTAGACTAACACAACGATGATGTCATCCAAGTGGCGAGCCAAATACCCCTCACAACTCACACACACACAAACTCTGTAAAGGCCTCGCTCACAGAACTCCCGTGTTTGTGTGTGTGTGTGTGTGTGTGTGTGTGTGTGTGAGACGGAGCAACACCGACACAAGCGGAGAGTGTGTGATCGTCTCATCCGGCGCCGCTCGGCTACAAGCGACAGCTGCTGCAAACGTGCTTAATGTTTTTTTTCTCCTTTTTAATAATCAGTCCTTGTGCGGCGAGTCGAGGCAACAAACGAAACACCGGGGACACGCAGCCAGCACACACACACACACACACACACACACACACACACACACACACACACACACACTCGCAGAGACCCGAAATCCCTGCTAATTCCGTCCCGTTGCAGAGTTTAAGGAGGATGACAAATATTGGCTGACTTCACGAGTGTGTGTGTGTGTGTGTGTGTGTGTTAGTGCACTCACCGTCTTCTTTTATAGGGGGACTTTGGTATATCGGCCACCGGTATCATCTGTTCTCCTGGTCTGACCCACATTATGGGACCGTCGTCGCTCTCCGTGGGATCCATCTGCCTCAGACTGGAGAACGTTCCCCACGGAAGAGTTCGCTGGAAGAAAAGAGAAAGACAGAGCGAGAGAGAGAGATATGAGGGGAAAGAAATAAATCAGAGCTGTAAGTACATCCGTCACTTTTACGCTTAACCAAATCAAGTATTCCGTTTATTCCAGAGCCTCCGAAAAAGAAATCTCAGGCGCGGGAATTGCACCCTCTGGCAAAACTTGTCAGAGGGGCGGATCAGAGCCGAAGCCCTCGACGGAGGGAGAGTGCCAGAGGATGCGAGTGTTTTAATATTCGTCGTGCGACGCCACTCCTTCACGCAGGAGATTTGAAGCGTCAACACAGAGCGGCAACAGAAGAAAGGCCCGTCACTCCTGTACTTGTGGGACGTCAGACAACACAGTATTGCCGCTCTGTTGCCGGGTAGAATTACCGCTTCTCATCCTGGCGTGACTCACCTTCAGGAAGGGCGACTCCTCCAGCATGCCGAGGAATTCTGGGAAATAATCCCCGACCTCCTCGTCCACGGCTCCCACCAGGCTGATCTGCCTCATGGCGCCGGCTCGGTACGTCCCGTTGCTGTACGTCTTCTTCACCTGCGGGAGAAACGCAGCGGGAGACGGTGATGTCGTCATGTCACTTTCACACCTCTGCTCGGTTGTTAACAATACAATCGAAGAGAGGTGAATCGGGGGACGTCGTTTATAGTCTCATTTTATTTGAATCATTCCTAATAATGGGAATATGTGTTTTTCTTTTTCATCTAGCAACAAGAGAGGCTCGATACTCCACAGGGTTCTTACACATTTTGACCGATGGACTTCCAGGACTTTTCACCAAATTTCCATGACCAAACTGAAATCTCGGTATAAAACATGAGACATTTAGAAAATGTTGTGTATTGAGTGTGCAGGCCGGCTTATATTTTGAGTCTTTCTTTAAAAAACATATTCATTATTTCAAACTCGCCGTAAATGATGTGATTATAACACATTTCCATGACTTTTCCAAAACTTTCATGATTTAAGTTTTTTCCTTGACTTTTCCAGGCCTCAAAATGTCCATTTTAAAATTCCATGACTTTTCCAGGTTTTCCATGACTCCACATTACTCCATATTACATTCAATGGGAGGATATTTTAATCAAATAGCTAAGGTGGATTTTTTTGCATCTACATGTTAGTATTAATGAGTAATATCAAGAGACCAGCAGGTAGCAGTGTGAAGGATAAACGTTCACACAATTCAAATGCATTTAGTATCGTTTGACTGCAATAAAATCCAGGGGAATATAAAAAACGACAAACAGACGCTACTCAGTGTCAACACAGAAATTGCGTGTGTGTGTGTGTGTGTGTGTGTGTGGTTTCACTTGATGTCACTGCTCCGCTGGCATGGCTCAGACTGTTTGCTGCTCTTCCCTTGGCTGACAGAGCATCGTGTGGGTGGGTGTCTCCCATACCTACGGCCCTCAACAGTGTCTTTGTTTGCTTATATTTGTGTGCGTGTGTGTGTGTGTGTGTGTGTGTGTGTGTGTGTGTGTGTGTGTGTGTTGGCCAGGTCCTTGGCTGCACGTCTCTAGTGAGTCACCGCTTGACAACAAGGCAGAGAAAAAGAGAGAGGGAGAGGGAGGGTAAGCGAGACAGACCAGAGTGATGAGAGTGTGAGGATACACTGGAGAGAAGGAAAGAGGGACAGAAGGAGAAAGAAGGAGGGAGAGAACGTTTAGAAAGTCAAGCGGTCAAAGAGACAGAAGAGAGGAGGATGGAGATAACTCACAAGGGAGAA
Source organism: Liparis tanakae (assembly GCA_036178185.1). Taxonomy (NCBI): domain Eukaryota; kingdom Metazoa; phylum Chordata; class Actinopteri; order Perciformes; family Liparidae; genus Liparis; species Liparis tanakae. The sequence continues at coordinate 11,189,077 of CM070089.1, read as the reverse complement.
ACGAGGGAAGAGGGTAAGCTGGCGAAAATGTCGATAACAGTTGTTGGGAAAATAAAAGACGGGAAAAAAAGAGTGGAAGGAGACACCAGATAAGATAAAGCAACAAAGAAAGTTGTTAAAAGAAAAGGACATAGGCGGAGAAAGGGAGTGTGAAAAGGAGGGGGAAAGGATGAGGGCAGGTTGGACCAGAGGAGGGAGGTGAAGGAGGAGAAAGTGAGATGGAAAATACTAAAGGTCCCAAAAGAGATGCTCCTTGGCTCAGCGTGTGTGTGTGTGCGTGTGCGTGTGCGTGTGTGTGTGTGTGCGTGTGTGTGCGTGTGTGTGTGACTGGATCATTAGGAGAAAATCACCATGACAACTGGATTACAGATCACTGTAGCGTTTAGCAAAAATGAAAATACTTCAACAACAAAAAAACAATAATAAACACATAATGTAAACAAACAATTAAATTGAATTAAATTGTTTGGCTACATGTACGCAAGTTACTATTGGTCCATTTCTCTTTCTATAAAGTTCCTGCAGCTCATTGACTCAAAGCATGAGAACTTGTACCAGAATGTATAGTTGGCGCTAAAAATACTTTAATACACTTTACAAATAATGCACAAATTGATTAGTGTGAAAAATGTCACAAAATACTTGAAAATGCAAAATGCCATTTCCCAGAGGCAAAAGATTGCATCTAGAAATTACTTGTTTAATTCAAATGAAACAAGATATTTAATTAAAAGTGATATCAACAGAGAAAAGCAGTAAATCCAAACATTTCACAAGCTGAAGATCATTTTAGTTTGATAAAAGATTAAAAGTGGTCAATTCATCACCTGCCGATCAACGTAACAATTACTGGACTGACGTATGAACAATACTCTGTTCCTACTCAGTGGGTGAAGCGACCCGTCCTCAAGCTGGAGACTCGGTCTCCTTAAAAGTCAGCGTGTTGTCTCGTCAGCACTAATGAGCTTTGCATTTAAAAAAAGCTCCTAAAAATGTTCACATGCAAATTGTTCTAATTACATGCATCAAATAACTGCTTGTTGAGTTTCATCTCAAGTAAATAAACCAGTTCATGGTGCGTTTGTTCCTCTCGCTGCATCTGTAATATCCTCCCCAGATGATGATGATGATAGAGGCTTGAAATACACACGTAAACACACCACTACTTTAAATAGTCTCCCCGAGTCAACGACCTAGATACCGAGAGGAAAATGTGTTTGTGTGCACACATGGATTCAAAGGCTTATCGGCATGTGTGCGTTCCTCAGCCAGTGTGTGTGTGCGTGTGTGTGTGTGTGTGTATGTACCTGGGAGTGTAGTGGCCTTCCCGCATGCTTTAGAAACGGCGTGCTCTCTCGGGCGCATATCTTCTCTTCCCGGGCCTCCGTCGGCGCGTGTTTACACGGTACATAATTAAACAGCAGAGCGACAGTCTCTCGTCGTCACGGGAGACGTATTAAATAAATGGAGGCGATTAACAGTCGGTGATTCAGTCGCACACTCCGACACACACGGATCGTCACGAATAAGTGTCAAACGGAAGGAGACGGGAGACGTGACGACTTCCCCGACTTCCTTGCCTCCGTGTACCTGCGTTTACACACCTGATGTGTGAACACAAATGTGCCTTTATTATTATTTTTACTCCAATTCTTTTTTCTTTTTCTGGTTGTTGTTGTTGCTTGTACGACATTTTATGTTTTGATCCATGTGCGAGTATCGTTTGTGTGCCTGTAGTAGTTGGGAGGGGCGGGGCTAAAGGGTTGGGGGCGGGGCCATCCAACTCCTCATCTCAGAGGAGCCTAGATCTTGGCCTTTGGACGGTCGTCCATTCATACATGTTGTTGTTGTTTATGCCTGTCAGTATGTACACGTTATGCATGTACCTATGGAAAAATAAATTACTTACTTGCTAAACAACAACAATCAGGTGTGTGTTAAACTCGACAACAGGCTTGGTTTAAAATGGCACAAAAGCAAAAGACGTTGAAGAAATGCTCACGAGTAACAATAACAATCTGTCCCACTACAGATTAAAAAGGGAAACTGTAATTTACTGCATCTCATTTGGAATTCAAGGTTGGGGAAATGTACAAAGCCGACGTCATTAAATATAATTATCATTACTGTCATCTCTCCCCTGCTGTCACTTCCTTCTGGCTAAAAGCAGTAAGTCTCGCTCCCTGTCGACTTCCCACTTGCTGTTTTTCTCAGATTATCTCTGGTCTCCTCTACCTCTCCTCCTCCTCCTCCTCTTCCCCTCATGATACTCACGTCCCCAGTGGGAAGTCTATTAGATCAAGCGTCTCTCACTCCTGCTCTCCTTTCCGTCTGGTGCAGCCGCCGTCACCACTTGATAATCCCATAACATCTCTCCGTCACCCTCTCATGACATCATCTCGTGGCTTTGTACTACGAACAATGACTGAATTAAAATAATGTGATGGTTGCTTTCTACCTGCATAGAACAAGTTAACAACAGGGGTGTGGCGATTGAAAGTATTGGTGTATTTTGTAAAAACCTGTGTTGGAGGCCAAGAGCAACCGTGCAGCATCCAGGTGAGAGCGAACGATACGCGCAGGAGCCGGATGTGTAGAGGATGGAGTCGGACAAACTGAAACTAAATCACTATTTCGCCTGTCATGAATCAGTAACTTCTTTTAAATCACTTCTTAAAACCCATTTTTATAGAAAATAAACTAATTTAGTTTGTCTATTTTTTATTTATTTTTTATTAAATTAATTTAAACTATTTTTTTGTAATTTATTTGTTTTGTAATTTATTTGTTTAAATTTTTTTTTTTATTTTAATATATATTTTTAAATGTAATAATGGTTTCTTACTATTCCACTTGTTTTGCTTTGACTCTGTGGAGCACTTTGTAAACATTGTTTTTAAAAGGTGCTATATAAATAAAGTTATTATATTATTATTATTATTATGACGCAATTAGCCTGCTCTCGTATTTTACAAGACCCCAAATCATTAAAAAACTACAACGGGCACTCGGTAGAGCGCATACCTTCGCCACAGCCACATGTTGGCATTAGTTGCATGCCAATTGGATAAGAATGTACCTAAAAAGAAAATATTGACCTTTTCATGACCTTGACCTTTGACCCGATCGATCCCAAAATCTAATCAAATGGTCCGCATATAATAACCAATCATCTCACCAAATCTCAAGCGATTCGGTTTGATACTTTTTGACTTATGCGAATAACACACAGACATACAAACAAATACGCAGCGATCAAAACATAACCTTCCGCATTCTCGAATGCGAAGGTAATAAAATGCTCCTCCATCGTTTACCTCTTAGGAAGCGTTCTGCACGTCGCAACACGTTTCAGATTCGACCGTCGCGTGTCCCTGAAGATGCCATCTGTCAGCCAGATTACGGCTCATTGTTGTGAACGCTCTCGTGCAGCTTTGAGTGCAAACACGAGCACGACGTGAGCGCAGATTAATAAACAATTAAATTACTAAAAACCTGCAGGCTGTTTCTGTTGCCTTCTCTCGTTCTGATGTCGTTAAAAAATAATTAGTTAGCGACTAAACCAGGAAGACCAAATTACCTCACAGTGGATGCACATCTTGTGTGGACCGTCAGGCGGCATAATAGAGTGCTGTAATCTTGTATAATCCTTAGCGCCACTGAGAATGCATTCAGTCGGGTCCTGAATACAGAATACTGAGCGGCTCATTGTCGAGTACCAGCGCGTGGCCATCGGCCCAATAACACGCTCAACTTTACCGGAGAATAAATGCACACGCGCACACAATTTTCTAAATTCTTCCCTTCTTTTCCTCTCCCATTTCACATTTACAGAAAGCGGCCGTCTAGTTGTTTTCAACAGAAGCAGGAACGTGAAGAGAAGAGGGATAAAAGGGAGAGCGAGGGACGGAATAATGCAGAGGGAGAGCGGAGGAGAAAGAAAGGTGAAGGGGAGATACGAGAGAGAAATGTGTACTTGTGGTGTGTGTGCATATATACATATATATGCTCACAACTGTGTGTGTGTGTGTGTGTGTGTGTGTGTGTGTGTGTGTGTGTGTGTGTGTGCAGACTGAACGTCTGCTTCCCAAGGTCACTGCTGAGAGCGAGGAGTGAGGAGGGAGGGAGGGGGGGGTTAACAAGACCAGTGGACAATGACGTTAGCTCTGCCAGGAACACTACTCTTAAAGGGCCAGCGCGGGACACAGGTTTGCAGAGAACATTATATTTCGTCAATGGATAATTTTAATGTGTAATCGTTTATTATCTCGGTCAACGATGCGTCTGTCGAAGCAAAGCTGGCCGAAAGTCAAATAAACACAGAATTACACTATGAATGTTTAATGTTTTTCAATAGAAATATACTTTATTAATCCCCAAGGGGAAATTTGTTCACACAGTAGCACCAATAAACTAAACACAATAAAATATAAATAAAAGAAAGAAAGTGACTGTGCATAAAGTATACAAAGTGAAATAAAAAAAATAAAAAATAAAAATATATATATATATATATATGCACAACATATATGTAAATACAGCAATGTCAAATTAAATAATATATATATAGACAGTGTGCAAAATGCAAAGTGTGTGTATGTGTGTAGTGTAAATGAATACCAGTAGTAGAGCGACAGATAATATAAACGGCTCTCCCGCAGTACACACACACACACACACACACACACACACACCTGGTGTGGCCTGCCCTCCCATTGAAAAAGAGCATGCGGGATCACAATACCGAGCCACCGAGGAGGTTGGAGGCACCAACAGGCTTTTCATTAGTGAACTACAGACGCGCGGCCGCTCTAAATGAAGAGGTCTTTGCTCACGGGAGACAATCCAGACACCAGCCGCAGAACAAAGACACACAGTTCTTGTTTTACAAGTTGTCCTCAAATGGTTGTGTAACGGGCAAAGAGGCTGCTGGGAAAGAGGCTCCCATTCTTCTGATAAAGAGAGAACAAGAAACGCTCCCTTTGTGTTGGTTTGGACTCTCAATCTAGCGAGGAATCGGGTTTCAATTCGGAACGTCATTTCTGGCCATCGCACGCTTTTGGATTATGAAATGAAATGACTTGAATTTTATGGCCTCTTACTTTCTACTTTGCTATCAAACTTTGCCTTGTGAGATTAAACGGTGCTGGCGATTAAAAGTTACTGTTGACATTTACTCGGAGGAATCAGACATCTGTGTGAATGCCGAGCGCGTTCGATGGGGACCAGATTGAGGCAGATGCACACGCCAGATGGCCTCAGCGATGCAACTTTTTTTAAATCTCCATGCAGCAGTCATCCGGTCGCTTCCTTCAATCAATCTTTTTTCCTTCCTCCAAACATCCCTTCATCCTCAACTTGTACTTCCCCTCCATCTATCAGGGTTCTTACACATTTCGACCAATGGATTTCCAGGACTTTTCCGTGATTTTACACCAAATGTCCATGATCAAACTGAAAATCTCGGTAAAAACATGAACAATTTAGAATATTTTGTGTATTGAGAGCGTATGCCGGCTTATATTTTGAGCGTCTTTATTTAAAAAACATTAATTATTTCAAACTCGGCGTAAATGAACACATTTCCATGACTTTTCCCAAACTTTTATGATTTAAGTTTTTTCCATGACTTTTCCAGGCCTGGAAATGACCATTTTAAAATTACATGACTTTTCCAGATTTTCCATGACCGTACGAACCCTGATCTACTCATCTCTCATTCATTTCCCCCGTGTTTATTATCCACTCTTTCCCCTCTTTGCCTCCTGGAAGAACAACAATTCATCCGAATGCTTTTTAAATGTAGTGTATGTGTCGTAAAAAGATGAAAGTGTGTGACGTGTATTCACCGCAATATCCTTCTTGAACTTTGCTCGCGTGTAAAACCCACTGACCCAGAGGTCGGCTATTCAAAAAGTCACGACACTTTTCTCTGTTCACTTGTTGAATAACGGAGATTACAAAATATAAAAGCCCACGTCTGAAAAGAGAGCGTGTGTCTCACTAACCACATGTCCCTTTTTAAAACAGAAACTACGGTGGGTGTGCAACTATGCATGTTTGTGCAACGCTCTGTGCATGTGCATCAGATTTAGTTTGTAGACGAGTTTGGCAGTAATTAGTCGGCCTCCACCTCTTCCCGTCTGTGAGAAAGTCTGAAAACAAACAGAAACTCGTGGACAGTGTCTCAGCAGACGGTGCTCGTGGACAGTTGCTGAGCTCAGCCAAACACACAGAGGACAGACGGCGAGAGGCGTCGCCATTTTGGACTTTCATTTCACTTTTCATGTCGGAAAGCTCCCCAATCCGCTCGGTGCTCTCTGTGTCTTCGGCTCCGGAACGGGAAGCAACCAAGGACAGAGCACGGACACGTCTCGCGTCATTTATGCACACGTGTGTGTGTGAGAGTGTTTGTGAGTGTGTGTGTGTGTGTGTGAGTAAGATACCTGAGAGTAGAAGTTAGCCATGGTGGTGGTTTCTATGTCCTTCTTGGCCAGTATTTCCATTTTGACTGGAGCTGTTGGGAACTTGGTGGAGAAGTAGTCCAAGAAGTCCGGCAGGTAGCCGGCCTCCCCGTGGACGATCCCCATGACGTAATGAGCCGCCTGAAAAACAAGCACAGCAAAGACATCTAAATAATATATAACGGTCACTCGGTAGAGCGCATACCTTCGCATATCACAAGATTGAGCATTGAATTATGAACATTTTGGCATTAGTTGCATGACAATTGGCTAGAAATTGACCGTGCTATGGTAAAAAGAAGATGTTGACCTTTTCATGGCCTTGACCGTTGACCCGATCGATCCAAAAATCTAATCAAATGGTCCCCGGATAATAAACAAGCATCCCACCAAATTCTATGCGAATCGGTTTCATACTTTTTGACTCATGCGAATAACACGCACGCATACACATACACCTCGGGTTCCGCTTAACGTTCCCGTTTTCATCCAGACGTCGATTCTGTATCAACACGTCATAAAATCACGATGTGAATTAGTAGATTTGAGAAGATTTGATCCGTTTCTAAATAAAAAAAATGACCTGAAATAAACTAAACAGGTTATTTAAAGGTCGTGGATGGAAACCTGTCAATCACCTGTAGCCCCGCCCCTAAAGCGCCCCCTGCTTCATGGTCCGACTCTAAATCACCATAAAGTATAAATGATGACGTCATGCTGGATAGAAGAAGACTTGAAACTAGAGACTGAGACATAAACTCAGTGATCAAAACATAACCCTAGGGTAATAATCCAAATAAAACAAGTTATCTCGCGGTTAAAGCAATACTCCAACAACAGGGTTCTTACACATTTTGACCGATGGATTTCCAGGACTTTTCCATGACTTTAAACCAAATTTCCATGACCAAACTGAAATCTCGGTATTAACATGAACATTTTTGAAAATTGTGCGTATCGTTAGCGTACACCGGCTTATATTTTGAGCGTCTTTCTTTAAAAAACGTGTTCGTTATTTCAAAACTTGGCGTGAATAAACACGTGATTATAACAAACTTCCACGACTTTTCCCAAACTTTTATGATTTAAGTTTTTTCCATGACTTTTCCAGGCCTGGAAATAACCATTTTAAAATTCCATGACTTTTCCAGGTTTTTCCATGACCGTAGGAACCCTGCGACAACCGTGGATCGAAACCCCCGCCGTACCTGGGACGAGTCCTCGCTGAACGCCAAGGTGACGAACTCCTGGGCGAACCTCTGCCTCTGGCTGGGGGAGAGGGAGGCGAGCTGGGAGGTGTAGGCGTGGGCCACGCGGGCGCCTCCGTTGGGCTGGTTCTCGATGTGGATGTACGAGGCGAACTCCAGGCTCGCCAAGCCGGGGCTGCTGCACGGCGGCTGGCGTTTGGTCGGGGAAGGCTGCGGCGTCATGACGGAGGCCAACGGACAGGCGGGGGAGTTGAGGGGGGAGGAGTTGAAGGGGGATTTGGGGGCGAGAGGAGGGGGGGAGGGTAAGAGAGGTGCAGTTTTGTTGTTGGGCGGAGGGTAAACCGGCAGCGGGGACTTAAAGGGAGACAGGGAGGAGTTATCGGAGAACGCAGAGGAAGAGGAGGGAGGCGGAGAGGATGACGGGAGGAGAAGGAGGCCCGCGCAAACCGTCTGGCAGGAGCGGTGGTACATCTTCACTCGCTTGTGCTTCTCCCCCTCTTTGTGTTTCTTCTTCTTTTTCTTCTTCGCTTTCTTGATTTGCGGCTCCTCGGAGTCGAGCTTCGCTTTCTCTTTTTCATCTAGACGAGAAGGAGAGGGAGGAAGACCGCGTTACTTAAAAGAAGACGCGCTTTACAGGATCAATACCAAAAGTATGAAAGAAAATGTAATTTCGCTAAAGGCTTCAAGGGAGTAGGGAGACAAATTATACATGCAAGCTTTGTGAAGAAAACTATTCACGTCTGCTTTTTGACGTGCGATGGCTCAACAAACCAAGCCGGGGCCCTTTCCCCCCCCCCCCCCCCCCCCCCCCGCAAGAAGACCATTTTTACTTAAAATGACGAACGCTCAGAAAAAGCTTCCGTCAAAATAAGGTGACGAGAATACGGAAAACTGATTACGCTCCGTCAATAAAAAAGAAACGATAAACAGTAAGACGTTCACGCAGAGTGTTGCATCATTTACTTTTATAAACCGTCGCGACAAACGTCACTATTCCCCATTTAAAAACCCGTACGACTAAAATAATGAGCCCTAACTATGCGAGTGGGGACAGATGACTCATAGCCTCTCCCAGATGGTGAGCATCTCCTGGGGTGCTTGCAGAAAATGAATTGAAGTGCCCTGAGATGGCATCCCTCGAGAAAAGCAGCTATGACTAAGCTAGGAAGTCCACTTTCGAGTGATGTATCTGAATAAAGATAATATCGTACAGTGTGGCCCGCCTCTTGGAAGCCGGAGGCAGGACAGAGTGGAACATGCAAATGTCTGCACTCTGCTGCTGTTAGTATTACGTGTGTGTGTGTGTGTCAGAGCTGGTCACATCTATTTGGAAGTGACCCGTTCAAGTGGACATGTATACATTTACAATGTGTGTGTGTGCGTGTGTGTGTGGCATTGAAAGCTGCTGCCTCAGCATGATTCAAATATCAGCCATCATCTCATTTAGACACACACACACACACACACACACACCTTCAGTCTAGTTTGTACCCCACACACGTTCATCGCCAGATGAGGCAGGAACGAGAAGCAGAGAGAGTGTAACATAATGTGTGTGTGTGTGTGTGTGTGTGTGTGTGTGTGTGTGTGTGTGTGTGTGTGTGTGTGTGTGTGTGTGTGTGTGTGTGTGTGTGTGATAAAGACAGCAAGAAGGTATTTGGAACACAATATCTAAGCTACTAATCCAAAAGCTCTTTAACACACAAGTCACCCCTCCCCAAAACACACACCCACACACACACACACACACACACACACACACACACACACACTTGATTTACTATAAATGTTTCCTCTGGTTTCTCCCTCCCTTTTCAACTGTAAGCATAACAGTCTCTCACTAACAAAATATCTAACTTCTCCTCCCCAGTATTTGTGAAAGTAACACCCCTTTGATTAAACGGCTCACTCTTTATACTGAAAGCCTCCCCTCCGTTAAGGGGGGTCTCATCACTCTGATTCCCGCCATGAATCCCGCTGCGTCTCCATTATGGTGACATCACGTAATAGAGCTCAGACAATAATTTACTGCCGCTGAGAAACTGTCCGCCAGATTCCTAAAGGGGGCTCAAGATAACAGGGTCTTTCCTCTGAGATGATATATATACTTTTATTCATCCCACAGTGGGGACATTTCAAAAATCACAGCAGAGCATTAATACAAATTATTATAAAACACAAAATTAAATACTAAAAACGAAATACTAATACTAAATATACAGGGGGAAAACAAAGTAAAGTGCTGAGTAAAATAAAGAAAAATATACTTGTTTGTGTGAAAGGTTGGTAGAAAGTATTGTATGTTTTATAGGATATATTATGAATTTCTCAGTCTCCTGTCCCAAAATTAGAGAATTATCTTATATAATACTGTTATTTAAGCTATTCAACTGTAGAATTATACAATTTTAGCCCAAACTTTTAAGTGATAACTTTAAATTTACAGCAAACGACTTCCTTTTTTTAGATGGATTGAGCAGAATGAGGAAGTTCCTTTAAAGAAAAACTGAACCCCATTCGATTTCATGGTGCTGCTGCAATCCTCGAGGAAATCGTTACGGGAATGAACAGGAAGATTGGAGCAGCAGGACGTCTCTTATTTCTCTCACTGTGCTGCTGTCTGATGGAAGCTTCTATAATTTGGCCGTGTTGCGCCAATAATTCAGACAACAAGTCTCTCAAAGGAGGAGAAATTAGAGCTCGGCCGAGTCATTGTGGCGACGTTTTGAGCTTGTTGTCGAGTAAACAAGGTAACATGTTGTTAACCCCCCTGTTACCTTTGGGGACCCCATTCAATGTTTAAAAAAATAATTGACATCATTAATTTTGTTTCATATTTCACGACTTTTCCTAATTTATTGGGAACAAATGGGAAAACATAAAATTCACATGATGATATGTTTTTAATGTCCTGAACACAACTTGTACGCATCGGTGTTCTTTGGGGTCAATTTGTAAAACATATGAGAAATATCAACTTTTTTATTTATTTAAAAGGGCTATTTAGGTATCAATAAACAAACATAAAAGTACCTGACACTTAAACTTGGGAAACAATATTAATTCAAATAATGTTCTGGAGGTTTTAATTACTGGGGTGAAAGGGTAATAAGATGTTAGTAAATGTGAAGGTAACATGTCGTTAAGGAGCAGAGACCAGGTGGAGGTGGACGGTTTTCCTTCTTTTATAGCCCACATATTGGTTCCGACCGCACGCATATGAATCGAAAAATTAATTTTAATTTGGGTAAGCAAACATCTCCAAATTGCTTAAACACTATTTAACTTCAGTTTAAACTTGGATTTACTAAACAAGTTAGTTTTTCATTGTGCAAGAGAGCTCTGCTTAATCATAAACAGAGTTCTGCCCCCCAAAAAAGATGCAATCATAATTTCCCAGAGCCAAAAATGAGGTCTTCAAATTGTTTTTAACAAACTAACTCAACAATAACGTATTTAATCTAAAATCAGTAGCACTAGACCGGCGGGTTTGATTTGTCTCCCGGCCTCAGGTCAGACTAAAGGAACCCTCATCGAAGAGCCCAGGGATGAACTTCTCGCAGGAAATAATTAAACCGATGCAACCACCACTGTGCTATATCGGCCCTTTTATGGCGCCCTCAGAATTAGCATATGGAGAACCAGTAGGAATTATTTAATCCATCAGAAGTTACATCCCAGCAGTACATTATCTCCTAATGAAAACATTCATTACATTTATGCCAGCTGGATCCAGATAAGTGGCCTAAAATGGATAACTGGATTAACTAATGAAGAGTCGATAAGCTTCCCTTCGTCTGGAGCCAGCTGCATTGAAAGTGTTCGTCAGATCTCACGAACGTGGAACTCCTGCTACCCACTACGCCACCGCCCTGTTGAGACTCCGCCCACTGCTGAGACTCCGCCCACTCCTCCTCTCTTCCTCCATCTGCCTGATGGATGGTGGAGGTCTCCATCGTGGAATATGCCGACTACGAACTTCTCATACACTCTTGTCATATTCATTAAATGTATTTTAACTCTAAATCCGTCCTTCTGGTCACATGACATCTATTGTTCTGTCCATCCTGGAGTGGGATCCTCCTGTTTCTTCCCTTTTTCCCCCCTGAATGGTTATTTGGGAGTTTTTCCTGATCCGATGTGAGGTCAAAGGTCAGGGATGTCTATGTGTACAGAGTGTAAAGCACTCCGAGACAAATGTGTAATTTGTGAAATTGGGCTATACAAATAAACTGAATTGAAAAAACTGAATTGGAAAATGATTTCTCCCTGCTTTATTTATTTATAGTTTTGTTACTATGGTATTATTTCTTTATTTGCATATGTGTTTATTTTTTATTTTTTTACTTCTCTTTATACAAAGAATCTGAAGAATTAAAATATGTGCATGTGAGATTCTGAACACTAATAAAATATAAATTAAAAAAGAAAAGAAAAGAAAAAACTGAATTGAACTATGCCGGCTGAACAGGCTTCTGTACAACCAATCCACGGGCACACGTTCAGCGTTTACACTTGTGTGTGAAACGTCACCCACAGACAAACACGTCATTACCAATATTACTGCTCAGGGTAGGAGAGAGAAAATATTTTTGTAAATCAATACTTTTTATGTTTGGAAGAATAAATGATGCTCCGAATCATGCAACACTATTTATCTATCTATCTATGATTATAGTTCACTTTTACAGACATCGTCATTTGATTTAGTTGAATTGATCTTGTGCAAAAACAACAACTTGATATAACAATTTGTATGTCTTGACCATAAATTCTCAACATAAAGACAGTTATCCGTGAGAACTGAGCGACTCCATTCGCTGAGGACGGCCGCCAGAAATGAGAGAGCTTCAGAAAAAGTCAATAAATGGAACTTGTGGGTTTTTTTGTCACGCTGCTGATTCCAAGGTCAACAAATATCTTTGGGAAACTCGGAAGTTATGTAATTTTTAGTGTCCATTCCGTGGGCCTTCAGTCGTTTGCATTGCTGCGTGTGTGTGTTCCCACCAACCTTTAATGGGCTGCTTGACTTCTCCGTTCTCCCTCTTGATCTCGTTTATCGCCTTGTGCTTCTTCTTCCCCTTGTCTTTCTCTCTGTCCTTGATCTTCGTCTTCTCCCTCTCCTCGCTCCTCTCCTTCGCCTTGTCGGAGTGCTCTGTGGAAGCAGAGAATAGGGCTTCAGCATTAACGCCGAGATTTACTCACTGCGGGGCTACGCCGAGCACTCGATTCCCTTCGATTCCCCCCCCCCCACCTCTTAACTAAACGCTCGCCAAGTGCTCCACCTCGGCCATCGCCCGTTCCTTAATCTTGTTGGTGTTGCTAGAATACAACAGGTAGGCTTTTCCTTTCCCGCTGCAACAAATCCATCTCCCCACCAAGCCTCTCATCTCTGGTGTTCCCTTTAGACTGCAGCAGTCACTCTACAAATTCACACGTAACCTCAGAGCTACAGCGCACACACACACACATATATATTATATACTTCACGTTTCTTATCCCAGTCACACGCTCTCTGCCTCCGGTAGCGTAAAAGATCCTCCCCGACTTTCCGACTCGTTTTATTCCCTTTCCCGGTGCTTCTCCGTCTGACAAGAACAAATTCAGTGTTGAGGGAATATTGAACATCAAAGAATCGGAGAAACTGACAATTGCTCTATATGAAAGCATCCGTTTCAAAATGTATATATATATATATATATATATATATATATATATATATATATAGTACCTTCTCTCACATACACAGGTATGGCCAAGTGTGGCTGGGTGGAAATAATCATCTCTCCCCTCTAGCCGAGCTAAGAAAATGTCACCTTTCTTAAAATAACTTTAATTTCATCGAATCTTTTACCCATCTCCTCCTTTGATTCTTTATTTCCTTTCATACGCACATTTATTTATTTAAAAAAAAAAAAAATTCACTGTGTCAAACATATAAGAAATATCAACTTGTTTAAATATTTAAAGGGCTATTTAGGTAGTCAACAAATAAACATAAAGTACCTCACATTTAAACTTGGGAAACAATATTAATTCTAATAATTTTCTGGAGGTTTTAATTGCTGGGGTGAAATTGACCCAGAGGGTAAAATATGTTAGTAAATATAAATGTAACAGGAGGGTTAAGTTCAGTGGGGTATTTGCTAGAAGTCATTCTCATCATACTCTTTGAATAATAGGAGAAACGCTGTAGAATCAACAGACATTGAGAGAAAAAAACAGCCTGTTTGAAAATATTCAGAGAGATTTAGATCCACAGGAAACAGGAGGTCTCATTCGGATATATTGCAGAGTTGTGAAAACATGTCGCACAATGCCATGCCAACATTCATAAACTTCTAATTTAGAGGAGTCGGGGGATAAATTAGTCCCGGTGGCCGACCTGACCGTAAATAGACGGGAGCTGCTCTCTGATTTATTGCAGCTTGATGGAAGAAAGAAGAGAGCAGGCGGCCCACGGCTGAAGAATCACAACTTTCAGACTGGTGAGTGACTAGAATGTAGAAACACTTTGGATTTTGTTTGGGCACAGCTGGCGGTTCTCACTGTTTGGATGATAACAGGAGAGAAAAAAACGTTGAAAGACAGCCAGAGGCAGGAATGATATCGACTTCAACTGCACTGGTACCCGGGGCTGAGACTCATTAATCCAGAAGGTCAACGGTTCATCCTCATAATCTTGCTCTAATGACTCATTTTAAAACTAACTTCACTCATGTATTGAATCACATTTAACCTGTGTTAACCTGACAGTATGAGAGAGTTTCCCGGCTTATATTTTGAGCGTCTTTTTTTTCCAAAAACATGAATTATTTCAAACTCGGTGTAAATGAAACAAATTTCCATGACTTTTCCAAAACTTTTATGATTTAAGTTTTTTCCGTGACTTTTCCATGACCGTACGAACCCTGTAAAATGATCACACGGCAGGCATTAAACTGAAGGCGATATGTTTTGATATCTGTGTGGATGTGTGCCGTTGATCCCCTGCAACACGACAACAGGTAAACACGCCCGCTGGGGAAACCCCGCTCCTCCAGATGGTCAGTCCGCCCCTGTTGCCGTGGCAAATCCACGCTTCCCCATCCATGCCGATCTCAAAATAATTAGGCAATGAGGTCGATGCAGTCTTCGTTATTCTATCGAGCTTCTGCACAGCCAGAGCGAATCTTGTCATTTTTTTTTTTTTTGGGGGGGGGGGGGGGGAATGAACAAATGAGCAGACAGTAACTTAATTTTCTCTCGCTGTGTAACGAGGCCACAGACGAGGTTCAGACGGGGATGTTGTCGTAATGGAGCATTTACATGCACACACAAAACCGTATTAGTGCAACTCAGACATAATTCGCAAAACAACCCAATTAAAGCAATATTACTCCTTTAACAAGCCGTTTTGCATCAGCCTTAATCTGTCACAAACGTGCCTAGTGGAAAACGCAATTTAGCTTTTTTTTTAATTCAGTTATGATTTATCTGAATTCAACCTACAGTGAATGTGAGTAGTAAACCTTGAGAGGAACTGCGATTGATTATAATCCTAATAGCAGACTGTGGGGGTCAACAACAGGTCAACTTGGCTCAATGGGGATTAAAACCAACCTTTGAGTTTAACTATTTATTTCACACTAGATCGACCCACTGAACGCAGTGATGTTTCTTGTTCACTGTAGTCAGACTCGTGTCTCTTATTTCAAGACCAAACGTAAATAGGAGTCCCTGCTACCTGCCAGTTGGCTTCAGCCGCAACGCTAATAATATTACTGAGACGACGTGATGCTCTTTTTATCCCTTAAGGAGCATTCTTCCCTAAGAAAGAGTCAAGGCAATCAACCTCAGAGCAAAGCAGCGTCCTCCTGTTGAGAAGCCGTGTGACTGACAGGTGGCCCGGCCTGCCACTCAACAGATTTTAGAAAAACACTATTAAAATAGTGCTTTTTTTTCCCCTTTTCATTATCACCGTAAGCCTGTGCCGAGGTGTGTTACAGTTAAGGAAGAATACTGACACCAGCTTTTAGATCCTTTTTAATCCTCAAACATTTTGCTCTGGATTAATGTCCGATATCCAGCACGACGCTCGGCTCCACGTTCGTATACTTTCTAATCTTCTCATTTGAAGCTACTCATAATTACATTTCCCCTCCTGCTGGCCATCGATCACTACAGCAATTACAGGTTCAGTATTTTGCTCAAGAGCTCCTCAGTGGGGCTGTTGAAAGAGTATAATTATATATTCTTACTTACGGCTGCTTTTCAGGTTTCCTCATCAGTTTCAGGGTTGAGATCCTTTTTTTAAATAATCCCAAACACTGGCATTCACTTTAACAATTAACATAATAACACTACACTAATTGGCTTTTATTCCTATGATTGCTCAATAAAACAAAAAAACGATTTGCCAAATAAAAACAGAGGGTTTATTTCACACTATTTTTATGATGCACACTCTTATGTTTGGATACCGTGTAAAGACTAACACCGGCCTCTATCCGTCCCCAGAAAGCAGGCATGCACATCCACGCCAGATTGTTTACAACGCTGTGTTTCTGATGCGCTAGAGTAGACCTGCGGGTCAACTCGTCTCCTGCTGGTGTTCTCACGACTGCAGTGGCTGTTCACAGCACGTCACGACCTCCTAAACTGACCAACTGGAAAAGGGTGACATCATGCACTCCCACACTTGCATGTGTCGACTCTGTACTACCGCTAGTGTCTCAACACCTGCACATGTATAATGTTTACACACTTGCAAATGCAGCGATTTTGAAACCCTGCATTGGTGTGACGATGACAAAACAAGCCACCAGAACACAGATTTTTTATTTAAACAAGGCCTACAAACGAGACGATGAAAATAGAAATCTGTGACCCTGAAAGTTAATAGGACAATTCCTCATCAGGAAGAAAAAAATCTTTATAAATAATGTATCATCCTGGAAAATGATTTGTAATTTTATTAATGAGCCGGTGTAAATGATGTGCAACATATTTACTGTATTTAATGAATAATATATATCCCCAAAAATCACTTTGGCATTATATATATATATATATATATATATATATATATATATATATATATATACATACATATATAAATAAATATACATATATATATATAAATATAAATATACATATATAAATAAATATACATATATATATATAAATATAAATATACATATATATATATATAAATAAATATACATATATATAAATATATATATATATATATATATATATATATATATAAATATATATATATATATATATATATATATAAATAAATATACACATATATATATATATATACACATACATATATATATATACACATATATATATATATATACACACATATATATATATATATATATATATATATATATAAATAATACCAAAATTATTTTTTTTACTATTTGTCTAATCCTTAAATGTTGTATTTCCCCTTTTCTCCCCAATGACTGTGGGGCTGTTGAATGAGTGCAACACGCTCCGCCTGTTCAGCTGAAGAACATGGAGTAACAACAAGCGGTGGCGCTACAGCCGGAGGTTACCGAGGGGGGCGTGGTGCTCTACCAAAACAACACTTACCCTATAATGGCGGGCGGCTGTCATATTGTTATGACAGCAGCGTGCAGTTTTATTTCTACATATAGCTACGGACGAAATAGAAATTATACACAAAGCGCATTACTGTAACATAATAACATAATTAGCAACATTCGTTATGTAAATGTGACGGACATTATAGCGCGGTTATAACATACGTAATGTCGATTACATTACTGTTAAACGCAGAGGAATAAAAAGGGTTATATGTTTTTGCAGATGCGACGTAACGACTCCGCAGCAGCCGGTTGCGATGGACCGGCCGAGTCGCGCGACCACAGCCCCCGGAGCTCGCGCGGGAGTCCGCGCGACGGCCGCTGGCAGCCATAACACGTCGGCACATCGACTAAACTGGGCTTTATATACGCTCAACGCGATAAAAACACACAATTAAACGTGGAAAAATATAAACAAGAGTAACCCCGGACGAGTGTGCGAGTTCGTACACAACATTTAGGAGCGTCCCTTTGAGTGAACGGGACCGTCCAGACTACCGCGACACGTTCACATCCCGACACAACCATTAAAAATGACACAACTCAAACTTTATAAACTCACGAGTACAATGTTTTGTAAACACGGCCTACCTTCTGGAGGCAACGTGGCTTCCCCGTTCTCTATAGTCACCGCGGAAAGGTTATTAATTCTGCCGCCGTCGTTGTGGTTGTTGTTGTTGTTACTGCCGTTACTCGCAGGTCCGGAGGTCACCAACACTTTGCGTTTCTTCTTCTCCTCCGCGCCTCCGGTCCCCTTCTCCCGCTCTCGCTGTTTGTCCTTGCTCGGTTTCTTGGGTTTGGAGGTAGGCGCTTTGTGGAGGAAGAAGTCGCTCTGTTTGAAGACTTTGTGCATGTTTGTCGGCGGTTGGGATCCCCCGGTAGCGGGCAGCGGGACCCCGCCGCCACTGCTCGTCTTCCCCGGGCTGAAGCTCCACGCGCTGCCGCCGTAACTCTGCTGCTTCGCGGGCTGCTGGAGTTTCTCTCCGCCGCCGCCGTCGCCTCCCACTCCCGCTTCCCTGCTGAGTTTCTTGGGTCTGACGCTCCGCTCGTCGACTCGGAGCTTCTTGGGCGGCGGCGGCGAGTTGAAATCCGGGGAAGACCGAGAGCGGTTGTCCGGGGCTCCTTTCGCCTCGGTCGGCTTGACGAGCGGGGTTTGGGCTACCGCCGGGGCTACCGCAGGAGCAGCTCCGGTGGGGTGAGCGGAGCCCAGCGAGTCAGCCATCTTGAGGCTTCTCTCTATTTACTCTCTTCCCCCAGCCGCCGCGTTTTTTTTTTGTTGCTCGACGTGCAAAGCAGCAGAGAAGAGGCGGGGCTTAATTTGCTAGACAGGCAGTCAGAAAAGGGGGCGTGGCCTTGACCATAGGCTCGACTGACAGGGAGAGAGGGAAATAATATTTTGAGCAAACTATAATGAGAAAAACCTCAAGCAAAGTAAATACACAAACCTCATGAGAAATTTCAGAATATTTTATATATTCTAAATGTTCTTTACTAAGTATTAGTAACATATAACTTATTTGTTCTGGAGGGAAGGGACAGTTGTAGTTGCCATCTGACTCTTTCAATAAATCAAATCCATTATAGACTTTGCCTTCAATAGCCCCGCAACTATAACAGTCATTAATTAATGTGTTGATTAGTATTCAAGATTTTTTTAAGTCTACATAGTTTTTGAAAATTGTGTGAAAAACAGTACAAAAAACAAATCAATGACATGTCTAACAAAACAAGAGGTTAGAAGACATCCCCTTAGGCTTTAAAACATTGCAAGACATGTTTCACTGTCTATATGTCCTTTGTGAATAGTAACACTCTAGATAGACAAACACTGTGTGTGCATCCCATTCCTCCAGCCTATATGACTCATACACCTAAAGATAATCAGGTGAAATACTTCTTACTGGATATTTTAGTTTTTTTGTTTCTTCAGTTGGCAGTGCAGCCTCACACACACACACACACACACACACACACACACACACACACACACACACACACACACACTCACACACACACACACACACACACACACACACACACACACACACACACACACACACACACACACACACACACACACACACACACACACACACACACACACACACACACACACACACACACACACACACACACACACACACACACACACACACACACACACACACATTACATGTTAAACTGCTCCACTGAGGTGACCCAGTTAAAATAGCAACCTGGCTTAATTCATACAACATAGGCAGATGGAGAGAGGGGGAGAGCGAGAGAGTGTGTGTGTGCGCGTGTGTTCAACATATTGATTGCATCAGAAAAAGGAAGAGTAAAATAAAGATAAAAATAAAAACTGAGGCCTGTGGAATGAACTTACTGGATCCTCCCTCATGATGCAGAATATTTTTTCAATGGACTACAATGCATGCATTTTAAAAGTGTTATTTTAATAATGCATTTGTTATACTAGTGTTATAAAGTGATTTATACCCGATGGAAGAACCCTTTCATCTTGGCTTAAAGTGACGTCTCTCCATTAGAGCAAACCTAAATACCATCAATAAATGTGATTGCCTTACCTTCACGGTGCAACTGATAATACAGTTAATCAAGATCTATGCGCCAGTCCAGACATCCCTGTACAGAAGGGTTGTCAAGCTGCAACAGGTGCTTTTGCTTAATGACCGATATCGAAGAGGATCAACACAAAGCGGTCTAAACCAACTCTGCTGCACCGTTACACTTAAATATTGTACTGTAATACACAATATAATTGATCTGAAATGAGCAAATAAATCACATTATGTCTCCCCACCTGCTGAGCCTGTGTGTGTATGTGTGTGTTTGTGTGTGTGTAATGAATGCACATGTAAATCCTTCAAGGTCTCTTTGTCAAATGACGAGTGAGTGTGTATACCACCTGCATTGATTAATTAATTGGCATATTGTGTGTGCATGTGTGTCTCTGAAGATCTTCTGCTGTGATCTCCACACACACACACACACACACACACACACACACACACACACACACACACACACACACTATCAGACAGTAAAGACAGAATAAAGTAACTACATTCCTCAAGGCTTCAGAGACCAGTCAGTGATTTATTAACCGATTATTACCGGATCCACATTGTAAATTAAAACTATCTGCATGTAAACACAAACACAAACAGTCAAAACAACCTGCACTTGTACCTTTTTAGTGACATCTCATCGGAATAAAAACAAAGAGGCGTGGCTTTACTTAATGTTCATTTTTACTGATTGATTTCTGCAACATACAAACATTTGTGTGTGAGTGAGTGTGTGCGCGCGTTTATGTTTGTGTATGCAAGGAGGTGTGTAGGGTTGAGCAAGCAGCAGCGAATCACATCGTTCACGCTGCTATGATTGGAGGAGAGAGGACAAGGGGGGGCGGGCTCTCACTTAAAGGCACAGGTGGGCTCTTTTCTGAGATCGAGGCGAGTGTGCAAGTGAAGGGGTCAGCAGGGAGAGGAGTGGGAGGTAAACGGAAAGAAAAGAAGATTTGGGGAAACCGTTTCATCGACAGTTTTTTCTCAGCATGTCTATTCTCCAGTTGCATTCAGAGTATTTTGTTAATTTGACCCACTGACTAGTTAGAGGCATGTTGAAAACAGACTTTTAAAACTATAAAGCGAAGAGTTTGGAAGGGGTGATTTAAAAAAAGGGAAATGAGCAAATCAGAAAAGAACGAGATGCTCCTCGTACAGAACCATTTCTGTTGCATGTTCTACATGAAAGGGCCGCGACGGAAAGGAAAATAAATCAAAAGAAAATGACAAAGAGGAGGAGTATGCGAGAGGAGAGAAGTGGGGGTTTGACTGGGGGGTTAAGGGTCGGGGTGGGCAGTGGACCTGTGATGCAACAAACAACTGTGTATACAAAAATAATTTTTAAAATACCATTTACAAAAAAACGACCATTATTATTATCATCATTAATATTATTATTACAATCTTATTCGAAGCCCGGTGTAGCTATCATAAAGGGGGCTGGATGGCAGTCAATGCTTTCCTTCTGCCAACCGATTAAAACTAAAATTTAAATCTTTTTACGCGTATACCTCCAACATCAGAAATAAAAACAACCCTGAAATATTCGCCAGAAGCAAAAACAAAAACGGGCAGCAGAATAATTTACAGTTTGAAGGGAAACACTGCGATGGGGAGGAAGCGTCATCATGCACTGACTTTTACATCTTCTGTTAATAAGAATATTTAAAGAGATAACAAAAAATCTGAAATATTATACACCGAAACTGCCCTGTACACATTTTTTCTTTATAAAACAATGCATATACTGTAAAGTTATGGTAGCTAATGAAGTCATCGGAGGAAAATAAAGAGAAAACAGTAGTCCTGGGTCCCTATCATCATTGTCTCACACATACAGAAGCAGATACAGTAGGACTTCTACGTTTGGCCCTCGGATGAAAAACCAGACAAGTCGGATTTGAAGAGAGTTGGTTGTCATGGGAAACCAGACTTTATATTAATCTGTCGAGTCCGATGAGTTTCAGGTGATGCGTAACATTCCAACTCCGAAACACTGGAGATTTACGGTGAGGAAACGGCGGCTAGAATAAACGAGATAATTGACAGGAGAATGAGAAGGAAAAAGCAAAGAGGAAAAATAAACAGGAAATAGGAGTCCCGCGTAGCAACCGAGAGACACTCGAATGAACCGATGAGAGAAGCCAAATTAAGGAGGACTGCCATTGGCCGTCTCCTCTGAGAGGCAGGAGAAGGCCGGCTCATGTTGCCAGCAGTGAGAGTCACCGGATGAGTTTGGCCATTGCCGATCTGGGTTCTGAGGTCTTCTCAACCGTGTCTGGCTGGAGAAAACCGAATTCTTGGACACGCAGTTGTACATTTTGGCTTAAAATCTTTGAGGATCCAGGTGTCCGACATGCTGCTGTTATTTCCAACTAATCAACGCATGTCCTCGTGCTAATTGGAGTAGGGGACATCACTCTTTGGTTTCACTTTTAGCAAATAGTGAAGCATCACCGCCTGTCACAAAACTCCTAGGATTCAATTTGCAGTTTTGATGTCAACCTGATGATTTCAGAACTAGCAGATATTTAAACTAGTAGTTCCACATGTTGAGTACGCCCCCGTCTCTTTCCCGCTCCCAGGTGTGCACGGTAAACACGAAGCCACAAAAAAAAAAAAAAAAAAAAAACACAAAGCTAGTTCAGAGGTTCCGAGGTCCGCCAAGCCACACTCCACTACTTAATGCTTCACGTGTTTCATATCTTCTAAGTGCAAAAACTGAAGTGTAAAAACTAAAATGTGTGTCTAAACGCTAAGCCGAACGGCTTGTGGCTCCGGCTCCACATGCAGACACGAGTGGGATACAACCTCCATGCGCACAAGGAAAGTGTTTATTTCAAAGATGTGGAACAATTCCATAAAAAAAAAGCCAGCTGACGACTGCAATGACCAAACTGTGTCAATCTAGGACTCTGGTAAACAGTGAGGTCAGCAGAGAAATATAAAGTACTCGAGCTGAAGGTACTGCAGCTAATACAGGAATAAATCCGACAGGAAAACCACAACCAAGGTGAGGAACAGGTAACAGGTTGTTTCCGTTTCTACGCCGATCCTTCCTAATGTAGCACCAGCACACTGAAAGAGAGAGAGAGGGGGAGCACCCTGGCTACCTGGACATACCAAACAGAAAACGTTGCATCATGGGTAATAGATTATCTAGGCTCGCTTTGAAGATTGTCGTTCATTCAGAAGAAGGAAGCGGACGCCTTACAGGAGTTCTCTTAAACCCCAGGAATCGGCTTTCCCCCGGTAAGTAGCTTCTCTGATGAAAGATAATTCCTGATTTTTTTTTTTTTTTAATGGAAAAAAATGTGTTTCCCCTCACGGAATGAAATACATTTAGGATTTAACGCCTAAGGGTCACACCTGCATTTCATCATCATGATGCAACTGAAGCGAGAGAAGAAGAAAAAACGCTCTTCAGCACCATAATAGGAAAACAGCGTCGAGAGGTGAAAAGCTGAGCGGGAAAACGTGGACAAGCCACTTGACCGGTACGAGTTCGTCTGAAGAAGGGCTGAGCAGGAGGAGGAGCAGGAGGAGCAGGAGGAGGTGTTGCACACAGTCACACAGAAGGCCTTTCTGTGTAAAAGTGTGCGGTCTGTCAGTGGAGCATCTGTCAACTAGGTTTTTGGACCAGCCAGATGAGATCGGGGGGGGGGGGGGGGGGGGGGGCAGCGTCGGTGGATCGTCCCATCATCTCCACTCCAGGGGGGGTTTCCGGGGGCCTTTGGGCTGAAGGCAGCGGTTACCGAACCCTGACGGGAGACGGAGAAGAGTTGCTTAGCTGGGTTTGTTTTGCTCAAAACTGAATACAAACACATCTCCAGGGTGCGTACACATGTTGACCGATGGATTTCCAGGACTTTTTCATGACTTTTAAACCAAATGTCCATGACCAAACTGAAGTCTCGGTATAAACGGGAACAATTTAGAAGATATAGCGTATTGAGAGTGTACGTCGGCTTATATTTTGAGCATCTTTCTTCAAAAAAACATTAATTATTTCCAACTTGGTGTAAATTAACGATTTAAGTTTTTTCCATGACCTTTCCAGGCCTGGAGATGACCAATTTAAAATTCCATGACTTTTCCAGGTTTTCCATGACGATTTCGTACGAACCCTGCATCTCTCCCCCCCCCCCCCTAGAGGACAACGTGCCGTCAATAGTTGCCGGCTCTCAAAAAGGCAACGCCACGCATCACAAAAACAGAAAGAAAAGAGGACATTAATAGAAACCGCGTTTACCGTTTACCGAGGGAAGGAAACAAAAGAAGAAAAAGGTAAATCCACTCACAAAACAGGGTTCGTACACATGTTGACCAGTGGAATTCCAGGACTTTTCCATGACTTTTAACCAAATTTCCATGACCAAACTGAAATCTCGTTGTGTACATGAAAATTTTTTGAAAATGTAGTATTCAAACAATGAGAATTACAAAGAATACAATATACCGTAAATGAAACAAATGAATGAGAGACACTAGTTTGATTAAAAGAATAAACATTACTATACATGTTTATTCTTAGAAACATTTATATAATTGTTTATTCTTTTAATCAAACTATTATCCTTTATGTGCAAATCTGTTTGGACTTGCCGTACGCCGGCTTATAATTTAAGTCTTCCTTTCAAAAACATCTGAATTATTTTAAACTCGACATGAATGAACATGTGGATATAACACATTTCATGACTTTTCCCAAACTTTTGTGATTTAAGTATTTTCCATGACTTTTCCAGGCTTGGAAATAAACATTTTAAAATTCCATGACTTTTCCAGGTTTTCCATGACCGTAGGAACCCTGATAAAACCTGAGAGGCGAGACGGCAGACTTACCCACCCAGGTCGGCCTTGCTCTCCGTCACCGTGGGGTCAGCAGACGCAGGATCAGCTGGAGATGTCTTCTTGACACACTCGTCTACACACAAACACACACACACACACACACAGAGCGATGAACGGGCTGGAAGCATTGTGTGAGTGCAAGGAGGTGTTAAGTGCTCAGGAGATGCTGGGTAATAATCGTTTATTTATTCGCGTTTAATCCAGTTTTTACTGAAAATACTCAAATAAATCAAGTGTTTACTCTTAATTTGTGGATTAGTACGAGATGTCTATCGGATGATTTAACACACGTTTACACAGGGTTTGGTTTTCCTACCAAACTTAGTTTGTGCCGATTAAAGGCCGTGAATGAAGAGACAGCCGCTCTGTTCTCCTCACAATCCTCATTTCACCTCGCCACACACAATGTCTCGTCTCTTCTCCTTTTCTGCATCACTTCCTCTCTCGTTATCACTCCCTCGCTCGCGTTCAGCAAAGAGGCCGTTTAACGGAGAAAGAGCGGATGTCAAACGAACAACTCGACGTGACCTGGACGCACATTCCCACACACACACACACACACACACACACACTCCTCCATCGAGCCACCTTTCCCTCCAGAGAAAAGGGTGACCTCAGGCCTCACACTCCGTATGCATGCTGATTGAGTCAGCGCTGTATGACCCGTCTTCATCATGAAGCGTTCTAACGGGTCACGTGACCTTTAAGACATCCTCTTATCCACTTCTGAGTCACCACAAAAGCAATTTGACTGTTTCCGTGTCCTCTACACTCACTGTACTAATCTTTCTTCAGTGTGTACAAGCGATCGACACTGTCTTATACCAACAGGAAAATATGAAATGTCAAATATTGACAGTGATGTGATATTTGTTTATACTAGCAATAATATTGGCGATATTAATGCTTATGCCAATGTGTCTAGAGCTGTTTTACAACCATCCGTGTTTGTTTTTAACCGTTTCCTGCTATGTGCATTGCATTGTGGGAGAATAGTGTCCATCGGTACGGTCTAAAATCCTTTTTTTTTTTTTTTAAGAATGCATACCGATGGACTTGTGGAGTAATTTTCTGAACGTAGTCTTCCGTAGATGCTCTTCACAGGAACCCAGCAGGTTTTATGCCTCTCTGGCGCCCCCTAGTGGTGTAAACCGGTTACGCGCCTTTTCTACGGCGCGTATATTTTCACTCCTTTCCATCTCATGTGCTCTTTGTGTGGTTGAATATTATAACACTAAGAGCAGCTTCAACAAGGTGGCCAAGTTATCTCAGACACTAACCTTTAAAAGAGAGGGCCCGGGGGGGGGACACCGGCATTATGTGTCCATCGGGCAGGGAGAACCGAGCATGGAGACCCTACCTGCTAATATTGTGTATATAGTATATAATAATAATAATGAGAAAATCATAGACCTCTTCGTCCAGACTACCGATGACATCAGACGACCACCGCTGATGTTTCACCGCCGACCACTAGAGTCAAAAACACGGGATCCGGGAGGCGACCCGGGGAATCCACCGCACCGGAAACACACCTGTGAATCTGGACCAATGCAAACGCACCTGTGGCCAGTAGGAAGGACTCGGGTGTTCTCGCAGGGAGGGGGGGAGGGGAGTCGTCGCTGTCCCAGCATTCTGGGTTAAAAAAGGTCAGAGGTCAAATGAGAAGCAAAACAATTGGCTGTTTTTTTTTTTTGTTTTTTTTTTTAAATAGGTGTCAGATGTTAAGGATGCGAAGAAACGCTCAAGTGGTGAAACTCATTCCTAGTTTCCTTGATTCCTTCTCTAATGAGAAGATTATTAGACACTCAAAGTGATTCACACATTGGTTTAGTCATCTTGCAATTTTTAAAACAAAATAGATTGCAATATGGACAAATATCTGTTTTTGGTTATATATATTTTTTCATGGTTTATTTTTCTATTGCAACTTTTTATGGCGCTTTCAACATAAAATGTCAACGTTTGAAAAGCACTTAAATTACATTTAATAAATTGGTAAATTAACAATATTCTCAAAATAACATTTATTGCTTTGGTAACACTATCAGAATATGTTTATGCCAATAAAACCATTTCAATTTCAATTAAAAACGATATGCTAATTTTTTTTTAAAGCCTGGAAATGCATTCATTCAGCGTTTTGTCATCCTTTTTCTATTAATGAGGAATTACATGTAATTCATCAGTAATTAAATCTGAAACAAACAGATGCCAAATACTGAGAACTGTATTAATGCTGATCCCTGAAATGCTCATGTTTATATATCCCTATATTCTCTAGATGAACTCTTTTTCATTTATTTTTATTGAGCATTTGACAATATCCATCCCTGAGAAAATATTGTATTTCTATGTCGTCTTTAAAAATGGACCCATGGGTCATAACTATTATGAGAAGGAAGCGATGCAAGGGGACGCGTAATAAAGATATTATTATTATTATTATTATTATTTGGTGCAGACCAGCATATCCGTACTGCTCTGCTTCCTAACAGATCTTTAAGCTGCTCATGATAATTGAATACGGGTCGTTAAAACATCTTTTCCCTATAGCAACACATCCTGCTGACGGCTTTCACAACATTTGCATTTTGCTTCATTGTTTTTTGCATTCTTATTATTTTTTCGTCACATTTGAGGTTGAACTTTACCCATCCCAAAGTGTTCCTCTCGCAGCTTTGCACATTTGTAACGTTTGACATTTTAATACCAACAATGCTTTCATCGGTTTCCCACTTATTTCATATTTAGGAACGGCGTGAATAAAGTCCGGCTCATTCATCGACGATCAAACCGACGCAGCGAGCAGCCACCAGCCTCCCGCTCGACGCCAAGCGGCCGTTAGATTCTTGCAACCAAACAAACAAACAGCAGCCGTCAGCGTTTCATCTCCAAAGCGCTCCCGCAGCCCGGCTAGAGGAAGCGCCAGAAAGCCAAGCAGACCAGCGCCAAACGGGCCCGAGCCGGGACCGCCGGACAGACCAGCTCATTTTAAATATTGGAAATCGCTCAGGAGTGCATGATGCCAGACATCTAAATAAATAAATCTAATGAAAAAGATGGCCATGTTGTTTTGTAGTGGGGGGAAATGTTTCAGGGTTTTATCTCCTAAAACAACTGAAGAAGTTTTCCAGCTTGTTTTTAAAACAGGGTTCTTACACATTTTGACCAACGGATTTCCAGGACTTTAAACCAAATGTCCATGACCAAACTGAAATCTCGTTATAAACATGAACAATTTAGGAAATTGTGCGTTTAGAGAGCGTACGCCTGTTTACATTTTGAGCGTCTTTCTTTAAAAAACATATTAATTATTTCAAACTCGGCGTAACTGAACATGTGATTATAACACACCTCCATGACTTTTCCAAAACTTTTATGAATTTTAGTTTTTTTCCATGACTGTTCCAGGCTTGGAAATGACCATTTTAAAATTCCATGACTTTTCCAGGTTTTCCATGACCGTAGGAACCCCCTTTAAAGCTTGTGTTCCTCCACATGGCTCTGCTCGATGAAACGTCACTCATCTTTTTGATTTTTTTAAGCAATTCAAATAATGCACCCTCTGGAGTGAAATCCAAATATTTAAAAATGCAGTTAGGTCTCATTTCGTTAAGCTTTGAACTCATTCAAGATCAAAACTGAGCCAAGCCAAAGTTCAACCACGACAAACCAGCCACATTTCAAAACGTCAACGTTTTGAAATCCACGAAGAAGGAGGAGCGCTTCTCGTTCTTCACACACCGGAGGATTAAAACAGCGTCTCGGGGTCCCGTGACAGTGAGGCCAGACCGGTGCGCACACACACACACACACACACACACACACACACACACACACACAGCGTGACACAGTGCTGTTCAACCCAACGTGCACAGAGTCGGCCAATGTGTGTTTATCAGTCTCATGCGGTGTTGATCCTTTACCATCACACACACACACACACACACACACACACACACACACACACACACACACACACACACACACACACACACACACACACACACACACACACACACACACACACACACACACACACACACACACACACACACACACACACACACACACACACACACACACACACACACACACACACACACACACACACACACACACTGCACTGTGACAAAAACACGCAGAAAATAGGATTAATTTCATTCTCTCTGCCGTTGGAAAATCACTTTGACAAAGGCAGGCGCGCGCACACACACACACACACAAGCTGAAAGAGAGCTGCCTCGACAGATGTTGGCCCGTTCGCATTTGCAGCATTCCTCGCAAACCAACCAATTAGTCATACAGCCATGCTTGAAATGAGCCTGGAACCATCTCACTCCGCCTCTCCCTCCTGTCTCCTTATTGCCTCCATCTAAGAAAAGCATTATAACATGGTGTGTGTGTGTGTGTGTGTGTCATCATTAGCATGTGGTCTGCTTTAGACATCTCGTCTCCTTACTGACCCAGAAAATGACTCTACCGTGTGGTTCCTCTGTGTGTGAGTATAATAAATACTTGTTGTTAGAGTTACTCTCTTAGAACCTAACTTGAACTCAAACGTTGTTAATTGATGGTCAGGAAAGCAGCCCGTTAGTTAAAGGTTGCGACGCATTCAACAGCAGCTGGCCGACATACTTGCAGAGCTCTGCCCGGCGATGGACATGGGCAACACCTTCCGGACCGGCTGCTGCTCTCCGTGGAGAGAAGACGTGGTTACCACGCCCGTTGCCGTGGATACATTAGTACGAGAACCCTCCTTTCCTCCGGACATCTCTTTATCCCCCTCCTCCTCCGAATTGTCGGAGTGCAGCGGGTTGGTGAAACTCAGGGCAGTCCTTACAGGTGTTGAGGAGGAGGAGGAAGAGGAGGAGGAGGAGGAAGAGGAGGAGATGTGGGAGGAGGACGACGAGGACGGGGCGACGCGGTCCGAGGAGGAAGACGAGGACAGCGTTTTGGGGAAATGTTTCTCCGGGCTGTTGAGGGCCTGAGCCCACGCCGCGTGGCCCGCCTTCCCCTCCGCCCCCTCCCCCCCCTCGCTCTTCACGGGGAGGTGGTTGGGTCGGGCGAGGACGCCGGCGTCCGCGCGGCCCTCCGCGCATCCGCCCGCTCCGCCCGAGTCCTCCGACAGCGAGGAGCTGGACGTCAGCAGGGATTGGCCGGAGCGCGCTTTGAAGGCGTGGCCTCTCTGCAGCGCCGCCGCGCTGTTGGCGCCGCCGCCGGTCCCGCCCGCCGCCGCCGCCACCGCCACGGAGGACGAAGTGTCAAAACTACGAGGCCCTTCCTGCAACGGCACCTTCTTGATCTCGATGCTCAGCTTCCTCTCGATCCGAGGAGCGCCGGAACATTCCACCGCCGGGGAGCGCGGCGAGGAGGGCGTCTGCGCCTGGCTCTGGCCCGACTCGGATTTGGTCGAAGTCGATTTGTTGTTGTAGTTGTCGTTGAGGTCGAGACTCGAGAGCTGAGTCTGCTGCTTGTGACCCAGTAGATCGTGGTCCTTCTGGTCTGAGGGACTGCTCTGCTTGTTCGGCCCGGGGTCTGACTGCTTCTGTTTGTGGTTCG
Source organism: Liparis tanakae (assembly GCA_036178185.1). NCBI lineage: Eukaryota > Metazoa > Chordata > Actinopteri > Perciformes > Liparidae > Liparis > Liparis tanakae. The sequence continues at coordinate 11,158,808 of CM070089.1, read as the reverse complement.
CGTCTTTATTCTGAAAGGAAAAGGGAAGTAAAAAAAACTACATTTAAGCACCTTTTGCAAAAACAGCATCATCTAGACCAGTGGTTCCCAAATGGGGGTCCGCGTACCCCTGGGGGTACGTGAAGGCACTCCAGGGGGTACGGGAGATTTTTAAAAAATCTATTTAAAATTAGTATCCATTAAAAAAAATCCTTTAAAAATAGATATTTAATAAATATTCAATACAACACAAGTGTAAGTTCATAAACTGAATTTTATATTAAGTAGGCAATTTAATTTAATTATCCTAAAAACCCAGAGTCCCCCTCATATCTGGATGGTTTGACCCAATTCTGAGTTCTCCGCCCGCCCCCCTGTAACTTTCTCTATCGTGCCGGATGACAGAAGTAATGTCAGGTCCCTTTCTTAAAGACGTCTTTGTTCTTTTATTAAACTAAACGTCTGTTATTGATCGTCTCCACACAACAGCATGTCGTTCTGTCTCTACGTGTCGCGTTAACACTTCTCGGCTCGCCGTAGCATCACGCAGCACAAAGTCGCATTAAAAGCAAGACATATTTAATTTATTATACGTTAAAAATACCATATGGCTCTCAATGAAATATATTTGGAAATATTTGGCTTTTATGGCTCTCCCAGTCCAAAAGGTTCCTGACCCTGGATCTAGACAGCAACTAAAACCTCGACTTTGGAACAACCTACCGGAGGAGATAAGGCTGGCAGAATCAATAACTTCTTTTAAATCACTTCTTAAAACCCACTTTTATAGAACTGCTTTTAAGTGATGTCGTCCTTTTATGTTTTTATTTTAATTGCCTTCGTTTGGTTTTAGTTCTATTCAATGCTTTTATGTTATGGTCTTTTTTGTTTGCCGCCATTTAAGCTGCGTTTCTGATTTGTTTATCTGTAGAGCACTTTGTAAACCTTGTTTTTAAAAGTGCTATATAAATAAAGTTATTATTATTAAAAAGTTATTATTATAAAGTCTTCCGTGTATTCGAGGCGTGTCAGAAAAGTTGATTCGGCCATTTCTCCACCCTTAAAAGTGTAAAAAAAAAAACTCCCAGAAGATTTAACTGCGGGATTCCCAGGTTGAGATCGTCAGAGCGGCGCACGCCATCGGATCTCTACGTCTCCGTTCCGGCCGCTCACCGCCAGCACGTGGATGACGGGTTTGGGGTGGTAGCGGTCGTTGTCCTGCCGCACGTTGGTGACGGTGGGGAAGGCCGAAGGCGGAGACGGGGTCAGGATGGGGGGCACGGGGTGAGGCTCCGGGGGCTGGAGGATCTCCTCCTTCACGTCACCTTCTGTCTGCGAACTAGAGAGAGAGAGAGAGAGAGAGAGAGATCCTTTATTGGCTATTTCGCTATCAAACAAGTGACATGCATAAGTCTACAGCTTCCGCCGGAAACTGAAAAGGCACCTTTTCCGACAATATCTGGATTAAAACACAGATTTGTACTTCAGTGGCTCTTAAATATCTCTTATTGTGGTACTTTTGTAGTTTGACTATGTTGAGGAAATGTTACTTTCTGTATTCTTGTTGTTCTTAGTTTGTACTCTAGGTCGATGCACTTATTGTAAGTCGCTTTGGATAAAAGCGTCTGCTAAATGACATGTCATGTAATAATGTAATGTAAAAGTACAAAACTATCATATTTGCTTGAGAAAGAAAGAGGAGAGATAAATGGGTTTAAAAAGCAATTAGGGAAATGAAAATGATGAAAGGGCAATAATTACGTCACACTGATTTGACAACTTCCAGACAGTTATTTCCAGATACTTTTGAATTATTCTGTCTTAAATGAAATGATGAAATTAGGATGATGAAATGCACTTTTTTTTTTTTATGCATGAATGAAACTAAAAGATTTTGTTAAAGTTTCTGTTCATGTTGTGAAGCCCAGTTTCCACCACTAGGGGGCAGAATTAAAAAGAAAAGTACCAACGAGCCTCCTCAGACTTTACTTTATGTTTTGCCCATATTCTGTTGACTCGAGGCATAATCCGATAAACTGAATACAAAGAATCACTACAGAGGTTATCCCTCTGATGAATGAACGCATTGTATTTTGTATCTCATGTTTCTAGAACTGCAAAAAACATTTCTCAAAGAGGATATTAAAGCATTGCTTTCTGATTTTATTAGATTTATTTTCTGTGTGGCATCCTATGGTCACTTTCACAACGGTTTCGCCATCAACAGTCGACAAGACGCCATCCGACAGCTACTTCAGTTAAACATTAAGATAATGTTCCAATCCACAGAGATACATATGCATGCAAACATATGCACACACAAACACACACACACACACACACACACACACACACACACACACAGACAGAAAGAGAGCACAAACAGTGAAAGGATGTGGTGGTGTGCTAAATCAGGAGTGCACGTCTGAAGCAAGAGTGAACGAAGAACTGTGACCCTGTGTGTGTGTGTGTGTGTGTGTGTGTGTGTGTGTGTGTGTGTGTGTGTGTGTGTGTGTGTGTGTGTGTGTGTGTGTTTAGGACCAGAGACTTCCTTTTCTTGAGCGACATTGGAGATGCAGCCACTTCCTCATGAGCAGCTGCCATTGGCCGACACTCCTCGTCTGCCGCGTGTATTTATATTTATTAATAAAAAGTATGCAATGATTTAAATGAATCACCAGACTTGGAATTTGTGTTATAATCTCAGTGGGGAGGTCAGAGGTCATGATCGATGGATTCCCGTGGAGATTAAGCTCAACTCGGCAGCTTTTCTAATTTAAAGTTGCATTTCTCTGGTATTTTATTAAAAAAGAGTTTCATGAAAACATAAATTACTCTTCACCCGAGTAAGCCAAATATTATTCCAAATATTTAACAATACTGCAGATGATTCCCGCCGGTGCCAACGTTTTCCACGGGGACATGAATCATTCAGATAACAGTTTATTCGGGGGCCTGGATCCCTCCGAGAGGAGATAAGATAAGATTCAATTAAAATCTTTCCAAAAGGAAAGCTGAGCCATTACAGGAGCAAACACTCATAAGTCACAGCAAAACAAATAAGCAGCGTAGAAGAGTAAAGCCCGTCAAGTAGGTCGTAAAATATAACGTGGGTTTACGTGAAACGTATAAAGAAGTCGTCGTAGTGATGATATATTAATAAGCCGGCTGTCCTGCAACCCCTACACAAGCTCCTTTTATGGCTACTTTCACGTTATTTTTCTTAATTACGTTTATATTGCGTAATGCAGCCAAAATACCACATTCAAAAAATGCGTGACATCCTCAAACTGATTCTGTCACCTTTGAAACAGGAATAGACATCAAATGAATGAGTGCTCAACCGTTTATGAAAATGGTTAAACATTTATTACATCTGCAGATATAAAACCTTTTGAGAACACTTTGAGCTCCTCGATGTAACTTTTATACCCATGACATAAACACGGGGTTCATTTTTTTATTTAAACCTTTATTTAACCAGGAAGTCCCATTGAGATTAAAAATCTCTTTTTCGGGGGGGGTAATGGTTCATCTCACACCATCTCCCATTATGTACATTTATATAAGTGGTTTAAGGATATAAGTGGAGGGTGGTGGATTTTTTATTCTTTAGAATAAAGATGTAAACGCCATGATTCAGTATGTGCGACCTTGATGCCTCACTGGAGTTCCTGTGTGTGTGTGTGTGTGTGTGTGTGTGTGTGTGTGTGTGTGTGTGTGTGTGTGTGTGTGTGTGTGTGTGTGTGTGTGTGTGTGTGGCCTGCGGAATGTGGACGATGTTGGTATAAATAGCTCTTACCATCACTAAAATACTTCCAGGCTCAAAGTGGGCCTGGACAATATTCCTATCGGTAACCGAGAGACGACACACGGAGAGAAAGACGCGTGCAGGGATTTAGGATGCGGGACTCATCCAGGAAAGCCACGTATTTTGGCAGCAACTCCGCGCTAAAATGTGTCTGTTTCACTTTGAGCAGGAAATGACCTTTTCAGAAAACGGATCACTTGCAGCTACATCCCAAAAGGAGGACCTCTGAAAGCCTTCCCATCAAACCGACCGATACGGAAGAGAAACGCGCCAAGAGCGCGTCGTTTTATTGCAGCGCGAGGACACGGCAACGGTCACGTCGGCTGCGATAACACACACACACACACACACACACAAAAATGCATTTTGCACACTATCCAGATAGATAGATAGATATATATATATATATATATATATATATATATATATATATTTAATTTAATACTTTAATACTTTATTTATATTTACATTTACATATATGTTGTGTATATGCTGTGTATATATACATATATATTTAATTTTATGTTATTTTGTATTTTATATTTCACCTTGCACACTTTACTTTATGCACAGTCACTTTCTTTCTTTCTTTCTTTCTTATATTTTATTGTGTTTAGTTTTATCGGGCTGCTTCTGTTGTCACCAAATTTCCCCTTGGGGATTAATAAAGTATATTTCATTCATTCATTCATTCATAAAGCCTTTTTCTTCCCCTCTCCGCGCAGGAACGATCGCACACTGAAACAACAGTACCGGGGAAACTCGTCGAGCATCAACCCGGCTCGTTTAAAAAAAAGTTGTAAAACGTCTGTTTTTCTGCTTTAACGGCCGTCTGTGGATACAGGAAGAAGAGGAGGGAGGGGGGGGGGGGGGGGCGTGAAGATGAACTGGCTGAGAGGAAGTGGAGCACAACCCCTGCTGGGCACGTAGAGTACAACGAGAGGAGAGGAGTGCAACCGTGTGTTTCTGCAACTAGCACAAGCAGACGCCTGGAAGTGTGAAGAGGAGCATCTTTGTTCTTAAAAAAGGCGGGGGTGGATGAAAGCAGATATAGTTCTACTCCAACTAGCCGGGGGTTGTGGTACACCCAACGCCACGACGTGTTGCAGAGCGTTCTTAAAGTGATCTATAAATGAGAACGGTCTTCCTGACCACCTGAGGGCAACTCAGACACTGAACTCTTTTAAGACTGGCCTAAAAAACTTTTATTCAGGAAGGCATATTTTTTTTTACTCGAGTTAATTTATTGTCAGCTATTACTTTTTTTTTTTTATTCTTTTTTTTATGGGTTGCTTTAACTATGTTTTAATCGGTTTTACTATCTGTGTGGCACTCTGAGATTCTTGAAGGAAGAGGGCGATACAAATTGAATGCATTATTATTATTATTATAAAATACAGCCACAGCGGGGGTTAACTTCAAAGTAGCTCACTTTAAAGTAGCCCGTTCATTCAATCTCACCTGCGTACGCGGGGAGGTTTGGGAGGAGGCGTGTCCCATCGCTCGTCGTCCGACTGGGGGCCGGCTTTATCCGGGCTGCTTTCAATCTGGGCAATTCAAAATACACACACACACACAAATACACACACACGCACATATTTGAGTTTATTGGGCCTGAACTGCTGCCGCTTTGAAATGTCAAAGATCAGTTTACCCCCCACACACTGTTTATGTTTATGTCCCGCTTAGCACATATCGTGTTCACAATTCCTTAATAACCCACACTGAAGTAATGGAAAGTATAAAAAAAATCTGCAAACACCAAATTAAATTGAGTTTGACATGTTCTAATGAGCAAAATGGCTTTTTATGACCAGAAAGTAGTAAAAACATTTGGCTACTGCAGCGTGTGTCGAATCCCGGGCAAAATAATCACATCCGTCGCTCAGACTTGTGGCTTCTTACACTTGTACATTTTGCTCGCACTGTTTTGAGGAAAGTTCTGTTGTTCCGAGAAACTTTAGAGTCGGATTCGCCTGAACGCCTCGCGGAGCTGAAGACTCGTTAATGAACGGAGTCACAGGGCGAGTTCTGCAGACCAACGTTAACGTATCATTTGACCTCGATAATTGTCATATCAACGATATAACTTCACATTTTAGTTTTGCTACATTTTTAAATAGATAATGTACTTTTCATTTTGTAAGAGCGTTTTATTTTTATTATGTACGTCAACCGTTTCCTACTGCGTCTCTTTACACGTTTCTTGAGCGGAGGCAGAACATTGCTTCACTGAAGAAGCCCCTCCCCCTCCTAGCCCCTCCCCCCCATGACACATCAGGGTTCTTACACATTTTAACAAATGGATTTCCACGACTTTAAACCAAATTTCCATGACCAAACTGTAATCTCGGTATAAACATGAACAATTTAGAAAATTTAGCGTATTATTAACAGCTTATATTTTGAACATCTTTCTTTAAAAAACATATTTATTATTATTATTAATAACAAATTTCCATGACTTTTCCCAAACTTTTATGATTTACGTTTTTTCCAGGACTTTTCCAGGCCTAGAACATGTTGCGTATTGAGAGAGTACGCCGGCTTATATTTTGAGGATCTTTCTTTAAAAAAAACATTAATTATTTCAAACTCGGCGTAAATGAACATTCCAAAACTTTTATGATTTAACTTTTTTCCATGACTTTTCCAGGCCTGGAAATGACAGTCTTAAAATTCCATGACTTTTCCAGATTTTCCATGACCGTACGAACCCTGTCTTTATCCTCCTCCTCTCCTCCACTCACTCCTTCCTCCCTCCTCCTTCCTCCCTCCTCCCTCCTCCTCCTCATGACACATTAACGCGACTCCCTCTAAACCCCGATAAGACGATGACGGCTCAACTTCAGTCGTCATTAACTCGAGACCGAGGGGCAAGTCGGGCCCCTCCCCCTCCGTACGAGCGTTTCCGTCTCCCAAAGGGACGAAGCTCGAAGCAAAGACGGGAGGATGCGGTTGCGTCTCGCGTGACTTCATGCGTTGGGAAGAACACATTCGGTAGGCCACTTCCTGCAAACAATGGCGCCTGCGTGCGAAGCAGAAAGCCGTGCGTGGGCCGCGAGTATGTGTGGGCTTATTGTTCGCGCTGCCGTTGAGAGAAAGCACCTGTGTGGGTGTTCCAGTCGCCAACGACGGCCGACTGGACGTGAGTCAGTGTGTGCTCGGCCTGAGTCAGCGCGGCGCGCGGATTAACTTTTGTGTTGGACCTGCAACTTCGTCAGATAATGACATGGAGACGCCAAAAAAACTGGCACTGGAGTTGTTGTCTTCCTCCAGAAACATCGCCTCCTCTTAAATGACTAACAGCACAAACTTTAAAAACGAGTACATATGCGAGAGCGTGAAGTTCAGAGGACTCTCTCCTCCTCCTCCTCCTCCTCCTCCTCCTTCTTCTGGAGGAACTGAAGTTCAGAAAGTGTGACAGTCTTTCCTTGTGTAAACACGGTTGCGTGCGTCCCTGGGAAAGATCTCCCTTTCCCAACGGATGCGCGTCTATTCTCAGACTCGCAGTGCATTATGGGAGAAGGGGTGATGTCATCAGAGCTTCCGAAGCAGGAAGTCGCCCCCTGGGCGGCTGCCAACGCTCCCTCTCGTGGCCTCTGTGTCCTCTGTCTCTGGGGTTGGCGAGTCTCGGCACACTGTCTCATTGATGCTCCTGTCCTCTGGCTCTTATCTCCACATCGATCCTGCTGTAGCTGCACGGTACAGCAGCAGGGGGGTTGTAACCGCTCCAGGAGGGAGACTCTTCTTTTGGTGCCAAGTGGCAGGAAATCACCCAAATTCGCCAGGATACTTAAACAATTGTTTTTTTTATTTAAAGGGGACATATTGTGCTCATTTTTCCACAGTTGATATGGTTCCTTGGGGTCTTAATGTAATGTTTGTCACATATTTTGGTCAAAATACCACAAGAATCATTTCAAACGGCCTTTTTACCCGTCAGAAACACCTCCCCACAGATTGACCTGTTCTGAGTGGGCGAGGTGCTCCGTGTTGCCAGGTTGGAAATGGTTGTATTATTTGGAGGGTAATTATCGTGTATCTGGCAACCCTGAGATGGGTTGACCAATGACTGTTCTCTATACCGTCAGATCTCGCGCCAGAGCTCAGGAGATACTATTTCCAAAACGTGTAAGGGGTAAATATTAGTTTGTGAAAACCCAGAGAAACACAAATATCCGACGAAGCAAAATCCCGGACGTTTTTGGAATCCCTGCCGGACGCATTTTTTAGGTCTCAAAAACAGGACATGTCCGGGGAAAACCGGACATCTGGTCACCCTAACTTATGGCGCCAGGTGGGAGACATGCCAGATACCCAAATTAACGTATAGAAGCACTAAAAAAGTGGAATTTTCATAATATGTCCCATAATAGGAGGAGGAACAGGGGACAATTCGGTCTGTTTAAGCGCGTTTGTGTGTGTGTGGGGGGGGGAAAGGGAGAAAAGTGTGTAAATTTAAAATATAAAAGATGATGAAGGTGACTGGAAGAGCAACGCTGCTTTTCCAGCTCCCTTAAATAAGTCAGACTGTACGCGGCCCTCTGAGAGATCTTTCATTTTGGCATAAACTTTCTGTCTGTGTACAGAGAAAAGTTTTCTGAAGGCCTCTCTCCCTCTCTCTCTCTCCCCTCTCTTCTGCTCCTCCTACCCTCTCCCTCCCCTGTGACTAATTATTTGTGTGTTTTTTTTCTCCACTCCAAGTGTGTTACTCAGCAACATCCTGTCTTTCTTTAACACAAGACAGCTCGCACACACTATGCGTGTGTGAGTGTGAGTGTGTGTGTGTGTGTCATACCATGCCCTCTTGTATCTTCGTGTTGGTGGGGCTCTCCAGTAGCTGCAGTTGTTTCTCAAAGAGCTGGGCGATCGCTCTATGCACCAACTCGTACTGCTCCTGGAGAGACAAAGAGATAAAGAGAGAGAGACACACACACATAATGAGATGAACCCAAAGAGAGAGAGAGAAAAAAAAAAAAAGGTTTCCAGCCAATTATGACGTCTCTACTTAAAAACATCCATTTACAAGGCCGTGGAATACAACCCGTGTGAAAACAATAGGATGGCCTTCCCTGATGCACACGGTGTAATCCCATTACTCCCCCCGTACGGCGGTAAGTGTATTGCGCTGCTTTTTCAGAAATGACATTAGAGTCACATGCAGCAGACTCTACGAAGGCAATTCTATCACGTCTCTACCAGGACGAGGCCAGAGACGGGAAACAAACCTTGGTCTGTACGGCGGAGTGTCGTTGCGTCCGCATCTCTTGGATCAACCGGAAAACGTTAAAATCTTCTGGTATTTTCTTTAATAAAAAGCAGAAAACACAACAGAGGCATCCTCACTCACGGAACACGTAGCGTGGAAAAAGTGTGTGTATTTGTGCAGGTGTGTTTCAGGTCTGCGTAGGAATGTGTGTGTGTGTGTGTGTGTGTGTGTGTGTGTGTGTGTGTGTGTGTGTGTGTGTGTGTTTACATACCCCGGCTTTGAGGAGGTTCCATGTGTAGTCGATAGCACAGATAGCCCCCGTCCTCCCACAGCCGGCACTGTGCGGTCACAGTCACACAGATTAGATTGAACAGAGGACCAGCACGTGCAGACTCACACACACACACACACACACACACACACACACACACACACACACACACACACACACACACACACACACACACACACACACACACACACACACACACACACACACACACACACACACACACACACACACACACACACACACACACACACACACACACACACACACACACACACACACACACACTTCTACCTCATTGCACACATATATCAGGACAGCAGAAAGTCTCTACAGCTTCCGCCGGAAACTGAAAATGCACCTTTTCCGACTATATCTGGATTAAAACACAGATTAGCACTTCAGTGGCTCTTAAATAGCTCTTATTGTGGTACTTTTGTAGTTTGACTATGTTGAGGAAATGTTACTTTCTGTATTCTTGTTGTTCTTAGTTTGTACTCTAGGTTGAAATGCACTTATTGCAAGTCGCTTTGGATAAAAGTGTCTGCTAAATGACATGTAATAATGTAATAATAATGTAATAAAGCCACCCTCCTCACATACGTCAGCTCTCAACCACACGCATGCTGCAGCTCCTCTTCTAGACCGGATGGAGACAGCGAGCCGAGCATCATGTGGCATCGCGCCCGACGCATAAAACCATAAAACTTTATCTCCTGCTGTCCGAGAGCCTCTGCTACTCTAACGAGCACAGATCCTCCTCCATACACACACACACACACACACACACACGCACATGTACAGTGCACATCAACACACACGTCTTTAAGCCTCGAGTCCCGCTGTGAAACGGGGGAGCCAGGAAATGTCCCCCGGCTGCTCATTACGGCTCATTACTCGCACGTGGAGACCGCGCACGTGTGCAGCAGAGGACTCGAGTCTAGAGCCTCGGGAATCAGTGACGTCTCATTCCTGTTGGCGACTGCGCCGTTAAAGCGACGCTATGTAACAATTCCTACCTTAAAATAACAGCTTGAAAAAAATTGTGCCACTACAATGACTTTTAATATGTCAGTCCACCTCACAGGTGACTTTTTATTTGCTCCGCTACGCAACGCGTAGAGACAGAGAGACATGCTGCTGTGGAGACGACCAATAACAGACCTTTAGTTTAATAAAAGAACAACGACGTCTTTAAGAAAGGGACCTGACATTACTGCTGCTGTCATCTGGAGGAGAGACAAAGTTACAGGGGGGCGCAGGAGATTTTTTTTTTTAAACTCAAAAGAGCCATATGCGTCACCGGAAGAGCCATATATGGCTCAGAGCCAGAGGTTCACGACACCTGATCTATCATAACTGGGTATTTACCACACTGAAGTACACGTTAAATACCTGAAGGGGGCGCTACAAGGGAAACACTACATAATGGGGCTTTAAAACTTGTTTATTGATGGATGTCGATTATGTAGCATGGCCGAGGAGGACGACACTGACATCAGGACGGCAGAAAGTCTCTACACCGACTACATCTGGATTAAAACACAGATTAGCACTTCAGTGGCTCTTAAATATCTCTTATTATGGTACTTTTGTAGTTTGACTATGTTGACGAAATGTTACTTTCTGCATTCTTGTTGTTCTTGTTGAAATGCACTTATTGATAGCACACGTAAGAAAATAAAAGAACCGAGAACTAGCACACGTTATGCATAACGCGGACAACGATTTTATTTATTTAAACGTCGCCTTGGTTACAGTATGTGCACGCATGGGTGGGTTTGTGTCGGCGCCTCTGCAGAGGACGCAGCGTACCGACCTGCAGTGCACGCATATCGGGACGTCGTCGTTCTCTTGGTATTTCCTCATCAGTGCGATCATATCCAGGATGGAGTCGAACGACGAGGGCACGTCGTGATCCGGCCAGTTCATGTAGTGGAACTGGGTGAAGCTCCGGCTTTCCTGCAGGGAGACGTTGGAAGGTTTATAAAAGAGGGTTGGTGGAGCGTCAGCGAATTGCATCGCAGGGCCGAGAGGAGAGAGGGAGCATGTGGGCGGGGTTTGAATATCAGCATCCGGCAACTTTCTGTGATGCTGTGAACAGAGTTCTGTCATTGTTCTGCAAAATCAGGGTTCTTACACATTTTGACCAATGGATTTCCAGGACTTTTCCATGACTTTAAACCAAACATGAACAATTTAGAAAATGTAGCGTATTGAGAGCGTACGCCGGCTTACATTTTGAGCGTCTTTCTTTAAAAAAAACATATGAATTATTTCAAACTCGGCGTAAATGAACATGTGATTATAACAAATTTCCATGACTTTTCCCAAACTTTTATGATTTGAGCTTTTTCCATGACTTATGAATTTTAAAAAAAAATTATCATTTTAAAATTCCATGACTTTTCCAGGTTTTCCATGACCGTACGAACCCTGCAAAATGTTGTCGGCCAGACAATCACGCGAGATGCACGGTGCAAAGGTCGTTAAGTCACGTGACTTACGTTCTCATTCTCCACCGTCAGAGTCCTGATGAAGTAGTCCGTTCTGCTCTGCTCCGATTCCTAGAAAACAGCACACACACACACACACACACACACACACCATGACTGAAACGGTCACTGGAACAAAATGTGAGAAATGCGGGAGACCAGAACAACACCCCCCCACACACACACACACACACACACACACACAGCTGTGCTATTACAGATTTGCCTACTTACACAGGAGATTCTGAAGGGGCCAAAACTCATGGGCTCCTCCCCGTGCAGCGGGAAATACCGCTCACACTTTTTCTAACCGGAGAGAAAAAAAAAAAAAAAAAAATCACAGTTAGCTTTGTCTGAGAACAAAACACCAGACAAATATCACAGCCACACACACAAATAGAGGCATATGCTAATTATTTGTACTGTCAGTCAGTTATTATCAGTCTTGACGTGCCGGGCTTTGGAAATTGCTTTTAGTGTCATCTCAGTTTATCTTTTCATAAAAAGATGGGCAAGAATTGGACTAAAGAATTAAGGCGACGATGATTATACGTTGTATGTTCAGACAAACGGACCGATGGGGCGGAAGACGTGCCGTAACCTTGGTGGAGCTAATAGATGTGTGTATGGAGGCGTGAACACATACACATACACACACACACACACACACACACACACACACGCATGCATGACACACACATACATGAAGGGATTAAATATCTCGGCCTCACCCTGCCCATCTCAAACTCTCGACACGCCATCACAATAACCTGCAGAGACACAAGCGGGCAGAATTAAAGTTAAATCTGACATTTCCCAAAATATATATTCTTATGTTCCATTTAAGAAACGCTGTAGTTGCCGAGTACCCTGCAGTATGTGTAAATAAATTTCCATAAATGCATATATTTTTCTACATTTACACGGAGCATCCACGCGAGGCGGATTAAAAAAAAACACTCACGAGGACGGATACTTTTGAGAGCTCAGCGTGGACTACAGTAAACACAAACATGTTAAAACGATGACGTACACACAACGCGTCCTTCTGTGATTGGTCACGCCCCTGTCACGTGACCCAATATCGATCTGCTACCAGAAGTCGACGTGGATAACCGACGTTTCAGCAACGCCTGTAATTTCAGCATTTCTAATTCTACTACTGCCAACACGAGTTAGACCCCCCCCCCCCCTCTCTGTCCATCTGGTTCAAGCACAAGCACTCCCCATCTGCCTGACAACCATATTAAATATTTAGTTCAATTACGACAATAGCCACGCCCACTTTCAGTCTCCTCTCTCTCTCCTCTCTCTCCTCTCTCTCCTCTCTCTCCTCTCTCTTCTCTCTCTCCTCTCTCTCCCCTCCCCCGGTGAGCGGTACTCACAGCTACATTGTACTCCCAGTTCATCCTCCAGAAGTCCATGACGGTGTTGGGCAGCGGGCCCTGAGTTGCGATGTAGGCCTCCGGGCCGTCCATACCCTGGAGGGAGAAAGGGGGAGAAAGAGAGAGAGAGAGAGAGAGAGGGAAGAGAGATCACCAATCGGCACCGTTTTTTTTTAATTACATATTCTGTGAAGGCCCTTTATCTCCAAACTGGATGTTCCTGTGATTCATGGAGCACTTTATGCCGCGTACACTTCCCCAGCACGGTAATCAAAGTGTCAAACAACAAAGGAAGTTCAGCACATGAACCGTTTTTACAACAAAAAAAATAAAAAATATATATATATATATATATATATATATATATATATATATATATATATATATATATATATATATTCTGTGAAGCCACTTTATGCCCACACTGGATGTTCCTGTGAGTCACATGTTGCCCTTCATACCAGAAATATCTCCAGCGCTGTAATCAAAGTGTCCAACAACAAAGCAAAAGGACTCCGGCAGCTTTTCTTTACCTTGATGAAGTTAGCGTTGACGTAATCCGTGTCCTGATTGGTCGTTTTTAACGTCAGCTTCACCCTGGTGTGATCAACTGGGGGCGAGAAAAGAAAAAGAGAGAGACATATTTACTTGCATTTAAAAATATTTCCTACATCCAGAAACAGACGATGAAATAAGACGAGCGAAAAGAGCAAATTCAAAGACAGATAAATAAGTGGAATATGATATATTGAGAGACACAAAATAATTGTAGTGTAAAGAGGTTAATGGACACTCAGGAACCTCCTCATTTCCATGTGTGTGTGTGTGTGTGTGATGGACGATGTTGTTCTTCATCTGCCTCATCAGCAGCTCATTCACTAAAAGCCTTAATGAAGGAATGCACGGATGGAACGACAGACGAGAAAGAAAAAGATATAAAACGGGAGGCCAGATGTTAGGTTGTGGAAGCCCCCCCCCCCCACACACACACACCCCCGAGGTCATCAAGAACATCGAGAGCCGGAGATCATCGCCCGATCTGTGCCCACATCCAGGGTGTCTGTACTCACACGGCAGTATATCTTTATATCGGTTCTTCTTGACATTCTCCTCCTTCTCGCCTACGTTGGTGGGGTAGATCTTCTCCGTCCGATATTTAGTCGATAACCGGCGTAATCGCTGGAAAAAAACAACACAACAAGAGGGATAGGTTTAGCGGAAAGTAAATAACGTATCTTCTTCTGCAGGGAATAGATAAACGATGAAGAGCAGAGTCAACCTGTGATGGTCAGGCTTTATCGGAGAATCACAACACTAAAGAGACAAAGAAAGCAATACGGCCGAGACCCAGAGAAACTTAAATTGCGTGTGAAACTTAAATCTGTGGTATTAACAAATGTATTGTAGTTTCAATTTAGCTTTAGGTTATACAGATTTGCTCTGAAGCGCTAACGTACACACATAATACAGCGATTAAACGCCCCCAACCCCACCCCACACACACACACACACACACACACACACACACACACACACACACACACACACACACACACACACACACACACACACACACACACACACACACACACACACACACACACACACACACACACACACACACACACACACACACACACACACACACACACACACACACACACACACACACACACACACACACACACACACACACACACACACACACACACACTCCTCTTTACATGATGCCTCCCTCATTAAGATAAGTGCAGCACAATCTAATAGTAGCCGACATTGATGAAGACACTCGGTTAATGGGAGAACAATTAGGGCGTCTCTCGTCTGACGGCAGGTGTCTGAGAGGCAAGTTCATAAGTGAGTAAATGCACAAGTCATATAAACACAAAGACATGGAGGCAATCATTGATTTACAGGGTTTTTGCATCATCAATGCGGTGAGGTGATTTATAAGATGTTTGATTAGTTGGATCGGTCATGAAAAGACTTTAAGGACATTTTCTGAATGTACGTTCCTTTGTTGAACATTACTCAAGCAGGAAAGCTGATTTGACCACAGACAATATGCCAGGAAGCCAAAGCGGATCACACCCTGCTGAAGCCACTGCTTAAAATGGTTCTTTTCACATGGCTGTGCGACCGATTTCTATTGTATTGTTGATTTCGGCTTAGTGGGAAAACTGCACACGCATCCTTGATGACAAGGAGGCTCGTATACAAACAAACAAACAAACATCGGCGCAGGTATTCTCTCAGATTAAAGGGGTCAGACGCTGTTAAACAGGGTTCTTACACATGTTGACCAATGGATTTCCAGGACTTTAAACCAAATTTCCATGAACAAACTGAAATCTCGGTATAAACGTGAACAATTTAGAAAATGTAGCGTATTGAGAGCGTACGCCGGCTTATATTTTGAGCGTCTCTCTTTAAAAAACATATGAATTATTTCAAACTTGGCGTAAATGAACATGTGATCATAACAAATTTCCATGACTTCTTCAAAACTTTCATGATTTAAGTTTTTTCCATGACTTTTCCAGGCCTGGAAATGACCATTTTAAAATGCCATGACTTTTCCAGGTTTTCCATGACCGTACGAACCCTGAATAATATTAATCAAATCTTTGTGTCTGATTGAAATGGAATTTGATGTCCCAACGTTGCAGGATGACACATCGCCAAAAGGGTCCAATCAGGGAGTCCCCAGTGAATTGCATCACTCATCCACGTCTTGCTCGTGGCTTCTGGTGTCACAGCGTAACTTTCATGACACTTCAAAAGAACAGCGAGACGTCGGGACTATTAAAAGCTCCCGCTGCTCGGCTCTGATCGCGCTCACACGACATCTCCGTCAAATGCCTTTTGTTAGTTATTCTCTCAGTTTCTTCAAATCACTTCCTCCTCTCCTTCGGAGTCGGTGCCTCTCTCTCTGAGAAAGAGAGCGTGGGCGATCGAGGCTGCTGGAGCCTCGCCTCTTCTCTCCGGCTTCCCTGACAGACGCACACAAAACACACAAAACACACAAAACATCGGGGTTTCCTGAAAACTCTCACTTTATTCATAACGGAGAAACAAACAACAATACACGCAGAAACTATTGCAAACACAGGAGGCTGGGATGGAAACGATAACTACAACGGCAATATTGCATCGTTGAGTCGGGATGCACCGATACCATGGCAACCTTAAATAGTTGGATCTTGTATACGTGACATCGGAAACGATCAATTAAAGTCAACGTGTATAAACCAAATACAATATATTGATGTATTTTGTATTTTGAGTCCTTGCGGCATTGAAAGATTTCTTCTTAAGCGTAATTCTTGTTAATTCTGAAGATTATTAGTCTTGTGTACGATTTATCATTTTTATAATAAACAACAAGTTAGCTCATTTATATTTTCATTTGTAAAATATGGTTGTATGTTGTGTTTAAGTCATGCCGAAAGTTGCCGTACCCCCAGGGAGCGACATTAAAACCTATAAAGTCAGATAGTTACATCCCTAGTTGAGAATAACTTTGTATTGTTGTCGTATATTTACCATGTGTTACAAACACAGGTAAAGAAACGCCACACGGTGTCAGCGCTTTCATAAACTGAATAAACCACACACACACACACACACACACACACACACACACACACACACACACACACACACACACACACACACACACACACACACACACACACACACACACACACACACACACTTTGGGCCCCTGATTGAATCTATACATGATGCCAATTAGGGGAAATATTTAATGTTTTCATGACTCTACTTGTATAATCACGCGAGGTCAAATTGGAGCGGATTAGCAACAGAAAACCCAGACAACAACAACAACAACAACAACAACTCAGAGCCCAGCTCTAAGACATTTCAGCGCTGGACGAGGTGTGTGCTTTCCAACAGCGTGAAGGTACACCCAATGAACAGATGCCGTACGCAACATTTCACCATTTCAACGGCCATCGGTAGACAAATCCGACACTTCTGGAGGCAAATTACGCAATTACTGATAATGGAGAATAAACTCCCCACGTGTAAAAGCTTAATTGTATTCAACACTTTTTAAACGTGAAACTTGGATGGAGACTCAGTTAACATCTGTCTCCATCTTTACTCTCCATTGTCCTGCAGACAGACCCTGCTTCTAATTAATCTTCTCACACACACACACACACACACACACACACACACAGAAGAAATAAAGCAGAGGGAGAGTCATCTCCTGCAGCTCGGTACCTTTTATAAACAAACCCAGAGAGGGGGGGGAGGGACAGAAAAACAAAATAGATATGGAGGAGAAGAGATAAGGATATTAAAGATAAAAAGGAACGATAGGGGGGAAGAAACAAAGAGGCGGTGAACAGGGAAGAGAGAAGGAAGGAGGGAGAGCCAAGAAGCTCTTGGTTACGAAGCTAATGGGTTCTTTTATTTCTCTTTTCTGTCGTCCATTCACACGCTCTCTCTACACTCTGTCGCTTCGCACTAGCTTCTGTCCTCAATGGAGAGAGGAGGAAAAAATAACCATCCCTATATTTATTTATAAGTGCACTCCTGTAGCCAACAGATCCAGGTTAACGTCGTCATCATGCGCACCTTTAGAAGAACGGTATGCACAAAAGAGTGGAAAACATTTCTCCTCACAGGAAGGAGACGGGAGTGAAATGTTATAAAAAGTGTGTCAAACCGCTTTCTCTGGTTTTCACACAATTAAAAAGAGCAGAATGCAGTGAATCCGACCGACGCTGCCTTGTTGTCGTGGTCTGGTTTGCTCATAGATGTGAGATACGATGCACACATTTTAACATCATGCGAGCAGATGGTGTCAAAAGTTCAACTTTTTGGGATAAACTGTGTTTTTTTTCGGTCAGCTCAGGTCATCTAACCGATGCGTCGATGGCGCTTCACTCCGGGGCTTTCATCTGTGTTTCGGGCCTCAGCAAAGCAAAACAATTATAGAAAATGTGTGTCACATTGCTCTCGTTACACACTCCATTTCTACCTTTCAACTCCTTTCGGTTCTGAGTGTTTTCCAACTTCCCATCAGTCAGGAGGAGTGAAACAGCATGACTGAGTTGGCCAGTTTCCTGTGAACGCTCCACTTCCACCACACACACACACACACACACACACAGGGCGTTGCCCCCTCAAAAAGCCCAGTGCCTACTTCACAGACCCCCTTCATGGGGCGACTGAGTCATCCGTGTTCGCAGACACATTTCTATACAATGACTTGACCGGGCCTAGAATGGCTCAAGGATGCCAGAGCAGTTACTGGACCCAGAGAGAGGGAGACAGATGGAGAGACAATGGAAAAGAAGATTAGGAAACGGAAGAAGAAAAGAAGACTTAACACTATGTGGAGAGATAGAGAGAGAGAGAGAGAGAGAGATGTAACCGGCAGTGGGTCTAACCTACTTTCTGTCTCCTGGCTGAATAAGTCGGCATCGCTTTACTCCTCTGGCACACTGAATTATTCACACACACACACACACACACACACACACACACTTTTTCTTTACTCAGCTGTAAGCACTAATCGGCAGAAAATATGCTCTTCCTGCAGAAGCGATTGGAAAATGTGTGTGTGTGTGTAGCACTAGCATCTGTATGATATAGCTGGATGAAAGGTGTGTGTGTCTCTGTGTGTGTTTGTGTGTGTAGCATCTGTATGATTTAGCTGGATGAGAGGTGTGTGTCTGTGTGTGTGTGTGTGTTTGGCATCTGTATGTTTTAGCTGGATGAAGTATGTGTGTGTGTGTGTGTGTGTAGCATCTGTATGCTTTAGCTGGATGAAGTATGTGTGTGTTTGTGGAAGTGAAGCTGTCGAGCACTAGTGGCAGAGAGGCTGATGGTCACTTTTCATGGACACACACACACACACACACACACACACACACACACACAGAAATGGGTCACCTCTTACAAAGCACTCAGAAAAATCAATCTCCCGGGGGAAGGACGCACGCCGCTCGGCGCGTCTCCGTCTGTCGGTTCGATGCGCGTTACGCGTGGGCCGTTAGTGTCGGGGATCGGGGAGGCTGAGTCATGTTCAGTTGGACAGAAAAAGATGCGACTGCACCAAACGTTGAACGAGTCACATATCGATCAAGTGAATGAAGGTGTAGTTGTGACAGGACAGATGTGATATAAACAGCAGCATGAACGAGCAGCAGCTTCTAAGCAATATCCTCGACCTCGACTTGTTGACATGTTTGGTACTTCTGAATGCTAAATGTGTCTAAACAGCCAGTTAGCTTAGCATAAAGACTGAAAACAGCCCAGCCTTAAACCTGCGAACCGACGTCTCCGTTGTTGTGCAAATGAAACAAACAAGAGTCGATGCGTTAATTAGGAGGTGCTGATGGGTGGATGTATGAGCGTCTATTTCCCCCTTTTCACGTCAAGCTAAGCGAAAGCTAAACAGCTGCTGGCGGCTGAAGCTTCACGCGAGCGTCTGTATCAATCAACAAAAAATATATATATATTTTTCAGACAACAGGTAAAGTACAACTGTTAGTTCACCAGTTAAAACAGAGCGGAGCAATCAAGCTCGATCACTAAGGAAATAGCATGAAACCCACCACTGACATGTAGCACGAGTCAGGGGGCCTGGACTGAGAGAGTGTGTGCGCGTGTGTGTGTGTGTGTGTGTGTGTGTGTGTGTGTGTGTGTGTGTGTGTGTGTGTGTGTGTGTGTGTGTGTGTGTGTGTGTGTGTGTGTGTGTGTGTGCGTGCATGAGTGCGTGTGTGCATGTCCCCTCCCTGTTAGCTAAAGATTCGGACAAAGATAATGTACACACATAAACACACTTACACACATAAACACATACACACATGCATGCATTGTGCAATCATTTACATTTCATGGCTACTGGCCAATATAGGTCAGTGGAGCACTGATGGCATGAGCGGGCATGAATAAACACACACACACACACACACACACACACACACACACACACACACACACACACACACACAATGTGCTTTCCTTTAATTAGCCATCAGGCTTCCCTTTCTTTCATTTTCAGTTCCTAAAGCATCTGAACCAACGTCTGATTGTGAAGAACATCACTCAGGCCGTGGCTCCTCTGAATAAGGAGCCAGGGTTTCTGCGGCTTTAACAACATCCGAAGACAAAGTGGAGCGGGCGAGAGGACGGAGAGGGGACAGTGACTGGAGAGAGATGTGAAAAAAAAAACATGAATGAAAAGCAAAAGAGGCATCAGAAAGTGTCAGAATATCTGTTCAGGGGTGTAAATGTGACGGTAGGTTTCCTCTACTCGTCTTCGCTTTTAAAACATAACAACCCTAATAAATGTTTTTATATCACAACAAGACTTCGACATATCTTAAATTAAAAGTATTTGAGGTTTGACTGGGACCAATATGATGACGTCATCCTGCTGCGCCCTCCTCTTCTTTAATAACTCAACAAGGATTTAACTGTTATACTCAAATGTGACCGATTTGGCAGTGGATGACAAGTTCGGCCCAATTTTTCCTTTTTAGTAGTTGATGAAGTTTGACGTTTTTTTTCTGATGACTATCAAACATGTGACTTTCCTCGTGAAGATCAGAACGCCATCATTTTCCCAGTGTGACCCCCCCCCCCTTATTGTTTGTCAGAAAACAATAAACACCCTCTAAAGCTCACTGACTCTCACGCTTCAGTCCAGACGCGGCACCGACGCTCTGTGTTTCTTTATTACCGTCGCATTGAAAACGCGGAAGGTAAATGTTTTGATCGCCGTGTATTTATTTATTTATTTATTTGTAAATAAATACTTGCATAACTTCAAAAAGTATTAAACAGAATCGCATGACATTTGGTGGGATGATTGGTTATTATCCGGGGACCATTTAATTCGATTTTTGGGATCGATCGGGTCAAAGGTCAAGGCCATGAAAAGGTCAAAATCTTCTTTTTACCATAGCGTGGTGAATTTGTATCCAATTGGCATGCAACTAATGCCAAAATGTTCATAATTCAATGCCCAATCGTGTGATATGCGAAGGTATGCGCGTTCTAGTTGATATTATAATCGTTAAATACGCTCCTGGTGTAGTACCCGGGTGTAGTACTAGTACCCCAGCTATTTCCTTTCACCTGTGACACACCGGATGACGGCAGAGCGTGTGTCACCTTTGACCTTATCAATACAGTTCTGCAGCATTGTTGGTGGCTCTGCGAGCTTTCATCAAGCAAGGTCTCTCTCTCTCTCGATATATTTACTTATTACTTATCGGAAATATTGTGTTCTGTTCTGAGAAACACCCGGCTCAGGGGCAAAAGGCTGGCCTCTGGGTTGGGCCGAGAGAGAGAGAGAGAGAGAGAGAGAGAGAGAGAGAGAGGCTTGTGACACCAGAGGAAATTGGGAAGTCTCGTTACATAAACATGAGGCGGGCTTACAGCAGTTGACACACACACACACACACACACTAAGACTTTTCTGAGACAGTTTTACTGAAACCTCAAGCTTCAGACGACTGCCTTAGCAGATTTCCCCCAACACAACTCTTCTCCTGAAAACAGTTTAAACTGGCACTTGTCTACCATGCCGATACGCGGAAAAGGGGTCCATGCATCCCTGATCAGTGGTGTGTGTGTGTGTGTGTGTGTGTTGGGGCTAGTATAATACATTGGCATAAAGGCTTCCAGATCATGTGCTGCAGGCTCACATGTGTGTGCAGGCTCTTTAAATGCAGACACACAAACACACAGAGGACAAGGGGAAGCCCCCTGTTGACTGTGGGAATAGCTACCAAATAAAAAACACACACACACACACACACACACACACACACACAAGCCTGTTAGGCATCGTCACATCTAATTTCCTAGCCTCCCCTCCGAGTGTTTTATGTCTGCCCAACAGGGCACACATTCAGAGAAGCGCGTTTGCACTTTTACGCTTTCTTTGATGTGCGATTTGGGAGGAATCTGCTCACAAAAGTGGGGAAGAAAGAAACACACACACACACATGTTGATCACATGTCTAAACCCTGTCTAGACCACAACGTTGAGCCCAGTGTTCCTAACAGCAGGTATGTGTGCGTTTAGAAAAGTGTATTTAGAAGTCAGATTGTACATCATGCTCTCTTCATCGCTCCTCATTTCCAACTTGAACCACTCTGCAGCGACATTCCCTGGACCCGTGAAATGATTTTCACGCCTTTATAAAAAAAAAAAAAAACACACGCAAAGCCTCTCCTTCCATCTCATACACGGGTCGCAAATCGCCATCTCCAGACATCTGCTCGTACGCAGACGTCTGTTCGCGCCACGCGGCGAAGCGGCATCACGCGTGTATCGGATTCTTTCTCAGCTCCGTATTTGACAACAAGTCAGATGATTCTATAAAACACACACACACACACACACAAATTTCCCCTTGAGGATTAATAAAGTATATTTCTATTCTAAATTGCTATGCACGAGATTGGGCGCCTCTCGACTGCTCCGAACATGGCGACGGGCGAGCTGAGGAGGCAACCGTGTTTACCTGAGGGAGTCGGGATGCCGTTTTTAGCTCTCCGAGCCCCACCGAGGATCCATCGCCACTGGGGACTACCGTGCAAAAAAAAAAAATGCACATTTCCAACAAACACTGTGAAGCTTCTTCTTTTTTTTTTTTTTTTTTTTTTTATAATTGCTTTGTAGGTCTTCTGTAATCGCAGGTTTCTTTGATGCTGCGTGGCGGCCCAGTGGTTACAGAGGGTTTCCCATAACACCGAGGTCACAGGCCCCTGCAGCTTGTGTGTCCATCAGCAGCTGTGTGTTCAATCAACTCAGACTCGATGCGCTACTGTACACCCCCAGAGGGTTTCGAGATGGCTTCTCTCTCTTTGCTGCAATACAATTTGGACACTTTAAAAAAGAAAAAACGAAGTTACACATCAAAACTGAAGAGCAAGACTCCGTGTCCAGGACGGCGTGGAGTCAGCGCTCTGCCCGTAGAGCGGGGACGCTCGCTCCACACAGACAGATGTGTGAGTCAGCGATATACAGAGGTCCTACACATGTTGACCCATGGATTTCTAAGACTTTAAACCAAATGTCCATGATCAAACTGAAATCTTGTTACAAACATGAAAAATGTAGAACATTTTTTTTATATATATATATATATATATATATATATATATATATATATATATATATATATATATATATATACACACACACACACACACACACACACACACACACACACACACATATATTTTTTAATTTATATAATTATTTTATATTTATTCATAGTATTAAGAGCGTACGCCGGCTTATATTTTGAGCGTCTTTCTTTAAAAAATATATTAATAATTTCAAACTCAGTGTGATTATAACAAATTTCCATGACTTTTCCAAAACTTTTATGATTTCATTTTTTTTCCATGACTTTTCCAGGCCTGGATATGACCATTTTAAAATCCCATGACTTTCCCAGGTTTCCCATGACCGTACGAACCCTGGATATAACGTCGGACGAGTCTGATCACAACATTTAACACCTCACTTGAAAAGGAAGCGTCGACGTCAGGTGATCCGCTCACATTCCACATTTTCTGACGCACATTTACGCCATCCAGGAAGCCAAATCCATTTCCAAACGTCGGTTTGAGGGCCGTCCAGAACTCTTTACAGCTCTCTTAGACGGGCTTTTAGTCAGATGCTAGCTCGTACTGCGGCGGGCGTTATCGGATATTGAAGCGTGGCTCGCTGTGCGCCTCGAGCAATCTCACCTGACCTTCAAAATGAAAACGGTGTTACATGTTCTGTTACATCGTGACTGAAGATGACACATTTATCAACATTATCCAGAGATAATTCTCATCATTTCATATTTTATCTTTGGCACGTCTTACATTGCAAGTTCTAGTATTCTAGTTACGGGTTTATATCTTCCCGTTTACTTACTGAACCGTGGTTTATCTACATGCCCGTATCGTTGTCTGAGTAACTGGCTACTTCTTCTTCTTTTAACTCTTACATAAGCGCACTAATAGATGGTTTGGGACGCTGTGGGCTGGCCGAGCCGGTTGATAACCACCCTTAAGATTGCCATTGTTTGGTTGGGAGAGATGCTCCCATGCTGCAAGAGCTTGCGTCATGAGACAGACTCCCGGTCCCAACAGTACATACTTTGCCCGTCATCCCATTGTTATCCCTTTAAATGAAGCAATCAGCGGCTTAAAGGATTGGTTACAGTCATCGTACCGTTTGCGACACGCCGCGTCGCTGAAGTTTAAATCTTTTAGAAACGGCCATTTGGACCCACTGGCAGCTGTTCAGTTAAACCCTAAAATAACTCAAAAACAGTATTTGTTGGTAAAGATGTGGATGGTCAAGGAAGAGATGATAAGACACATAGCTGAGCGATGTGGTCAAAATGTTCTATGGTGATTAAGGTAATCTCATATCTCGATAACAATATAAACACAGGGTTCTTACACATTTTGACCATCAAATTTCCATTACAAAACTAAACTCTCGGTATAAACATGAAACATTTAGAACATGTAGCGTATCGAGTAGTCTTTCTTTAAAAAACATGTTAATTATTTCAAACTCGCCGAAAATGAACATGTGATTATAACTAATTTCCATGACTTTTATGATTTAATTTTTTCCATGACTTTTCCAAGCCTGGAAATAACCATTTCAAAATTCCTTTTCCAGGTTTTCCATGACTGTACGAACCCTGTAATCATCTATATTTCGATATAGCACGTTTTATGGTAATTCAATAACTACTCTGGACACCCGGAGCTAGAATGGGCACTCGGTAGAGCGCATACCTTCGCATATCACAAGATTGAATTATGAACAATTTGGCACTAGTTTCACGCAAATCGGATGCCAATTAACCGAGATATCGCAAATGTACGTTTTTTCACCTTTTCGTGACCTTGACCTTTTACCCAATCACTCCCAAAAACTAATCGATTGTTCCTTGGGTCATGACCAATCATCCCACCAAGTTTCATAAGAATCGGCTCAGTTTTGTCTGATTTAGACGAATAACGGACAAACGGACGGACGGACGGACATATTCACAAATAAATACACGCCGGCCAAAACATTACAAGTAGCGTACATTAGGTGGTTGGCTAACAACTATAAAAAAGACGAGCATACAGCCAAAAGAAACGCTGTGCAACAAAAAGGCAGCACGAGGCCTTGTATTGTCTGATTGGGGCCTGAATGAGTTTTTATTTATTTTGAAGACACTTCTTACATTTGGGTGCCAGAAAGGAGAAGAGAAAACAGTCCCGTGTCCCTGATCCATCGAACAGCTGCAGAAGGAGTATCAAAGCATGTTATATCTGACTTGTTGCCCGCTATTATGGCAATAAAACACGTTCTATAAGCAACAATAGGCCGTCGAGTGGGCGCGACGGCAGGTGTTCTGGTGACTCAGCGTGCACGCCCCGTGCGCTCGTGGCATTTGGGTTCGACTCCGGCAATTGAAAGCTTCACGCAAGGCTGGAAATTGGTACGACAGACCAGCAGCTAAATAAAGCGCTCGCTTACGCGTCGGCGGACGAGTCCAGAGCGAGCTCGGCACACCTGTGCTCGACTGAATAATACAGACGACGCTCCTAGTTCACCAGCAGATGTTGCCATCTCAATGCAGATGTAGCTTGAAGCTCCATTTCCAGGAACAGCGTGGATACAACTGACATGTTTCCATGCATGAAAATAACTGACTTACTGTAGACAAAATAAATAGTTCAAATTGAAGCCTTTACATGGCAAAAGGATGACATTTAGGCGAGCGGTTTTATGGTCACGTTACCGTCTGGAGGAGGGATGTGTGAAAAGAAAATAGATTTCATTGGAGAAAAGAATTATTGTGTTTCAAGACATCGAAACTCATTTGAAATTAAACCGAACCGATATCGAGAAGGGGTGTTTCTGATTTAACAATCCGCGATTTTCAGCAGCAACCAGGAGCCAAAGAGATATTTTATGGGGAAAATTGATAAAAAAAACAAAAAGACCCCCCTCCCACACGCTATAAGATCACCTCTCCTCCGGTCCCTCCCAATGTTTAACGGCGCCGGGCTGCGGTCGCAGGCGGCAGTTTGACGAGGCGTGGACGTGTGCAACGTCGGGAATGAGAGGCCTGAAGAACCTACGTTTACCCCAGACAACTCCACGTGAGGAATGTTAGATTAACGGGAACCAGCAGCCTATAAAATGTAGTCTGGGTAAAAAAAAAAAAATGACTAGAAGATTGTTCCATCTATATGGTTGTAGTTCATCCATGAAGCACTTCCGTTTCATCTGCACACAACTGGATTCACACACAGAATTTGCCTTAATTCAGAATGTGTTGTTTCGGCCCTATTTTCACCACAAGGATCTCCCCAAATTGTGTAGCTGTCATACAAAGTGTGCCCAGGAGTTGAGCGAGCTGCCGTTTTAAAGCCAGGACAAAATGTTATGAAATGGGCCAAGAAAGAATGTTGCAAGCTCCAGCAAGCAGCTTGGATGAAGTAGGGAAGTAAGGAGAAGGAAGTGTGTGTGCGTGCGTGTGTGCGTGTAGGCAAAAGGAGAAAAAGTTAGCCCAGACACTGAAACACATCTTTCACAAACAACCACACTGCAGGACAAAAAAACAACCAATGTTTAACTCCCCTGCGGCGTGATGAGAATCGTAAAGGAAATCCAAACCCACAATCTGCTGCTACAACTGGTTCAACTGTAACTGAGGCGCGTCTCTCTCTGAATCCTTCAGAGGCTTTACTCCCGTTCATTAATTTAAACTCTCAAATGAAATGTGAACGCATCCCTCCAGCTAGCACATCATTTCCTCACGGATCCCCATCAAAACCATTAAGCTAACATGCCCACGCAGTGGTGCAAATGGTATTACAGAAGCTCCGTACCGGTTGTGGCTATTTCAGCAATTTCACAAGCCTAGGACAAGTCCTATTACATCATCCAGCGATGCATTATGGGTGTGACTGCAGGTCAGCGGTCATCATGTGGCAAACAAAATATGTTATCTCTAAACAATGAATGTCACTACATTACAATACAAACAGTGAATCACAATCCCAAACAGGATGCATGTTGCAGCCCATAACTCTGATGATATGATATATACCGTCCTATGGAGGGAGAGCAAAGAAAAGGAGAGACAGATTGTGTTTGTTGTTATTCCTCAATGAATAATACAGTCAGTTGCCAGTTTATCAACAAAACCAGTTTAATATGAAGGCCATCATGTTCGTTTTTAAACTTTAAATCAACTTCATAGTCATTGTGGAGACTAGCTTGTGGTCCAAATCAATTTAATGGCATTATAATGCGTCTCAAATATGTTGTGCATCCTATTTATACCAGTTGAGGGTGGAATAAACTGGGCGTATTGAGCCTGAAAAGCCAGGGAAACTATATGTGGCTGTTGATTTGACTGTCTTTAGGTGGATTTGGCATCCACTGCCGTGCATATTTGCCAGAAACCTCCAGCAAGTAAGCATCTGCAGATGGTCTATAAATATTCCAGAGATTTCTAGCAATAGGCTGTATTAAAAATGATGCACATGCATAGTACAGGTACATTAAAAGGAGATGCCACATGCTCGGTGTGGCCAGTGGCTAGTCATTGCTTCTGGGGTATGACAGAGGACAGTGAATCACTGCACTGTATCCTCTCAATCAGGCATGCTTATCAGACAGTAAGCCATCATGACTGCACTTTAGCACAGCATGCACCTATGCTAAGCTTTCCCCCACAACGATGCGTACAAAAAACAGAGAAAAGTGACGTGCATGTTTCTTGTTTTTGCTCATGTCTCTTCGTATGCATATTTAAAAAGAATTGGAGAAAGAAAAAAGAAAGAAGATAGGAGCCGGTGGTGTTTCTGGGGGTTGGGAGACAATGCTAGGCCGCCATGTAAAAGCCTGGAGACGGGAGGAGAAGGAAGAGGGCAGTGTGGCCGCCCCTGCCTCACCTCCTGGGGGGGATACAGGGGACCGGGAGACGGGGAGGGGAGGGGTGTGGTGTCGGGGAAAGGGTGGAGGTTGTGATGAGAGAGGTTCGGTTGAGGTGGATGTGAGGTGAAGGATTCTAGCTCATGTAAATGTTGACCCACCATAAAGTCGCTGCCGAAGTTGTCCTCTCCCCTCTCCTCGTCCCCCTCGCTCATGGCCTTCACCCCCTGGATAAACTTTCTCAGGATGCCGGCTTGGTCCATCCTGCAGTCCTTGTCGTTACGTATCCCGTTGCCTTGTTTCTTCGTTTTTAAAAATAAAAATAACCTCCCAAAGTAGCAAGGGAGGAGGGAAAAAAATTCAAAAATAAAACAACAAAATAGGACACTCGGGAAAGGGAAGAGGAGGAATAAATAAAAATAAATAAGCTTCACGGATCCTCCCAGAGATTCATCGTCGGTTTATAATACAACACCTATTTTTTTTTATTATAGCCCCATGTTGTTTCTCCCTTTCCTTCTTTCTTCTGGGCTGTTTTTCACAACGGTACCGATTCGTCCCAAAGAAAAGCGGCGGCGGGCTTTCACGTCTACAAACAACTTTACAGCCGTGGCGTCACAAAAAAAGGACACACTTGGCTCTGTAAGAAAAGAAAAATAAAGGAAAAAGACAAAAAGCCCCGGTCTAGTCAGTCTATGTACCCCTCCCTGTCTACCTCGGTTGCCACATTCACACACACTGCTGCTAGTTATCCGCTACTGGGGAACATCCGGACTGGGCAAAGCCGAGGGAGAACAAGACCCTCCCCTTCCACTATATAGTCGTCTGTGATTGGACAGCTGATAGACGATTCTAGAAATCCATTGGCTAACGTAGATGTCTCGCTGCCCACGAAACAAATTTGATTGGATGGAAGGTGTGTCCGTCGTTTTGACGCGTTGGTGAGATAAACCACATTGTTTGTCAATTAAAAAAACATATCTACTTAAAAAACGAAATAATAACAAATATATGTTTTAAATGTAATACTGTGATGCATACTGATTTATCGTGGAATTATATTTGTATGAATAGTAATCCTGTTTTACTAAAAGTCTTATGCTTTTGTGAATTGTATTTTTAGTAGGCCTATGTGTAATGTCAATTTGATGTGGTACTTTTGCAACATAAGTCTGTTAAAATACTGTAGTTGTACAGTAATAAGTAATAAAAAGACTACATATATTGTTTCCCCGTATGTAAAGTAACTCTTTTACGTTTTAGAGTTAGATATGTGAAGCCTAGAGTAAAGAAGCAGGTAACAGCCAACAGATTAGTGGGTCAGATATATAATCTGGATTAAAATGCAGCCAGAAATAGAAACAAACACATCTACATAGATGGTTACCACATCACATACGTAAAATATGTTGTTTCATACACTTAAATGTTTTGGTGTTTTCCAAGTACGGTATGCTAATTTTGAGCATCCAGGTCATTTCATTATAATGGAACTGACAGCCGCGTTAAAAAGACATGGAAACAGAGACGGAGAGAAGAAGAAAGAGCAAATGGTAAATTGGTATTCTGGATGCAACTTCCGGGGGACGGAAACTCAATAGACACTTATGCATTATTAACTGTCTTCCGATAAACACACACAGAAGGGGAATCGAGTGGCATTGTTTCCCTTTAGTTCTACCAGTGACAACAAACAAACCCGTCTATTCAGTCTGAGGAAGAGGGAGAAGCGAAGGGGACGCTGTCAGGGAGCCAACAAGCTTTCACACACACACTGCTGATTGTTGCTCTCGTCTTGAAAACACATTTGCTCGTCACCCTCGGTAAAGATCTTATGTTTCTGTCCTCTCTTCGTTGAATAGACACCATCAGTTGATTTTCCTGTGATTGCAGAGCCTTCATCCCAAACAGTAATCGTCTTCTCTGAGAAAAAATAAAGTTAACATTAACAAGGAGAACACATAACAGTTCAAAACACAAATATAGTCAGTTTTCGATCACATAAACAAACACATGAGCAGCTGAATCTAAGTAATGTTTGTTTTTCATCTCCCCTGTATAAACGCAATTAATATTTATAGCTACTGACAATACAGTCTTTGATTATTTGCCTGAACATATTATTTAACGGGTACCTTTTAGACATAATCTTTACTCACTGAAGTTATTTAATGTGTTTGTGTTGTGATCTTCAAACCAATACACTCTCTAAGTACCCGATTGCAGTGCGATGAGCTCTGTCTTCACATCTTCTCTGTGTTCGCCGTGTCTGTATAGAGGAGTGTCATCATGTGGTTTCCTCATTATGTGTGTCCATGATTTGTTTCTTTCTTCCTTAGTGCAGTGGAAACAGGTCAAGCAGACTGAAGATGAACACACGCCAAGTACTCTACTTAGTGTGTGTGTGTATGTGTGTGTTATGGTTATATGGGGAATAATATTTTAGGAAAAGACCTGGTGGCCTCCTGAGATCCACCCCTTCTCTCTGTCACTTCCTTTCCTCAGCCCTGCTCCTGTTTTCTCTGTACTGTATCTGACCCTGACCTTTGACCTCTCTGTGCAGAAGACGGGTCCCACCAGGGATCAATTACATATTATATTAATATTCCTGTTTCCTTTCATAACCACCCGGCCCACATCCCCCCCTTCCCCCCCTTTTAATCTAACTCCCCCCTTTTATCTGCACCTCCTTTTCTCTCCCCTATTCCTCACTCTCTTTTCCCCTTCAATCTCTCTCTTTCTGGAATGTGCTGCTCAGAAGCAGCTGAGTTGAGGAATGTTGCTGTAACAAGCCCATACACAACCTCGAGGGAGGCTCTCTGCACGCACACACACGCGCACACACACACACACACACACACACACACACACACACGCTATATTTCTTCTTAGTGACGTGTTGTTGTTTACTTCTTAAACACTACTAAACAACAACCCCCCTCCTGCCTATCTCCCTTATGCTCTGCCTTTCACACGTGTGTGTCTGCAGTGGAGGGCCGAGATGAAGCT
Organism: Liparis tanakae; assembly: GCA_036178185.1. NCBI lineage: Eukaryota > Metazoa > Chordata > Actinopteri > Perciformes > Liparidae > Liparis > Liparis tanakae. The sequence goes on along the minus strand of CM070089.1, from coordinate 11,127,663 downwards.
GCATTATTGGAGACATAGCAGGATGCATATATATGGCCTGGACACACACACACACACACACACAAAATGAGAGAGAGAGAGAACGTGAGCCTGCCTGTTGCAGTAATGAAGTAGGGTGAAAATGTCTGCCCTCAGGGAGGAATGACTCAGTTGCATGTTACACAACCCGGCTATGTAGGCTTCAGGATTCACTCATACAGAGTCACAAATAAACCATAACTGATGATGACATTACCATCCTATCCTGGCATGCTCTGTGACAGGTGACTTGTCCCAGGATGACGGTCCCCCCCCACAGGCCGCTGAATGGTCATTATGAAAACCACATGCTATGGCCTCAACATATATCAACCTAATTGAACAGCTATTTAGGAGATTATTGGAAAAGAAAACTCCAAAAGGAACATACAAGCAGGACATTAGAGCTTCAGATGCTCGGAGAACATACTGTATGTAGTCCTGGCCTATCATCTTATAAAGACACTTTATGTTGTTTCTTTCCTAACATTTTGTTCCTAACTGTTTCAGGTTATGCCTAATGGAAGGAAGGAGAAGAGGAAACTGGGAGATATTTCAATCTGCAGGCCCAGAAAGAGCTGATGTCAGGTAAAATACAAAATTAATGGAGGAAGGAGTATTGAGTTGCTTCACATTAAAATAACTAACACATGCTGTTAGGTCTAAAAATACATTTTTTATCTCTGAAAAGCTATGAAGTAGAAGTAAAATGAAAATACTCAAGTAAAAAAGAAATACCTCAAATTACACTTGAGGATGTTACTTGTGTTAATGTAGTTTCCGCCCCTGATATAGTGTAGAAAACAGCGTGTGAGGTGGGCGTTGTGGCACTGCCCGGCCTTCTTGTGTGTGGTATGTGTGTTTGTGTGTTTATAACCCTTCCCTTAAAAGATTCCAGCCAGCCTGTCTCTGTCAGACACACACACACACACACACACACACACACACACACACACACACACACACACACACACACACACACACACAGGCAGTCATTGGCGGTTGAACGCTCTGTCAGATTTAGACACGTAATTGCTGTCCTGGCTTCTGGAGCTGCATCATGTGTCCGTCTGTCTCTACTGCGTGTGTGTTTTACATGTAGGTGTGTATGGCGGTGACACTGGGACACAGATCTCCTGCCTGGATAATAAAACATTATTGTCCATGGTCAACAATACCTAAGGTACATTCTGACATACTGTATTAAGGCAAGTCCAGTCTCTGTGTTGTAGAGGGACGTGTTGCACACTAGCGCCACCTAGTGGGCAACATCTGAGAGCTGCAGCTCAAACGTCACCAACAGATTATTTTTACTACTTGTGCTGGTCTCTCTAGGTTCATACCAAACATACACATGGATTTAAGTATAATAATTGAGAGATTTAAAAAAACAAAAAAAAACAATAGTTGTATTGACATTATGTTAACTATTTGTTAATTTGGCACATTGCAAAGATAAAGGTATAGTGTGTTTGTCTGTGAGATTTTAGATTGCAACCAACTGAAACTTCTATTGCAAAAATGTGTAGAAGAAGTAAAGTAAACACACAAAGGGCCCCATCGAGAGCCGATGTTCGGCTTGTTATTTGTTGCACTGCTTACCGTCTGTGAAGAGAATAGAAACGGCTTATTGTAAGGCAACAAAAACACTTATTCATTTCACGTGATTATACACACAAGAAAACACCAACTGATGAACTACATTCTATTCCTACCAATAGATCCCTCTCAATACACTGTTCCTTTAAATAATAAACTGCTAATTAAAGCACTTATACTGTGTACATTGCCAGCTGTGTGACTAAGTAGAGGTCGTCGTATTTTCTGTAGTGAGAACACAAAACTTTGATGCCATAAAAAAATCTGAAATCTTCCAATACATTGACCTTCCAAACTATAAATGTTCTCATCTCTCAACATTTCATGTAAGGACTTGAGGAAAAACAGTCAGAGGACCACCAAAAAGAAATCCACTAGGATCCATCCTCATGGGACCACATGTCTGTCCTGCATCACCTCCAATAGTTTCCAGCCGGCTCCACCGTTGGACAAACTCGTCCATCATCACATCGTAAATTAAGTGAAAGCTCGTACCTCTCGGCTTCAGCGTCCGATACGCTATTCACGTTACTACGGTTACAGTGCGGGAGTTGTCATGTCACAACAATACACCAAACTAATTGCCTCGTGGCGGGAAACCTCGGCGTGTTTAGAAGACGTTGCCCGGCAATGTCTGTCTGATTTTCCATCTTTGTAGAACTAATCTAATATAAGCAGGAAGCTCTGGTTGCAGTAACAGCAGTAAATTATCATGAGAGTCAGAGAGAGAGAGAGAGATGAACCTCATCGCCATGGGCTAAGAATATATTCAAAGACAAAATACATTTTCTGTTTCCTTTAAGAGACTATAAGAGATGAATTGATTATTCAGTGTAACAGCGGCTTTCAGAAAAAAAGTACAATATCAAACTCTTGTCCCGTTGCAGATGATATACATTTAGATGAGAATGTTCTGTACTTTGACGTTAACTGTATGGTGCGTTATGCTTTACTTTCCTCGTTTATTGTAACACTCTTTACTTGCCAGGCGAAGAAAAACAACACAACAAGTCATGGAAAAGAATCGTCGATCAAACATTTCAAGTTTCTTTTATTGGGTGTGACAAAACATCGACACGTTTGTGGAAAAAAATTTCATCAATAAGATTTGAAGTGTATCATATTTGAAGTAAATTGTAAAAGCTTTGGAATAAAAGGCAGAAACAATAATTTAAAAAATAAATACAATTATGGACAAGATCAACTCATACTGTGTAAAAAAAGAAGAAGAATTAAGCTTCATGATATCAGCTTCCATCACTCAGATTCAAACGTTGTAAACAAGTGCAAAAACAGAAGATTTAACAAGTGAAACCTAAATTAAGACTAAAAAGCAAAAGGTACGCTGTGGTTACAGTAAAAGAGGCTTTGCGGATAATTCTTTCTTTGTGCGTGTGCTTTTATTCACTCACTACTCGTTTGTCCCTCGAGCCCTGAGCTTCCTGGTTTTAGTTTCATGGCTCTATTGTAAATAATACAAAGACACTCTGGAGGAGGGATGACACACACACACACACACACACACATGCGCACACACACACAGACACACACGCACACATGTACACACACACACATCCTGTGTGTATGACGAATGTAAAAGTATTAGAAGTACGTACAGAGGCAAACGCCATCGTCTGTAAACAGCTGCTCACCACGCAGCTTTTCATGGAACAGTTTCTGCTCGAGCGTCCTGGTTCCTTCTTTCCCTTCTGGATGTTCCTCGCTCATTCCGAGGCGGCGGCGTTCTTGCGGTTCGACTCCACGATGACGGGCAGTTTCAGGTCTCGAGATCTAGAAGTACATATTAGACGTTCACGTTTTGATTATGACTTGGCGGCAATGACATTTAGAGAAATACAGTCGTTTGTTTTCCTGTTGAGAATTAGATGAGAAGATCACTCCCTCAGGTGTTTCTGTTGGCCATGTAGAGAGTTAAGGTTTCACATTAGGCCACAATGCAAAGCCCTGGAGCTCACGAATTAACATGTCACGGCTCATTTGTTTTATATATAATTAATTAGTATGAATTATTATTTAATTGAATTATTAATTAGTATTAGTATTTTATTAGTGGTATTTAGTATTTTAGTATTGTGTTTTTTATTTGTATCTTTTATTTGTATTAATGCTCTATGTACACCCACTGCTGTGATCCTTGAATTTCCCCACTGTGGGACTAATAAATGAATATGTTATCGTATAAAAACAACAAACTCTCTGGAACACCCCAGGGTAACATTGTCAAAGGATTTGAACCGATATAAAAACAACACAAACAACCTAAAACGTGTTTGTGACAGTTTATCAATCAAAAATGAGAACGGCAGCAACATGTGTGAAACGTTTATAAGACACTGTCAAAATAAAAGTAAAAGTAAATAAACGTTGGAGTTTGCATGTTCCGGGCTCTACGGCTTCCTCCCACAGTCTAAAGACATGCAGCTCTGCTCTAAATTGCCCATCGGTGTGAACGTGAGAGTGAATGGTTGCCCGTCTCTATGTGAGCCCTGGATGGACTGATGACCTGTCCAGGTGACCCCCACCTTCTCCCAATGTCAGCTGGGATAAGCGGTATGGATAAAGGAATAGAAAATAACTAAACCCTCCTCAAAGTGGCCGTGACATAACTTCCAAAACAGGAAACAGACCAGAGCTAATTGATGAGCTTCCTTTTTTGCTACCGGATGCATTCTCCAGTTGACAAAAGCCCTCGCGTGACACACGCTGGACCACAGAGAGGCGGCAACGTGGCTTCTTACCTCCGCCGTCGGCCGCGTCGTCGGCCAGGGGGTCAGAGTTCGCCGCGTACTTGTTTCCAAATATCCGCACCAGCTGGTCAAAGTACTTGCATTCCTGCTTCTCTCCTCTGGAAACATACAGTGGGGGGGGGGGGGGGGAAGTATTTAGTCAGCCACCAACTGTGCAAGTTCTCCCACTTAAAAAGATGAGAGGCCTGTCATTTTCATCATGGGTAGACCTCAACTATGAGAGACAAAATGAGATGGAAAAGAAAAAATCAGAAAATCCCGTTGTCTGATTTTTAAAGAATTTATTGGTAATTTCCTCGGTAAAATAAGTATTTGGTCAATAACAAAAGTTCATCAATCAATAAATTAAATCACTTCTTAAAACCCACTTTTATTTTAATTGCCTATTTGTTTGGTTTTACTTGTATTCAATGCTTTTATGGTATGGTCTTTTTTGTTTGCCGTCATTTAAGTCGTGTTTATGCTTTGTTTATCTGTAGAGCACTTTGTAAACTTTGTTTTTAAAAGTGCTATATAAATAAAGTTATTATTATCTCAATCCTTTGTTATCTACCCTTTGTTGGCGATGACAGAGGTCAAACATGTTCTGTAAGTCTTCACAAGCTTTCGAAGTGCAGAGGATCGAATGTTACGAGGTTCGAAATAGGCTGAGAGTATAAAACCACATTAAGAAGGGAGAGGCTTAGACACACACACACTCACACTCACACTCACACTCACACTCACACTCACACTCACACTCACACTCACACTCACACTCACACACACACGGTGCTTACTTTCTGCCTTCGAGGAAGTGTCTGAAATTGGCCCTCAGCCTCTTTATCCTGGTCCGACACTGTCCAGGCGTGCGCAGGTAGCCCTGGCTCGTCATGACCTCGGAGATCTGGACGAAGATGTGTTTGTTCTTTGTGCAGCCTTTCAAGGTCTGCTGGATGTCTTCGCTCCCCCAGACGTTCAGGAGGACCTCGGTCTCCCGGTCGCTCCAGGCCATCTTCGAACTGTCCGGCAGCCACTGGGTTCCTGAGGTTACCGACAGAGTGGTATTTTTCTTTTCAGAATAAAAGAAAAAATACCGAAAACCAAGACTCCGCCGGCGTCCTCTGCTGCGATGCCCCCGACATGAGCAGCAGGTTGCCACGGCTACGGTCATACGTGTGTTCTTATGGGGTCACCTGTCTTTTGGGCGCAGTCGTCCGGCTCGTCTTTGACCGACAGCTCTGGGGCCGAGTGGTCCGCTTTCAGCTCCCGCCCAAAGATTGCATTCATCTCGTTGAAGAATTTATATTGCTCCCTGGATGTAAAGTTAAAAAAATAATTAGGTTGTGGTTATCTGGCGATGCTAATCCAGACGAAATCCCAGACTTTCTTCAAGACAAAATACACAACAGAAAGCAAATGTTGCCAATGAAAGTGGGTCAAATTCAAACAGAATATGTCAAGACTGTTTTTAAAGTTGGTTTAAAAAACGAGGAAACTACTAATACAAAAGGAAAAGCTGAAGGACTGTTCGAAATGTACTGAAAAGTGTCAACTACATTCAATGACCATCAGTCACCAGGCCTAGATTATGTTGTATGTATATATGTATGTATGCATGTGTGAATGCATGCATGTGTATGTATGCGTGTGTGTATGCATGCATGTGTGTATGCATGCATGTGTGTATACATGTGTGTGTATGTATGCGTGTGTGTATGTATGCATGTGTGTATGTATGCATGCACGTGCGTATGCATGTATGTGTGTATGCATGTATGTGTGTGTATGCATGCATGCATGTATGTATGCATGTATGTGTGCATGTATGCACGTGTGTATGTATGCATGCATGTATGCATGTGTGTATGCATGTATGCATGTGTGTATGTATGCATGTGTGTATGCATATATATAGGTAGAGAATATGGAAACACATTTACCTTGAAAGGGACAATAAAGAATTGTATATATTGTCATAAAAGGTTAACTTTATGAATATTGCCCGATAAAGAGCAGACATTGTTTGTAGACCATTTTTTTTCTTTGTTTTTTATTTCACCAAAAATGCTCCCCTGATGCTGGGCTAATACAAAAAAAACCACTAATAGAAAGAAAATGATTCATCACTGACTTTTCATGGAGGAGGCCATTTTTAAGACGCTTGATGCGTGTGTAGCACTGCTCCGAGGTCCTGATGAACCCCCGGTCGCTCATCCTGTCCGAGATGTACTCGAACACGTGGCGGTTCTTCTGGCAGCCCTTCAGGGTGAGCTGGACCGTGTCTTCCCCCCAGACCTCCAGCAGGATGCGTGTCTCCCGGTCGGACCACGGCATCTTCCTGCTCTGGTCAGCCAGGAGGTGGCTGGACGAGGGCTGCTCATCTGAGAGGAGGAACCATACATTTAGAATCAGGCTTTAATCTTTGAGATATATATATATATATATATATATATATATATATATATATATATATATATATATATATATATATATATATATATATGTATATGTATATATATATATATATATATAATATATAATAAATAATTATATATATACATATCATATATATATATATATAAACATATATATTATATATATTTATATTATATATATATATATCATATATATAATATCATATATATATATAAAATATATATATATTATATATATTTTATATACGGTTAGTATATATATACATACATATAATATATATATATAATAAATACACATATATATATATATATCACATATATAATATATATAAACATATATATATACACAATATAAATATCTATATATATATATATATATAGATATCTATATATATAGATATATATATTAGATATATATCGATTGATCATAGTTGGACCTACATGCGTCTGACTCGTTGTCTATGAGGGCTTGCAAGCTGGCGTCAGAAGTGGCGCTGTCCAATTCCGGAGTGGACAGTATCGAGTCGTCACCGAGGACCGGCGCCAGGAGGTGGAAGTATCGAAACACGGTGGGCCGTCCTCCGCTTCTGGAAAACGTAAAATCACACGCACACTGTGAATCCGTCTGCTTGTGTGTGTGTGTGTGTGTGTGTGTGTGTGTGTGTGTGTGTGTGTGTGTGTGTGTGTGTGTGCGGTGCTCTTCATTTCCACCGAGCCGTTGCGTTTACCTCCAGCTGTTGCAGTAACGCCGGTAACTCTTCTTCAGCCGCTTGATCCGGGAGTGGCACTGCTCCGTGGACCTCGGGTAACCCGCGGCGACCATCTTCTCCGAGATGTCGTTGAAGATGTGGCCGTTGCGGACGCAGGTGTTCAGGCTGTGCTGCACGTCGTCCGCCGCCCACACCTCCACCAGCGCCACCGTCTCCTCCTCCGTCCACGCCGTGTTCACGTCTGTGCCTGGTTCTGGGCGGAGGGCGGGCCGTTAGGAGGACCGATTTGGATTTAGCGTCAACACGATACTCCTGAATGAAGACCACTGTACCTGGATCCTGGTCTGCTTGTTCCTGATCCTGGTCCTGGTCCTGATCCGGATCTTTTTCATCATACTCATCGATGGAAGCAGCCTCCTGACCGAGTATTTCTTCCAGCGGGTGGTAGAATCTGTAATTGACTCTCCTCCCAGATCTAGACGGCACCAGAAGGAGTAAATATGAACCACTCCAGCCGGACTGGATTATACATGCAACCGGATACTCTGAACGACGGATCTCACTTCTTCCTCAAGTAGGACTGTTGGAAGTTGTTCCTCAGCGACTCCACTTTCCAGCGGCACTGCTCCGAGGTCTTGGGGTAGCCCAGTTCGCACAGCCTCTGCGAAAGATCGGCGTAAATGTCTCCGTTGTGGAAGAAGCCCCTCAGCGCGCTCTGGACGTCTTCTTCGCCCCAGATCTCGATGAGCGCCAGCGTCTCCTCGTCGGTCCACGAGCCGGTCGCCGCTTCCTCCGCCGACGTGCCGTTTTCTCCATCTAGCGGCGGGAAAAAAAACAGAGCCGGTCACGCTCCGCGTCGCTTTTCGGTACGAACGCACAACGTCACAGGTTTCTGGAGTCGTTGCAGCCGAGACGCGTGCTACGTATATATGATTACATGTTTCTTTTTTTTTATATATTTACAAATGTGTGAAGCATCAAGTAGACAGGGTTCTTACACATTTTGACCAATGGATTTCCATGACTTTAAACCAAATTTCCACGACCAAACTGAAATCTCTGTATAAACATGAACAATTTAGAAAATGTTGTCTTGTCATGACTTTTCCAGGCCTGGAAATGACCTTTTTAAAATTCCATGACTTTTCCAGGTTTTCCATGAGCGTACGAACCCTGAGTAGACCAGTACAGTTTGAGAGATTGTGCCGTTCGACTCTTCACTTCAAACTCAACACCAGACTGCGACCCTAAATTCAAGCTAGTCAGCGTGCTCGGGTCCAGCTCTCTCACACACACACGCACACGCACACGCACACGCACACGCACACGCACACGCACACGCACACACACACACACACACACACACACACACACACACACACACACACACACACACACACACACACACACACACACACACACACACACACACACACACACACACACACACACACACACACACACACACACACACACACATTTTCTTCAGAAAACGCTTTACTAGTTTTTTGTACTTCTTTTGTACTTGCACAACATTTTAACATTACATACACTACCGTTCAAAAATGTGGGGTCACTTGTAAAAAAAGAGAAAAATCTTTGAAATTTGTATTTAATTAAGATAACATTAAATTAATCATAAATACACTCTCTACATAGTTAATGTAATAAATGACTATTCTCTGTTTTTTAATGAAGTCTCTACAGAGGTGTGTAGAGGGCCATCTCCATGTTCTAGTGGTACATTCCGTTATGGCTTTAGAAGACTAGCAGAGGGGTAGAAAACCCCTTTTATGCGAGCGCAGCTGAAAACAGTTATGCTGGTGAGAGAAGCTCTAAAACTGGGCTTCCTTTGAGCCACAAGTTTGAAGAACAACATCAATATTTACAATAAAAAAATATATATATATTTCTAACCTTATCAATGTCTTGACTATATTTCCAATTATTTTTTTGAGGAAAAAAGAAATTGTCTGGGTAACCCCAAACATTTGAACGGTAGTGTATGTCCATAATTTTCTTTTTTTACCCGTTTCAGCCGCTGATTCGCTGTTGGAGTCTTCGGATATTTCGATGGAGTCGTTGGCCGCGGTGGAGGACGTCGACGGCTGCTTGTCCAGGATCTGCTCCAGCAGATCGTAGAACTTGAAGTCCACTCTGTCCGTCCCCGGTGAGCTACAGACAGTACAGACAGAACAGACAGCTGCATTAACACACCGCCCACAGCGCGCCACGAGTGTTCAGGCGCGGCGTTTACTTCAGGTTATCCTGGCAGTGCCGGTAGGTGGCCTTCAGGCGCTTGATCCGGGTGTGGCACTGCCCCGCGCTGCGGGGGTAGCCGTCGGCCGTCAGCTTCTCCGATATTTCCGTGAAGATGTGACCGTTGTGTGGGATGCGTCTCATGCTCTGCTGGACCTGAACGTGGGGGACATTTTTTAAGCAAAATGGTGGGAATATACAAGAAATATATACTTTAAAAACACTTTAAACATTCAGCGTGAGGAGGAAAGCATGCACATAGAGGCTCTGTTTAAGTGATCTGCTTATCGCTCTCATTTTGCAAAAATGTGTCATTTCCTTTGGGGCCTCAGACGAGGAAGCCTTGCAGGTCTTCCTCTTCCTGTTGCTAGAGAGACTCGAGCGTCCTCCACGATCACAGCTAACGGTTAGTCAGACCTCTGAAGTACTGCCAATATCATTTGTTTTTCATGACTTCAAATACCGAAGGAATTGATGAAGTGCGATGGCACTTCAGCCTAAGCTAACAGCATCATTCCTTATTGTATTGGAGCTAGACCTCTACCTGTGGGTCTCCCCAGATCTCCAGGAGGATGATGGTCTCTTTGTCCGACCAGGGGACCTTCCTCCTGTCCTCCTGGACGCCCACAGCCGACTCTGATGAGACGCAAAGAGAAGATGAAACACTTTATGAAATAACTTCATCTATCATCACTTCCTTCCTACTGTTGATAGTTCATATCACCATTTTCTTTTGTATTAGCCACACTGATGCATAGTTTGACAAAGCTTTGGACGCTAAAGATGGATTTAAGTATATTGTACTTGCCTTTAAAGTTCCACTGAATCATTAAAAGTGATCTTAATATTGACAATTCATTTGGTGTTATCATGTTGGAGTCTTTATGACTAAACTTAATTAAAAATTCTTTCTGAGAAGTTTGACAGAACTTTACTTGTTGAAGTCTGATGTTTTCATTTTGTGTTTAAGACACATCAAATAAATTAACAAAACAATAAGTGAATTTTAAAATGTCACGTTTTGAAAATACAGATGCGGTTACAAAAATGTAGAAATACGGAGCAGTTGGTTGTAAAATGTGATAAGTAAGTAAAGGAGGCATAGCTAAGCAGTCAATATGCTAACTGCATTCGACAGGAACAACTTGCATAATAATAGACAAAAAGTGTGCTTTGTAGTCATTTAAAATGTCTAATTTAGGTGAAGAAAATAGAATCCAATAATATATTTTCACATATTTCGGCGTTTAAAGGTATTGCTGAACGAAGGGCCCGCGGGGATCAGTCAGGGTTTGATGATTATGCAGCAGGCAGCGTGAAGTCGTACTAAAAAGCACCTCAGCTCATTATCTGAGCTCCCTCCCCTCCCCTCCCCCGTCAGTAGAGAACATTAGAGTTTACCGAGATCCTGACTGGAGAAAAAGTCGTCTTCCGGCTCTTCTGGTATTTCCTCCAGCTTCGGCAGCAGAGGGAAGTCCTCCATGAGAAAACTTCCCAGTTCGTGGTAAAACTTGCACTCGACTTGCTCCTGTCCCTTCAAGCTGCGCCGAGAGATAAGAAGAGAGCAGATAAACAATGTCAGTCAACAAATATTATTTTTTTAAATCGCGATATTTTGTTGTGTTCAAAAGTTTGGGGTCACTGAGAAAAGTCCTTATTTTTCAAAGAAGATAACATTAAATTAATCATAAATACACTCTCTACATAGTTATTGTGGTAAATGACTATTCTCTGTTTTTTAATGAAGTCTCTACAGGTGCGTAGAGGCCCATCTCCAGTGTTCTAGTGGTACATTGTGTTATCGCCTTAGAAGCGTCTTTGAGCACTATGAAAAGCGCAGTAGAAATTGTATGTATTAATATTATTATAAGAAGAGTAACGGAGGGGTAGAAAACCCTTGAAAACCCTTTTTATGCGAGCACAGCTGAAAACAGTTATGCTGGTGAGAGAAGCTATAAAACTGGCCTTCCTTTGAGCCACAAGTTTGAAGAACAACATTAATATTTACAATAAAAATCATAATTTATAACCGTGTCAATGTCTTGACTAGATTTTCTATTAATTTTGAAATTCATTTGATGAATAAAAGTGTGAGTTTTCATGGAAAACACAAGATTGTCTTGGTGACCCCAAACTTTCGAACGGTAGTGTACATACTTGTTTTGGTAGCATTGCCTGAAGTTAGACTTCAGCCTCTTCAGCCTCGTCTGGCACTGCTCGGGCGTCCGGGAGAAGCCCTGCTCGGCCATGTTGTTGGATATGATGGTGAAGATGTGTCCGCACCGGTTTATTCCCTTCAGCTCCCGTTGCATCTTGTCTTCCCCCCACGTGGTGATGAGCGACAACGACTCAAAGTCGGACCACGGAGCACTTCTAGTTCCTGAAAAGATAATATGTTTGATAATCTGTGACACGGTCATTTTACTATAAGGTGATTTTAGTACAACCCTGTATTACGTATATTTTTTGTGCGCTTTGGGAAGCTTTTTGTTGCATGAGATCAATGAGGATCATAATTAAATACATACAACATTTTGGGAGCTGGATTAGGGGTCAAATTCTCTCCCTACATTTTTTTTTTTAACTTTAATGACTATGAATATCCAAGTTTTTTATATTAGCCTTCTATCTTTGCATTGTATTATTATTCATTTTGTTTTACCTACAATTACCGTAATAGGGCGTTATATATATATATATATATATATATTTAGTTTTTTAGGAAAAACTAAAGAAAATGTACATAATGCCTGCTTTGACTTGAAATGTTTCATAAAATTAAATAAACTGGAGCTGGAACACGTGGACGACTAATTAATTAATTAATGGGTAAATCATCATTAGTAATTTGTCAAGCATTTTTATAATTGTTATATATATATATATACATATACACAGACACACATACATGCTATGGGAACTTTTATCAATTCACAATTTTCTACTGAGGCCCAAAACTGAACAGATGTAAATGTAATTGTACCGCTTTCCAGACGGGTCGTTTGTCTGACGGACGGCAGGTCCTCAGGGATTTCTGGTAACTCATCTTCATCGATGGCATCTTCCACATCGAAGGTGACCGAGGGAACAGCCGAGGGACCCGAGGAGTCGAGGATCCGCTTCAGCTGCTCGTGAAACTTAGAATCCAGTTTGGAGTTCCTTCTGAGGATAGAAGAGGGGAAAAGGTGACGGGGCATTACGCTTTTATTTCTCTTTTGTTTTTGGAAGGAGGAGAGGAAGGAGGAGAGGAAGCAGGAGAGGAAGCAGAGAGGAAGCAGGAGAGGAAGCAGGAGAGGAAGGATGAGAGGAAGCGGAGAGGAAGGAGGATAGGAAGTGGAGAGAAAGGAGGAAAAGTAGCGGAGAGGAAGGAAGAGAGGAAGCGGAGAGGAAGAATGAGAGGAAGTGGAGAGGAATGCGGAGAGGAAGCGGAGAGGAAGGATGAGAGGAAGTGGAGAGGAAGCAGAGAGGAAGCAGAGAGGAAGCAGGAGAGGAAGCGTAAAGGAAGGATGAGAGGAAGCGGAGAGGAAGGAGGAGAGGAAGCAGAGAGGAAGGAGAGGAAGCAGAGAGGAAGTAGAGAGGAAGCAGAGAGGCAGGAGGAGAGGAAGTGGAGAGGAAGGAGGACAGCTCCCGTCACGCCTACCTGTTCTTGCGGTAGAGTTTCTTCAGCCGTTTGATTCGGGTCTGGCACTGCTCCACCGTCCGGACGAAGCCCCCCTCGCACATCTTCTGAGCGATCTCTGTAAATATGTGACGGTTCTTCAAGCAGCCCTTCAGAGCCTCCTGCATCGAGTCCTTCCCCCAGATGTCCAGCAGGTTGAGCGTCTCCTCCTCCGACCAGGGAACTTTTGTGTCCGTCACAACTGGGAGAGAATCTTCCTGAGAGTCTAAAATAAAACCAGCAGTCAGTCAAAGGCCGGAGTTTAGATCGATCGGATTCTTTCGCTGATCCATGGAAAAGGTGCACAAACCTGTATATTCTCCCCATATTGAGATTAGCGGAGATTCACCTGAATTCTCATCATCCACCGGCGAATCCCTGCAACGGTGGAAAAACACAAAAGGATCAAATTGAAAGTTATTTCTCCAACTCTGTGATTTAGGTTTTTTTTTTCTGCGCACATTAAACAGATTTAAAGCTACAGTACCACATTGAGTATTTTCAGAAGGTTGAAATTAAGTAACGCACACAACCACAACCACAACAAATATTCAACAAGACGAAAGAGTCGACAGCACGTTGCACTGCCAACGTGCTGATGTTCAGTAGGTACAATGTTTACGTTGTTCACCATCTTAGTTGAGATGTTAACTTCTTTTAAATCACTTCTTAAAACCCACTTTTATAGAACTGCTTTTAAGTGATGTCGTCCTTTTAAGTTTTTATTTTAATTACCTATTTGTTTGGTTTTAGTTGTATTTAATGCTTTTATGGTATGGTCTTTTTTGTTTGCCACCATTTAAGTTGTGTTTATGCTTTTTTTTATCTGTAGAGCACTTTGTAAACCTTGTTTTTAAAAGTGCTATATAAATAAAGTTATTATTATTATTATTAGTTCATGTTGAAACGCTAACATTAGCCAATTAGCTGTTGGGCATGTCATGAGCGCTGCAGGTAAATCATGAACAGAAGTGTTTGACACACTTCTCCCTCATCGTGAGGTGAACATGAACATGCGTAAAAAGAAACGATGCCAATCCATCAAGAGGATGTTGAAGCGTTTAAAAGAGCGTAAAAACGTGGACGGCAAAGATATCTCATCAACCGTTTGATGGATTGCCGTGAAACTAGGTAGAGATATCTTTTCTCTCGTGTTTTGGACCGACGTTGCCATCCCCATCCTTAGAGCCGAGCCGCTAACATGGATAAAAAAGGGAATGGAACCGCGAGTGAAGGGAATAAAAGAGAAGGGCTTACTGCCCACTGAGAAAGAGCAAAAAGAACAGAACGTCTCTGGTAATCTTACAAGACAACTTTCGGTTTCGCCTCCGCGGGTTGTTTTTTCTTTTTGGGAATGTCCACGACGACTGCGCTCAGCTTCCTCTTCCTGAGACTCCGCGTTCCTATCAAGCTCCCGTTGACGAGCGAGTCCGCGTCCGACGTCTCGTCGGGCGCGGCGAGCTCCGCGGCCGGGTCGACGGAGTCGTGCGCTTTCCTCTCCTGAGAAAAGTCCCCGCCTCCGATGTCCAGCTGCCAGCCGCCCAGGTCTCTGGTCTCCTCCAGGCCTTGTCTCACGGTCTCGGAGCTCCTCCGGATCGCCCTCTCCAGGCTGCTCGTGCTGAAGAGAGCGTCCAGATGCCTTTTGTGCTCCAGGGCGTTCGAATCTTTGAGAGTCGGCGAGCACGCGTCGCTGTTTCTGACAGTTTTGATCCCCGGAGGTAGAGACAGGGAGGAGAGGATGCAGTCGTCCATTGGTAAAAACCGAGCTTCTGCAATCGAGAGAGAAAAGAAGGTTCATTAACCGTGGCCGGGTTCAATCAAGAAAAACATGACATTTAATCAAAATACAAAGAGAAGAAATACTGGTTGTTCAAAGTGCATCTTCTTCCAACCTTTTACAATGAATGATTTAGTAGTTTTTCACGGCTGTGTGGTAATAAACAAAAAACAACCCTAGAATATATAAAAAGAACACAGAAATGTCCTGAGCATTTGTACAATGAGGACTGGGTTGACTCTACATCTACAGAATAGAATAGAAATATACTTTATTAATCCCCAAGGGGAAATTTGTCGACACAGTAGCACCAATAAACTAAACACACGAGAATAAAATATAAATATAAGAAAGAAAGAAACAGTGACTGTGCATAAAGTATACAAAGTGAAATATAAAATACAAAATATATATATATATACAGGGTTCTTACACATGTTGACCAATGGATTTCCATGACTTTTCCAGGACTTTAAACCAAATGTCCATGACCAAACTGAAATCTCGGTATAAACATGAATAATTTGGAACATATTGCGTATCGAGAGCGTACGCCGGCTTATATTTTGAGCATCGTTCTTTAAAAAACATATGAATTATTTCAAACTCGGCGTAAATGAACACGTGATTATAACAGATTTCCATGACTTTTTCAAAACTTTTATGATTTAAGTTTTTTCCATGACTTTTCCAGGCCTGGAAATGACCATTTTAAAATGCCATGACTTTTCCAGGTTTTCCATGACCGTACGAACCCTGTATATATATATATATATATATATATATACATACATACATACATACATACACAACATATATGCAATACAGCAGTGTAAAATAAAATAGAATATAGAACACAACCGGGGGCCGACGGTACCTTTCTCTTCGAAATGGCCGAGGTTTCTGTGATGCTCGAGTACCCCCTTCATGTCCTCTGGCGGGAAAAAGGACTGGAGACAATCGTCGAGGAATGACGGAGCGTCTCCGAGCAAAGCTGCCAACTGAGGAGAGAGAGAGAGAGATCAAGTTGCTTTAGTTATCCTGCACTCAATATTTTTGTTGGACTGCCAAACGATAAATCAGCATCACCAGGAATTGCGTATTATTCTTAACATTCATCATGTTGTGTTCCTCTGAGCTCGAGTTACCCCCAGGAACACGAGCCGGGTCACGTTCGAGCCTCACTGACCCAAACTAGAAATAATGAGCGTGATTTTCTTATTTTATATTACGGAACAGCTACTATCCCCGGCTGCTCGGCCTCTGCTGGGTGCAGAACAGTGGAAAAGAAAGCAGTCTACTGGGACACGGTGCACCTGTGTCCTGTTAACCCCCCTCTCCATCCGTCTCTGGGTCAGTGGTGCAGGCAGATGAGCCGCTGCACAGTCAGTCTGAAAAAACAACGTGCGGTTCGCTTCCTGACGATTTCTTTCTCTGCGTCGCATTTGGTGTTTTTTTAGTGGTGGAGGAATAAAAAGCAGAGAGTAAAACAACAAACTAGTGCAGACCTCCCACAGGGCCGGGCTAGCTCCCCAGGTAGCCTCACCTCAACACTCCCGAGGGCGGGTAACACAATAAGGGCTTTAACAGGAGCCACAACATGAACCGTCACGTAAGTGTCAATGTCAGCTGAAGAAAGGCCTTAAAGAAGCAATAGAGGAAAGTCAGAGGGCCACTAATACACAATACTTTTTATTAATGATATTTGTAATGTCACTAAAAGATAACAATTTTAAAAACGTATTAATATGGAAGATGTATGTGGTAGTATATATAAATATTTGTATTTATTTATTTAAAACTAATTTAATTATATTTTTTAAGATATATTTTGATTTTAATTTTGGATAGGAATTTATAAGCATGTTTTGCTTCTACCTATACCTCTTCAGTCTTTCTCTTTTGTATATTATATGGGATAATATTGTATTGTATTTGATTTGATTGACTGAAATAAATACACAAACAAACAAACAAACAAACAAACAAACTAGTGTCAGGTTTGAGCTTTTGGGTCCATTTCATTTAATGGTCATTTGCAGAAGTGTTTTTACTTGACAAATTGCGGTCATGGTAGAATCACACACACGACTAAGATCACAGAGAAGTATTACAAATTCATAGAGGTCCTCGGGTAATGTTAAGTCTCATAGGATCTTAAGATCAACCAAGACAAGACTGGTATAAGACAAGGTTAAGCGATCAAGGCAGACTTTTATTCTGTAATCTACTGACTAGAGTTCAGGAGAAACCTGGTACCTGCGTTAAGTCTGGAACTGGCAGCAGCTCCTCCAGTCTCGATATGAACTCCCACACCAGCATCTCAAGTGCAGCGTCATACTTTGGCCCAAAATACACAGGGAAGATTTCCTGCAGATGAGAAGGAGAAACAGACACAGAGAGAGAGAGATTGGGTTAGTGTGTTATGTAGAGGAACAATTGGAAATAGCATCAGGCAAATGTGGAACAATTTAAGTAAAACAACAAAATAAGAAGTGACTGTTGTCTCACTTGGAAAAAATATTTCCTTTCCGAGGGATCCTGCAGTAGTGAATGAACCAACTCCACGAAGTTCACCTCCGATTCCTCCACCTGGTTTATGGTAATCTGTTACACAAACACACACACACACACACGCTCAAATCAAGGCTACGAATGACAAACAATGCCATTCAACTAACTTCTATAACTCATTGCAAGAAAACAACGACTCAGTCAGTCAGAAGTGACCCAGTAACCTTCGACTTACATGGTGATCGTTGGCAGTGCTGGCAGGAGCTTTAATCCTGTCTAGATGTGGCTGAATGGTCTGCATGTCCACTGGATGCTCCCCTCGACACATCTCCAAAACCAGCTGCACACACACACAAACAATGTTCCAGGTTTAGAAACCTCCTGGTGTAACACTGGACTACGACTACTGAAGGACTTTGTTTGATCTTTTGCTCTATTTTCTGTATTTCTACGTTGTTTGACCTGTTGCTACTCGGATTTATAGGGGACTATATGACATCAATACAGACAGAAGTGAGATCCTATACTAACGTCACTCATCTACTATTAGAAATGTGCCTCTTAAAACTAGCTTCAACTTTTGACAAATACAGCAAATAAGTACAAGCGTCACCTCAGTACGGTTAAAGCGTGATTATATTACTGACCCTGGCTCTGAGTCCCAGGATGAGCTGAGCCCTCTGACTGTAGCTCATCAGCTCTGGGACCAGTTCCGTCACCATGGTAACAAACTCCTCCAGCATCCCGTAGTGGTCCACAAGTCCCTGCTGCACTACTTGCCACACTGCGGCTGATAACAGCTGCAAGGGCGGGGCCAGGAGGCGTAGATAGTGGACGGGAAGTTCATTACCTGAGGTGGAGGAAGAGGAGAACGATTGAAAACTAAAGATGTTTTAACATTTCATGTAACTTAAAGAGGATTAATGTGCATTCACAAGCAACAGTGAGTGTTTCAAATGACCCCCAACCTGATAGAAAACAAGAGCAGGAGTAAACAACCCCAATCCAGGTAACCCAATAAGCAGGTAACATGAAACACTCGCACACGTCTCTATTGACTGCGTTTGTTTATATTCCTTATAAAAAGGTCTTTTCTTAATCAGCTGAGGAAGAATTATGACTTAGCCACAACACGTATAGCTTATTTTCTTTCGTAAATGATCTGTTTTGGTGTTAAATATAACTTTATAGCATTAGTGTGACAAAGTGCTTTTATCAGGCACGAGCAGAAAAACAGACACGACCAAATTGTAATGAAAATATCACTAAAACAAATGTCATGAACTGCAAGAGAGGATTTGATCTCGATCGCCCACTCCTACTCCTACTCATGAAAGTAATATATGCAACATCCAAAAACTAAATATGTATTTCAATGCCCCCACTTATAAAAGGTGACTGTTAATATAACTTGCAGTAGTTTACATCCAGTAATTGTTCAACCACTGACCTGCTGGGCCACAGTCTGTAAGACACACTGCTGTGTGTTTTCCTTCCTCAAACAAGGACATGTGATTCAAAGCCCACTTTAGAAATATCAAAACATAGTGGTTGTTTACTTCCACACATTTTCGTGCATATAAGTCACCAACAATAACAAGGAATCAGTGTCAACAACGGCACAGTACACGCTTGCCAAGAGCCCACGATGCATATGCAGAGTTGATGTTTTTGTCAATAGGATGGAGTCATGACGTGACAGCGCTGCTCTCCGGTGCACCGACCACAGCAGCCATCAAACTCACAACAAACTAACATCTTGTTGAATGTCGTAACTACAACCGATTGCATTTCCTGAAATAAGAAGTGCAATAAAAAGCTGATCGGGGTTGAAAAGCAAACAGGAGAGCAACGAGTCCCTGGCGGAGTGATACGCCAGCACTTGCTACCGTGAGAAGCTCATTGTGGTTCAGGTCGGTCCGGAGAGAGAAACGCTGCAGGAATATGTTGCACGAACATTAGCAGGTAGTTTCAGATCGCTGTAAACTCACTTAAAATCAGAGATCAACATGACAACGTGATTGCAAAAACAATGTGTTTACACGCACCTCGACTGGCTCCACTTTCAGTTCCCCGTTGTATTTCCATTTAGCAGATGACAGACAAACACACAAAAAAACGAGCAGATGTCCCCCCCCCTCCTCCGGGTTGTAGCGGTCGGGGAAAAAATATCACAACGCCTAATTAATGACTTCGGCTAATGTCTGGTTGATAAAACATCCATGCGCGATCGCCGAGCCACAAAAACACGAGCGCAATGTGTTGCAGGAAGCATTGAGAGGCTCTTGTTTTCAAATCTCGCCTCAGGAGGAAATCCAGAACAAAGGTTTCTGGTCTCATCCGCCTCAGTCCAGATCGCGGCAAGCCCTCTTTCCTGGTTGGCTGACGGAGACCGGATCCAGTCCGCAATATACATGCTTAGACTAGATGGCGCCATTGTCTTTCCAAATAGCAAAGGTCTTGTGTTGGTAAAGAAGTATGCACTATTTTTACTAAATTAAAGGCAGAAATAACCGCTTTTAATAATAATGCATGTATGACATGTAAAGGTGTTGACTCATTTACATGTATTATCAGTAGCTGGTCAGTGTTGTACTCATTGAGCAATATTATTATGACTCGTATTACTTACTTTTAATGGGTTTTATTATTTGCTTTTAATGGTGTGTATTACTTATATTTAATGTTTTTTTATTACTTGTTTTTAATGGTGTGTATTACTAACTTTTAATGTTTTTTTTAATTATTACTTTTAAATAGTATTTTCATCTTACATTTAAAATGCTGTACTGTAACTTTGCATTGTGTGTATTCAACCTGTACTATTTGTTTTTTTTCATGTTTAATAATAATAATAATAATGATAATATACTCTTTTATTGATTGAAGTTAAAAACAATGACATGTTAACTTTTGGTGATATCACTGACCTCTTATTTTGAAAACAAGGAACCGGAAGTGCTAGCGAACGACTTTTTGATGCATACAACGATTTCTTTAGCGCCACCTGCTGCTTCGGAGTCTAGACCAGAAACTATACATTAATAATATAGTCTCTAAAATACAATCAAAGACTATTATACTGCATGCTCTACTTGAAGTTATTTTGTAAAGGATTTTTCTTAGTATTACACATTCTTAAATTGCACCAGTCTGAAAGAACATTGTATCTGTATGGTAGTTCTTGTAATGTTATGTGGACAGCAAAACAAATTGGCAAATTTCTGTTTTAATAACAATTACAGTCATTTATAAAACAACAATAATTGTAGATTAGATTAGAAATCTTTAATAATCTACAGTGGGAAAACTAATTTGCCACCAAACAGTCATACAGACAACAATAGACTCATACAGTGAGCCGGCCTGTCCGATCTTCTTATTGATCCTGTTTTTAACATCTGCGGTATTGTAGCCCCCCAAGCAGAATACAACATAGATAATACACAACCAAGATCCCCTGGTTGAAACATGAAGAAGTTTACTGCTAATTTCAAAGTAAACTTCCAAAGTAAACTTCCAGTTTGATTTTTTGTCAAGATATAGAGCCCAATATATTTATATAACTGGACAATTTATGTCTGCTGACATGAATAGATGTCAATAAATCCTCACAGTGTCCAAAAATAGTATAATCGTGTATATATGAAGCAATAATGTTACCGTATTATCATAACCTTGCATCAATTATGCCAATATCTCTAAGCTTGTGATTGGGTAGCATTATATCACTTTTAAATAAATATTCCCTGACCGGGAATCGAACCCGGGCCGCGGCGGTGAGAGCGCCGAATCCTGACCACTAGACCATCAGGGACACACGAACAACGGCAGAACGACATGAATAGATGTCAATAAAACATCACAGATTATATCAATGTGTGTGATTTATTCAAGACAAGCCGTTAAATAATGTGTCTTCATATAAAATAAAATAAAATAATTTATGGAAATAGAGCTGTAACAATGGTGAACACAGCATTTACAATTCACAACAAATAATTTAAACGTCTCAGATTTCTTTAAACACATACTATATACCACTTTAAAAATACAATGTATTCTTCGCGCCACCAGAGGGAGACACACACCTTCTTATATTCCACCCCAACCTGGACTAACACACCGACAAAGCGGCCTATAACAAAGTCACTTGCTTCAACTTCCCTAATGGTGTCCCTCCCAGGAAACAGAACTCAATAATTCATAACAGGCACTCATACATTTCAATGAGTTTCTAATTAGGAGGAGCCCGCAGTAATTGTCTCTAAGGCGCTCCTAACAGGAGGAGAATCAACCTGACAGATTGACAGAGTCCTCGTGGCAGATTGCAGCAAATCACCTAATTATAAGAAGTCAAACTTTTGGCTTTTAATTTTGATGATCTTGGCTTCATTGGATTATTTTAAAACCGAGGATGAGTGTGAGTGTGTGACGAATGTTCCATCTATGAATCTATAACATTTAAAGTCCAAATGTTACAGTAAGCAAGACTACAGCATATTTGCATAACATTTCCACTCATGATTGCTTGCATATTGTTGAATTGATCACATTATAGCGGCAATTTGTAAAATTAATGTTTCATTTAATCACCATTTGAAGATGTTTTATCAGGTGGAGTAGTTACTGCATGTATATTGACATGTGGTTATACTTTTAGGCTATCAAATACAAAAATAAAGAATTCAGTGTTTCTCCTCCAGAATGTTAAGTTTGTTGTTAATGAAAATGCGTTAGGCATACAAGCCCATGTGTAAATATTACAGAAAAATCATATATTAGTTATTATAATAGCTTATAGTTGATTTAGTTGAGCAGTTTGTGGTTGCCAGGGAAACTTCCTTAAATTAAGTCAGAATTAGATACAACTTGGGGAGACTAAATATCTTTAAAATCTGGCTCTGACTAATAATGTTTTCTAAATTTAAGAATACACTTAGTTTTTTAAGAAAAGTTTGATAATTGGGGATTTGTACAGGTTTATTAGTGAGCTTTAAAAAAATTCACACCGTGTTAATTGTTATGCACCATTCATTTGTAGTGCACAGATACTGGCAGCAATCTTTTCATCCAACTCTCAGCAAGAAAGCAAATAAACAAATATCCCAAATCGTCCAACTATTTTTTCAAAGATGCCAAGTAGATGATGACCTCTGATGATGTGAAGACATGATATTTGCATTGCAATAAAAAAAGAAATATGAATATTAGCATGCCCGGCACACACGCTCCACGGAATAACTGCTCATACCGCGGGGAGAACAGCATCCACGGGTCGCAGACAGTGTAATAAAAGTAATCACTTAGTGGAGTTCATTTACAGCAGTAAAGCAAAGGTCACGACGTCCCCGTTCGGAGCGCCTCGTGGATACGAGACACTATTTACTGATGGTAGATCATTTAATGCGATAACCCTTATGGACGGTGCGGCTCGTGGCTGTGGAGGGACATCCAGAGGTATTTTGTATGTGTGTGAGCACATGAGCTTTGGCTTGGCAGGAGACAACGGGCAGGTGGATGCTCAGCCAGCCAAATTCCCATTACCTGCTCAGGGGGGCAGCAAGTGTGTGTGCCAATGAGTGTGTGTCTGTGTGTGTGCGGGCGTGCAATCATGTGGTAATTACTTTTTCTTTGTGTGTGCATGTTTGTGTGTGTGTGCGTGTGTGTGTGCGTGCAGACTGGGTGATTAGAGGTGGGTAGCGGGTGGAGGGCTTGTCAGAAGTTATCTCCCCATCTCATCTCATCATAGGTAGTCTGGCGGATTCCCTCGATGGCTCAACGGCCCGACGCCGCTGTGCTGCTGTCAATCGGGCCGTCAACGCCGGCAGAAATCGATGCCAATCTCCCTCACTTTCTATTTTTAACCGAGGCTCAGCGCCGAAGCCTTTGATAAGGATGCTGCCTTCTTCTGGCTCTCCTCTTTTCCTCGGATGAGCAGACCCCGCCGACCCCCCCCCCCCCACCTCCTTTCCAACGTCTTTCCTGCTGATGAGAGGTGATAAGAGACAGACGAGATGGAGCTAAAAGCATAGACCCGCCTGACACTCTGGAAAAGGCTTTCCTTGTGGAGAAAGGGATGATTGGTATAGCACTAACACGACCATTATAGGGCATACGTGTTGAAATATTAAAAGTCAAAAACTATTGTGTTTAAATTGTCACTTTCATCGGTGGAAGTACTATTTGCACTGGTAATTCTGATATAGATAGATAGATAGATAGATAGATACTTTATTAATCCCCAAGGGGAAATTTGTCGTCACAGTAGCAGCACCAATAAACTAAACACACGAGAATAAAATATAAAATATAAAAACAGTGACTGTGCAAAGTATACAAAGTGAAATATAAAATACAAAATAATAATATATAGGTATATATATATATGTATATATATACATATATATATATATATATATACACAACATATATGCATACACAAATATAATACTAATATATTTATATTTAATATATATATATATATATATATATATATATATATATATATATATATATATAATATGTATATAATGATATGATATACCACTATACCGTTACTTACATATTCCATGGAGAAAAGTGTGACTGGAACACTAGTCCTGTTGATCGAGCGCACACATTTGTTTTGGGAGTGAAATGTAGTTTTGAAAATAAAAAAAGTTTCCGCTCTTTCAGGATGTAGAAGAAGTATTTTCAAGGGGACATTTCCTCAACATTTCCATGATAACTGCACTACGGTGACTTCTTCAGGGGCCACAGAGCAAATATTAGCTGTTGCTGCCTCCATGTCCCCATCAGGAACAGTAAACACGGATTCTTTATTATTTTATGAGGGCCAGCATTATAGGACTGAAATAGCGTCTTTCAGTTGGTTCATGGCAATTTCATTTAACACAACTTTATTTTGGAAAATACATAATGTGGGAACATTATGACCGAGAACAATGGCGGTACAGCCAGATGTTGACACAGGTCCCTTCTTAAGCCTCTGGAGTCTGGGGCTAATTTTCTCGATTTTACAAAAAAATATAAATTCACCTTTTAAAGGCTTTTGCATATGACACGTACCCATGTGTTGTACATCAAACATTCCAGAATATTCTCAGCTCTCTATATATTAAGGCCTAATTGTCCTCAGGCACAAGTGGAAAGAGAAAATATGTCTCTAAAGCTAAACATTGAAGTTTGATTTTTCATAAATTATTCACATCTCTTGTGAAAACACACCTTTACTCATGTGGACGGACTGTTTCTGTGTTAGAAATTGGTTTACCAAAGGTCCAAGTTCACAAAAGCAGTGAAATATCTGAATACAATGCTAGATACATGTAAATAAATGTCTAAAACCCAATTTTGTTTTATCGTTTTTTGAGTAGAAATGATGTGGTCCGTCACACCATTCACCAAAATGATAAGAATGGGACTGAGAAATAAGGTAAAATAAAAAATAAATATTTAAAAAAACCGTAACAGTGAAAAATGCGGTGCTGCGGTCGTCGACTTCAAAGGGTTAAAGATGTAGGGCATAATAAGTAATGATATGACTCAAAATGAACGGACACACTGTCTTTGGACAGTTAATCCAACTACATGATCATCAAACCATTGAGTTGTATACAAAAACATACATTCAGCAGATTTTTTTTAACTTCTTAATGATCGAATGTTACAGTCAAATTGGCTAAAATATCAAAATAGTTGACAAAATATCCACTTAGTTCGCTCTGGAGCTTTCGTTCATATCCCATGATCTCCATCAGCAGATGGAGTCGGTCTGTAATCCCTGTGTGGCTCACAGCCTTTTTAACCTCCACATTTCCACTGTAAGAACACAACCCACTAAGTTATATTCCTTTATTAAAGTTCGAGAGAGTTGTAGAGCCATAAAGCTGTTGTGGAGACACTTTACGTTATTTTAGCTTTAATTTAAAACCATCTGTAAATCGTGGAGCCGACGGTACTCAAGTCGTATAACGACGTGTCAGCGTTACATAACTTTGATTAAGCACAATACAAGAACAACATGATGTGTTAGCACCTGGCGTGTCTCTCCTCCTTTGCTCCTCCTTGACTTCCTCGTTTCCTAGACGTGTTTCCTCTGAAGACTCGGCGGCGTTTTGTCACCGCTCAGTCTTCATTACAAAAGGAACTCCTGAAAAATGTATTCCTCCCTCCCCCCATGAGCTTAACTTCAGATGCTGCACATTAATAATCGCTACGGCAATCACGCGCCGACGAGAGTGAAGTTGTGTTGGGAGTTGTTGGAAAAGTGTCTCAGATTAATCAGATTTGACAACGGCGATGGTGAGGTTTTTGTTTTCTAAGAATTTAAATTCACATCGTTAGTTTTTAGAAACCGGAGAGCACGTTGTTGCCGTGAGGATACTCTCTTTGAAGTTTTCTTCTGTCAGGAATCATCTTTCTAATTTGAAAATACTTCACAATTGCGTCGAGATCCCTTATTATGGGGTGAAGTAGGGCGAAATCCAACATGCGTCTCCTTTGTGCGAGTCATGTTTGATGTTTGAACAGCGTCTCCATCTCTGACTTTGAAGCAGCAAACAGGAGAGGCATCACGTTATGTAACGGAGAGGTCACGTGTTTGACCTTCACAACACCCAGCGCTCAGCGACAGCTGCGTGTATTGAGCACCCTCATTTATCTAAAGGCATGCTGCATTACAGCCTCATCCTATAGCTAAGATATAATGAAGAATCATTTGTTTTAACCCTCCTGTTACCTTCAAATTTACTAACATCTTTTACCCTTTTTGACCACAGCAATTAAAACCTCCAGAAAATGATTAGAATTAATATTGTTTCCCAAGTTTAAGTGTGAGGTACTTTATGTTTGTTTGTTGACTAACTAAATAGCCTTTTTAAGAAATAAAAAGTTGATATTTCTTATATGTTTTACACTTAAATTGACCCCAAAGAACACTGATGAGTTCAAGTTGTGTTATATGAGAATTTAAAGTTTTTCCCAGTTGTCCCCAATAAATTAGGAAAAATCATGAAATATGAAGCAGAAAAAGGATGTTAATCATTTTTTTAGAGACGTTAAATATTGAATGGGGTCAAATTGACCCCAAAGGTAACAGGAGGGTTAAATCCAAAATATGAATATCCACAGGCGTCGGCCATCATCTCCATTTACTGTACTTTGCAAGAACAATCTAGCAGCGTTCCTTTTAGTGCTCGTCTGCTCTAAAGTTGTTAGTTGAACTCAATTCAAACATTTCCCCTCTAATTGGGTGTTTTTGTAGATGCCGGATTAATCAGCTGCCGGGTATTTAAGGTTGTTTGGGCAGCTGAGAGGTAATACAGCCAAGTCATTAGCATGTCATTAAAGAGTCCTAAGCACTGTAATTGCAGCCAGAATGCTGACGCCGCTCTCTCATTAAGCGGACCGAGAGAGGAGACGTCTCGTTGAGACGGCTATCAGCGAGACGTCGAGGAAGATCTGTGCAACTCATCACACCGTTGTCACGATGGGACGTCCGCAGGTCACACTGTGATCAGAGATTGGTTCCAAGATGCCATGTGGGCTTCTGTCGTGGCATTTAAAGTTTCATTTTTTTTGAGAGGTTGCAGAAACAAGAAGTCAAGTTTCTCGCTACCGTGACGACGGAAAAGTCGCTGTGTTGGACCGTCCGTCCCTTTGGAGGAGGGATTCTGTTGACTTTGGTGGATTTGTCTCGCGCCACCATGCAGAAGGGTAAACTCATTTTTCGTGGCACACTTGACAATCATTCTATGGAGTTCATGGAAATTTGGCACATATTAACCATTCCCAGGCAAAAATCACTTTTCCTACAGCGCCACTAGGACATTTAGAGTCTTGAATGAAAGGTCTCTAAGAGTAGACTTAAGACTTTCCTCTTTGATAGAGCTTATAGTCAGGGCTGAATCAGGTTCACCTATCTCCATCTGCCTGATGGATGGTGGAGGTCTCCATCGTGGAATATGCCGACTACGAACTATTCATACACTCTGTCATATTCACTGAATGTATTTTAGCTCTAATCTGTCCTTCTGGTCACATGACATCTGTTGTTCTGTCCATCCTGGAGAGGGATCCTCCTCTGTTCTCTCCTGAAGGTTTCTTCCCTTTCCCCCCCCTGAAGGGTTATTTGAGAGTTTTTGCTGATCCGATGTGAGGTCAAAGGTCAGGGATGTCTATGTGTACAGATTGTAAAGCACTCAAGAGACAACATTTGTAATTTGTGAAATTGGGCTATACAAATAAACTGAATTGAATTGAATTGAACAACTAAAGGACGGATTGCTGACAGTTGGTGCAGAGCAAGTGGTCCCACTACTGGTGCAATTTTGATTTGTGACCAAATATCTGCTAAACTAATGTTATGCCCATGAGCGTCAGCTGCACTTTGTGTATTAGCACAATCAGTATTATGAGACAGAAGTATCTCATTTAGGGAAATGTACCATGTGGGAACATTATGAACTAAAACACTGGCGCTACAATTACTTTTGACAAAAGTCACTTCCTCAGGTCATATTCTAAATTAGTACATGTTCTCACAAGGTGTATTTTTCATGAACACACCTTGTGTACCGAAAATTAAAATGAGGAGACGACTTCAAAGTGGTTTTAAAGCTATATAAATGAACGGTTTATTCAAAAGAATGTTCAATATAATATTAGAATGGATTTGATTTCCGCCTATTTTATTCTAGAAAACCTGATTATTTGCCCTTGTGCGTACAACTTTGAGACCTCCACAATAGTATTGACTTATCCTCTATATCTGCACTTTGCAGGACTCATCTGTGTCAATATTTGACAAACTTTCTGGTTTAATTGCAGATTCCCTTTTGTGCACTCGCTCAAATTCCAGGGATTATCCAATTACCGCTTGCATGCCGACAAACAAGGGAGCCTCTTTGCCTTTCACTAATTGGAATGAGGAGCAGTGCCAGCGCTCAAAGGAAAGGCCCATCACTGAGAATTATTGAATAGCGAACGAATACAACAAAAAAAAATAAAGGATACGTGGCCTGCCTTGGGCTGCTTGTGGATTTCCTCTGATTTCATCAGAAAAAAAAAGATGGCCGAGGCGATTCCCCCAGACAGCAGCCAGCTGGTGTGTGTAGGCGAGCTTTGCCGGCCAAAATCTCTAAGAAAAGAAACCGAAGGACTCACGCTGTGCCTGTGCGACTCGTCTCCTAAACAATCCTTCGGTTCGCCCGTTGTTACGACAAATTTGTGAGAAAGCCAGAAAAGCATCTTTACTTGTCTGTGAATCAGTGTGCAATTGTGTTGTTATGTATGGTAATTTCATGGCTTATAGCGGATTTATTACACACTGAACATGAGCAATTATGTCGATGAAAAGCAGTTTGAATTGCGCTTGTACCTTGGGCTGCTAATAAGTTCTTATGTGTTACTGCTGTGTTCCTGCTGCTCGCTAACTGTGTGCACCCCTTACTCAGCTATGGTGTACTTATAAACCAGTCTGCCATGAGTTCTCATCAAATTAAACTCATGTGTTTATTGGTTTGTACATTTGGGGTGGGCCTACACACACACACATACACACAGTTTGACAGACAAATGAAACAAGAGATGTGCGGCAGGTTGTGATTCATAATTTATTGAGCAGCACTGACGTTACAACAGGGAACAAATGAAGCATAGAGCACGAAAGAGCATTATTTATTACAGAAAGAAAGTGTAGCCTGAGGGAGGTGGATACAGTAGCTCAGCACTCATACATTACGCCTATATTGTACACACACACACACACACACACACACACACACACACACGCTACGTTATTGCAGCTGTCATATGAAAAATCCCATTACTCCAACTCTGACGTTTTTCTTGTTTTTACCTGAACTCGTGGATTACGTGACCTTGTACCGCTCAATCAACTTTCATCACCTGAGGACACAATTGCATAATTTAAAACAAATTGCACATTTTGACATTTTGAGAGCGTGGGGTTTACAGCACAGTGGAAAGGCGTACATAACCTTGGGCGAAAGCGCGGACGGCAACAATTTATTCAAACATAAATTCCCCTTCATATGCCAAGCTGTTTTAAATAATGGAGGCTCTTTCTCACAGATGTACTGATGGTTGATTCCCACCTTTAGATTCCCATGGACTCCCCGCTGGTCCAGAATCGAATCCTCTCAGCTTCCTCTCATGTGTCTGGGGATGCTCTGCTATTCTCTCAGACCTCCTCATGTCTCTTAAAAGAAACTCTATGTCGGAATAAGAATCTGTAAAATAAATTAAACCGAAACGGCGAGCGAGGGAAACTTCCCATTTCAACCCCACTGAATTTTAGATCATAAAAACGTACACTCTTAAATAAATCATCAAACCGTGGTAGACCATATCAGTTGCAATTTCATCTTGAATAATGATCTCCCTCATATATATACGTAGAAGTAATGTCACACAATTGCAAAGCGTTTGTCAAATTCTTGTAATATCCAGGGATTAATAATTCAGTTTCCGGTTAACGACAACAACCCATTTAGCCACGATTCAGTTTCGGCTCTGGAGGAAACGAGGAGCTTATTTTACAGAAATTAGAAACAGGAGGTTGACATTTAAACCCAAATCCCACAGCACCCAAGTGGACCCGACACAAGCAGGATCATTTGAATATCTTGCTTAATTGGTTGGTACCGAGTTCATTTCACGCAGAACGTTACTGCAGATGAATACCATTTACCTAATTTATGATTGGACAAGAATTTAAGGGGTTTGAGTTAAATTTTTTATGCTGGTGCTAAAAGCTTTCCAGGAACAGTGTTGGTCCACACTAACTGCTTATCAAATTGCATACACACAATAACTATGAACATGGTGCATGCATCATAAAGTACATTAGTCTATGTAGTTGGTGGAGACCAAAACAGAGATAAAAGTTGATAATGTTGAATATATAATTTGCAGTATTAAAGTTGGACACAAACTCAACTTTACAGCTTTTTTCTGATGCTACCAAGTAACAAAAAGCTCAGTGAATACAGGTTTAACCCTCCTGTGACCTTTAGGGTCAATTTGACCCCATTTAATCTTTAACTGTGTCAAACATATAAGAAATATCAACTTTTTTATATATTTAAAGGGCTATTTAGGGAGTCAACAAACAAACATAAAGTACCTGACACTTAAACTTGGGAAACAATATTAATTCTAATAATTTTCTGGAGGTTTTAATTGCTGGGGTTCAAATTGACCCCGAGGGTAAAATATGTTAGTAAATGTAAATGTAACAGGAGGGTTAAACAAATTAAACTATATAAAAAACTAGAGTTTCTGTAAAAAAACAACAACCATGACACAGCTTGGCTCATGAAAGGTTGTTATGGTTGTTATGACGTTGATATTTGTGCTATGCAATCTATTTCTAAATATGTCCGGAATCTAACTTTCTTTGTGAGAAATGTGTATTGTGTGTAGTGAATTCACAAGAGGATTACGTTCACACTTTTGTAGGTCACGAGAGGGTGATGCAGTATCCCGTAACAGCGTTCTGTACGTTTTCAAGTTCGCTTAGCGGAGGATAGATGGTCCCTTCACATGGTGGCCATTACCAAACATCTTAGATGACCTACCTCTGCAAGTTGTTTCAATTTAATTCTGGCATCCTCTCCTCCTGATCTCTATTTTGAGAACCATCCCGCTCCAGTTTTGCACAGCGGCCTCGGGGCAGAGCAATGCAGGAAAGGAGTTTTTTTAAATTCAGGGCACGTGCAGCCGGCATGCAGGTGGGAAGCCTTTGGGAAGAAGTAGGTCTGCTCACTCGAAATTGATTCGTCAGCCCACACGAACAGAACCGTTCAGCTCCATCGTCTTCAAACTGATTGTTCAAAAAGGGTTTAATAACCATTTGAATAGGCCATTTAAAAAGTTTCACGTTACAAATCTGGTCTGAAGCGATGACCTGGAACAGTAGCCGCTCACAGAGTTTATTACCCCGTATATTTTCATAGTGTGCATATATACTCTTGATAATGGGCGTGACCACTGATGTGAACATGACAGCTGTCATAGCAACGGGAAGTCCGCCCCGTGTGTGTTGTCCGGCGTGTCGAGCGCTCGCCGCGTGTTTAGTGGCTTCTACTCCTACATGAACCCATCTGACATCACGTAGGAATAAAAAGCCATAAGACACACCAGCAATCTCACAGGAGGAGGGAGGAAACAGAAGGAGGGAGGAGGGAATATTAGCGGAGGACTCCCAGGTCGCAGGAAAAAAAAAAAGGAGGGGTTGAGCGCTCATCAGCAATGTAGGGTAGTTGGTAAGGGTTGGAAAAAAAAAGGTGCATTTGAAGAAGAAGGGAACAAGGGAAGGAGACAGAAAAGGAGCTGAGTCATTCAAAAGTCAGAGGTATAGCCCACAAGTGATGCAAGTATTTATAGGAGCGTGTCCTGTGTTTGTTCCCCTCTGTTTGATGATGTGCTGCAGCAGATGAATACACATTGCAGGCACCACGAGACCCAATGCCTCCGTGTGTAAACTATGTTTGATATGCTTGAAGCAAACTGCTTTGATGAACCTCAGCAAACTCCATCTGCTCTGCTTCCAAACACACACACATTTCCTCAGTCTTACAGGCAGCTGCACGTTTTAATGTGAAGTTTACGGCCGACGCCAGCTCGCCTTTCATCGGACGTCGCATGAATACATATCCACCCCTTAAAACCGCGCGTGCTTCTAGTAGCATCCCCTTCGTGGGGTGTGCTGCCAGCTCTCCTGCAGCAGAAAGACGGTCACGCCTGTGGTGTGTAAAGGGGTTACAGTGAGAGCGTATGCACGCACAAGTCAGGCACGTCCGGATAAATATGTATGACTGCGCCGCGCGCTCGCTTTCCTGCTTTGTATGCTAATGATCTTATGCAAGTTTAATAACGCTACCTCGGTGCACTGAGGGTGGGGAGGTGGAGGAGGTGGAGGAGGTGGTGGTGCAGGCACTGACACACCGAGGGAAGGACCTCCGGATCCTCACCACTCCTCGGCTGAGGCCTCATGGCACGAGGAGACACATTACATTAAAGCGTATTAATGGATTCCGATGCATTTGGTTTCGTGAGTGTACGGTTTAAGTTTCCTGTGGATGAAATAGTGCCATGTTATGTATTTGGTAGAAAACAGCATCTGTTATGGTACTGTTCAAATATCGACCTAAAAACAAGCGGTTTAAAGCAAGTATAGGCAATAAGGTGATTTATATTCTACATAAATACAACAAAATAAACTGATTATGACGCCATGATCACATCAATGATGGAGAACAAGCAAGAAGACTCATTTAACTTCACTCCAGTCTTCTACAGCACTATACTTGAAGGAAAACACACATTAAATGCATTTATTTGGCCATCGGTATAACTATTTAACATGTAGTTTAGAAATGTACCATATCTACCTCATCTTGATACTGAGGCATCGGTACTTTTACTGTCATGTTATAAATAATGATGCATTATGATAGTGAATTCCTTTTACCATTCATCATTTAATTGTTATTCTTTATTTAAGTCGAACTTATATTGCAGTATTGCTTTATTTGTGAGTAAATGTATAACATACTCTGAAATTAGGATTTAATTGTTATATTTTATTTAAGTCGTACTTATACTGCATGACTTTTATATTGCAGTATTGCTTTATTTGTGAGTAAATGTATAAAATACTCTGAAATTAGGATTTTTAGATACAAAACATATAATCTGGTGATACTTTGAGTAATCAGTAGGCGTAGAGAAAGAGAAACATTATGTAAAAGGTTTTAGTTGCTTTGGTTGAATAGAAGGAAGTATGGCGAGCGAGGGTTCAGGTCGGCGTGTGTTTTCTCTGCACGCCGTGTTATCCGAGTCGTCCTCGGTGTCAGCGGCGTTCCGGCGTTCCGGTGTCACAGGTCTCCACATCAACTCCTGAAGGATCCTGAGGCGGAAATAAAAGAGAGGAGGCCAAAGAGAGGTGAGTCCACGGGAGAAAGAGGGTCGAACCTGAGGTGAGAGGGAAACACATATTACACCAACGCAGCTGTTTGGTTATTTTACGAGTCAATCTCATCTCATAGTTGGAGTGAGGCTCGTATCGAGTATCATCGAGCTCCTGCTGCACTTTTTCAAACATCCATCAACCACAACCCGATTATGTCCTTCTTGAGCAGCAGCGACTTCTTGATGACAAGTGAGGTTTACCTCGCCTATTGAAAAGTTAATAGCGAGCACAATCCTGCACCTGCTGACGTCTCCACTGAGGTGAAAGCTGTTGACAGCGGGTGAATAAGGGTTAAATCTATGAAGCGTGTTGGAGCTATTTAATTTGACATTTGTATTTAAGTTTAATTATAAAGTAATATTGATTATTTATTGCTTATTTAGGTTATGTTTTGATAGGATAGTTGTAATTTAGTTTAATATATTTATTTTGTAGGTTCACTAATTGGTTAACCCTGGGCACCTGTGGCTATATGTAGAGGTGGATAGGCTCAGGACCAGCATGCACCAGGGTGGCCAATGGTTTTTTACCACGCACATACAGCTGGAGGAAATGTTTGCATTTTGTTTGTTCTGTTTTGTTGCTTTAGAAAATAAATGATCAGAACAGTAACGAACGGATATGGACATTATAATTTCTTTTGCGTGCGTCAACACCGAGACCCACGGTGCATCAGTGGCGGTTTGATTTAGATTTTTGTTTGATTTTGAACGACAAATGGCCGCTACAAAGCGTATGGGTGAAAACTTGTGTTTATCATGCTTCTAAAATACCATACCTACACATTTTGCAGAGGAGGAAACCATCCTCATGAGCGAAAAAAAAAAAAAAAAGTGTGGCTTTTATTTTATCGTCTAAAAGGCTCTGGAAATTGTTTTGGATAACACTCCACACAATGAGCTGTGACATCATCATTGAAAAGTGATGGATGGGGCTGCCAGGGTGAGAGGCTGTGTGAGAGACATATCACTCAAACAGTCAAGCTGCAAAAACTCAACGATATGATGAACAATCTATTTACCCAACAGATGAGGAGAGACACGTGTGGTTTGGGATGTGGGTCCTGGTCATAAAATAGATAGGCATTTGAATAATTTGTCTGTGTTCTCTGTCAGCGAGCAAGTTGGACATTTATTTAAAGGCGACATATTATGAAAATTCCACTTTTTTAGTGCTTCTATACACTACCGTTCAAAAGTCTGGGGTCACTTAGAAATGTCTTTATCTTTCAAAGTGAAAATAACATTAAATTATTAAGAAATGCACTCTATACATTATTAACGTGGTAAATGACTATTCTAGGTTGAAACACCTGTTTAAAAAAAAAGTAATATCTACACGGTTGTATAGAGGCCCATCTCCAGTGTTCTAATGGCACATTGTGTTATTGCCTTAGAAGACTAGCGGAGGGTTAGAATTTTAGAAAACCCTATTGTTATGTTAGCACAGCTGAAAACAGTTATGCTGGTCAGAGAAAGTTGTGTGTGATTTTTCGGATCACCTTGGATTGTCTAGCAACGGGAAAAAAAGACTTTATTGATCCCGTCAGTATTCATACCGACACAAATCACCCCAACAAACACCACGAAGGTTCTCCAAAGTTAATACAAATGGGATGAAGATGAAAACATTTAAAACACATTATCATTATGGCAAAGCCAGTATTAGTCACTCGTTATTTCCTCACATAAATGGACTATTTAACACTTACGATACACACAAACCAAACCGTATCTAAAGTCGAGCCACTAATCACTTAACCAAACAATGTCTCTGAGGATTGAAAGCGCGTGTTGAATTAGTGACCCAATTTTTTTACCCATAGCATCAATAATGGATGTGCAATAGATGTTGCAGTCTCAGATCTGATAAGGGTTTGGCTCTGATGGATCTCCAGATAGTTTTTCGTGGGGGGAACAGATGTAGAATTGTGCATCGGAGAGGGATGGGGTTCCCTGTGATCGTTTCCACCCTGCAGCGAACAAAATAGCCCTCATATATCCCTGTAATCTGCATTAGCGGTGGAGGACAAGCCAGGAGACAGCACAGAGGGGGATGAGTAATGGGGCTACCGCTGATTTGGCAGGCCTATATTACACCTCAAAACTGAGGCCTGCCCAACTGGCGAGAATATGAAATGAGGATGTCACAAACGAACATCATTCCCCCAGAGCGCAGGACTCATCCGTCCAGATTACACCCAGAGACACGTTTTAGGAAGCTAGAGG
The DNA here is from genome assembly GCA_036178185.1 of Liparis tanakae. Taxonomy (NCBI): domain Eukaryota; kingdom Metazoa; phylum Chordata; class Actinopteri; order Perciformes; family Liparidae; genus Liparis; species Liparis tanakae. Next base: position 11,091,712 of record CM070089.1, on the reverse strand, counting down.
CCGTTTTGACTTTTTCTATGTTCTTCCAACGGACGTTGGAGTACTTTGTGGAGAATATGGGAGCTTTTTCTTCACAGTAACAGTAATAAACTCTTGACTAAGGTGAAGGATTAACGCGATCGTGGGATCGTGGTCGTGCTTAAAAAAGACAAATGGTGTCAATGGCTGTCGTTTGGTTTTCAAACCATCGGTGCACCCCAACTTTAACGGGAACTGACTTCCTCTTTACTTCCGTTAATATAACTATGACTGCTACAGGGCGTTCAGACTTGATGGTTTCATTTAAATAACAGTCCGAGGTTAAATTAAATGCAATTAAATTCCACAAAAAAACATTTTAGAAAAGCCTGACGCATATTTTTTTAATTGCTGTAGCAGAACTTTGTTTCCTTCTTCTCACATGACCACTTAGATAATTATGTGGACCCTTTAGAGAGGTGAATGAACCTGTGTAGCGCTTTCTAGTCCAAGCACTCAAAGTGTTATAACCGCATGACATCATTCACCCATTCATACACTGATAAGTGATAACTGACATTCACCACCCGGCACAGGAGCCATATTAACCCTCCTGTTACCTTTGGGGTCAATTTGATCCCATTTAATGTTTAACGTCTCTAAACATATGATTGACATCATCTTTTTTGCTTAACATTTCATGACTTTTCCTAATTTATTGAGGACAACTGGGAAAACATCAAATTCTCATTTAACACAACTTGTACCCACCAGTGTACTTTGGGGTCAATTTGGCCCCAGGCTGTTTTTCACTGTGTAAGAAATATAAGAAATATCAACTTTTTTATTTATTTAAAGGGCTATTTAGGTCAACAAACAAACAACAAGTAGCTGACACCTTAACTTGGGAAACAATATTAATTCTAATAATTTTCTGGAGGTCAAAAAGGGTCAAATATATTAGTACATTTGAAGGTAACAAGAGGGTTAAGCATTTACGGATCTACTAATGTAAAATGATAAATCAGTCATATACAATTCTTTACTCCAAAGAGCTTAGAGATTTATATTCTGATGTCGGTACTTGTCGGTTTGTGAGGACTCGTGTTTTCTGGCACATTTCTGCTCGCTTTCTGTTTCAATTCTCAGCAGGTCGTGTGATGAGTAATTACCTAACATCGCTTTGGCATCTTCTGTCGGCTTCACAACCAAAAAGAAACGGAGCCACAAGCGACTCAGTCTGCCGAGCGTATGGACGGGCGCCCAGAGTCTGGGCGAAAAGCAAAATGTTTCCGTTCAGCAGCCACAGTAATGTGTGTGTGTGTGTGTAAATAAAGTGTACAACACACCAGACCCAGAGGGGAAAAGGTGCTAGTTACATCTTCTATCTACGTCTATATCGTCCGTATTTGACCCTTCTTCCGAGTCAGCCTTAACGAAGGAGAAAGTAGCAGTGAAGTTATTTACGACTGAATATTTGTAATTCTGCGAGTAAATTTGGCAAGACAAGAAACTCTATAGCTGCAACACAAATAGCAGAAATCTTTTCATCTCTTCTCAAGCTGAAGCCTAAGATGTAAAATGAGAGCATAACAAACACGGCGCCTGGCATTAAACTCTTGTAATGGCTTGTAACATGATATGCTTTACTTGCTATCTGAAATTAAAGCGTAGATATTACATCCCTCGGGGCCAATCAAGTAGTTATCTGTGTATTCTGCGGGGACATTAATGTACTCCCACAAACACTGTGTGTGTTTAGTTTCTCCACGTTGCTCCGTATGTGTGAACAGAGTTTAATTTCCTCTCATAATTCACGCTTTCCCACATTAATAGATACATTCCGGTGCCCTCGTGTTTCTATTTACAATTAAAATATCTCATAAGCAAAAAACACGCGGCTCGGGGAAAGAATACAGTATCTACACTCTGGTAATGTTATTATTTGTGCTCCCGCTTTGAATAGAAATGCAATTATCGAGAAGAGAGATAGCGCGGTGCAATGTAACAAATGGCGCGCAACTTCTTATTTCTTCATCTGGTACAAACAGCTCATTTAATCAGCGCCGGGGCCTGAAAACATCGGCATATGGCGGCATTAAATCTACATCACGGAGGGATGTGACGAAGGGTCTGTACGCAGAGCCATCAGTTTCTCTTCGGCCTTTAGTTTACGTTATCTAAGCGACAAATCAGCAAGATGGAAATGTAGGGAAAAGCAAACAATAAGAGCTGAAGTGCTAACTCAGATAATACGTCTGCGGGGATGAATGAGGTGAAGGACGGGGTCCATTTTAACCTCGTCCTTTGATGCTCTCGAGGACTTTCATTAGCAACCTGCTTCTAGAACAGCCAATTAAATTGCGCTTTATATGCACAACATACAGCAAATAGAGATCCTGGTGTCATTAGGGCTTTCATTGGGTTATTGTGAAAGTGGGAATGTGTGAAAGTCCCTCTCACCTAACCTTTATACTCCCGCTCATGGCCTCTAAGTTCCTGCTTCTGCAGTTGTTTTTTTTCCTCCCCACTGCAGGGTATTAGAAAATTGCTTTTTCCATTTTGTGTCTCTACGATAAAAAGTGCTTGTGGAAGCGTTTTGTAAGCGAGGAGAAGATTAACTCCAGATTCCCTGTTCGGGTGCAACGACTGAACTGCACAGGTGAAAGGTGTTGTGAATGTGTTGTGGATGTGTTGCTTCGCTGCGTACGATGTTAACCCTCCTGTTACCTTTGGGGTCAATTTGACCCCATTCAATATTTAACGTCTCTAAAAAAATTATTAACATTATTGTTTTTGCTTCATATTTCATGACTTTTCCTAATTTATTGGGGACAAGTGGGAAAACATAAAATTCACATGATGATATGTTTTCAATGTCCTGAACACAACTTGTACCCATCGGTGTTCTTTGGGGTCAATTTGACCTCAGGTTGTTTTTCATAGTAAAACATATAAGAAATATCAACTTTTTTATTTATTTAAAAGGCTATTTAGGTCGTCAACAAACAAACAAACAAACATAAAGTACCTGATACATAAACTTTGGAAACAATATTCATTCTAATAATTTTCTCTCGGTTTTAATTGCTGCGGTCAAACTGACCCCAGGGGTAAAAGACGTTATACATCTGAAGGTAACAGGAGGGTTAACATGTTAGCAGTTGCATTGCCAGCTGATTGCATTGAGTTCCTATTGCTGATTGGATCACTTGGTGTGGCTTTGATGTCAATTAGTTTAAGTTGAAACACAATTTACAAAAGGCCTGAACAGTCAAACATCCCAGAAATCCTTAAAATAATATTTCAAATGGTAGAAATGCCCTCGGCCCTTTTTTTATTGCCTTCCTCTTCTTTTTTAATCCTATGTTAGCCTTCTTTATCGTTCACCTGCTCTTCTGTTTGTTTCTATTGTTGTTTTAATGCCATCTGGTTTACTTTATTTTTGCCAGTGTTCGTTCTTTACTGTAAAGAACGGGTGATTGTTTGTCGGGCTGCAACATGAAGACATTATTAATGCTCTAGAAATCAAACCCATCCCCCCAGTGATGCGACGCATCGCCCTTATCTCCTCCGTCCTTTCTCCTTGGCTCTCACTTTCATTAATCGGTGACGGTTTTCTCTCTCTCGTTGACTTCAAAGTGAGAACATTATCATGAAGGCAATAAAACGCTCATCAGCAGAGGCCTGAAATTATTTTTTAATATGACGACATTTTAATGAGGACTGAGGGAGATGGCTGGTTTGGCTGATGGCAGCGCCTCTTTATCAATGAGTGGCAGGGAGGAACTAATGGCACTAAAACAGACAGGCGGCTATAGTCTCTCTCTCTCTCTCTCTCTCTCTCTCTCTCTCTCTCTCTCTCTCTCTCTCTCTCTCTCTCTCTCTCTCTCTCTCTCTCTCTCTCTCTCTCTCTCTCAACACATTCTTCATAATCTTTATCTGTAGGAACGACCTCAAAGTCACGATTCAGGTGTTAGTAGGAAGATATAAGTCATTGCCAAGGCCTATATCTCTATGACAGAGGCCCTACTTGACCTTTTTTGGAAAGTTACACACTCCAGACTCTTCCCCCTCCATTCTCCATCACTCTCTCAGTCAAAGTGTTTGTGTTTTTTCATTGATTGGAATTAAATCTGATAGTTTTATAGTTTGAGTTGTTTCAGGTGTGAGTGCCGCCGGAAACTGAAAACGCACCTCTTCCGACTATATCTGGATTAAAACACAGATTAGCACTTCAGTGGTTCTTAAATATCTCTTATTGTGGTACTTTTGTAGTTTGACTATGTTGAGGAAATGTTACTTTCTTTATTCTTGTTGTTCTTAGTTTGTAGTCTAGGTTGAAATGCACTTATTGTAAGTCGCTTTGGATAAAAGCGTCTGCTAAATGACATGTGATGTAATGTAATGATGAGTTTCCAAAAGGTTTTTTTATTGAGCCGAAGAGGCTGTGGTTACATTACAGAGTTAATAAAAAGTCATGAGAAGTTTCTATCTACTTGCCAAAGAACAAAAAAGTCATCTGCTCAGATATTAAGATTTCACAAAGAAGCTAGTTATGTCCAATGCAAATCACACGCCCTTTGTAAAGATGACCTCATCCTTAAAAAACTGTAATCCAGCTGAGACGTGTTTGTAAATGAATGCCACAAAAGGTGAACAAGTCTACACCTTATTGTCAAGACGTGCTTCGTTAACGCACATTTTTGAATGTGACTTGAACTCGGAGCCTTGAATCTGACAAGTTGTCACGCAAAAAAAAGAAAAACTAAAGGTTTGAAATCGTAACACAGTTATGATAAGCAGCAAATTAATGTCAGAATAACGTCACTCGCTGAGAAGCCTCGCCGAACACAGCGTGATAAGTGAAATATGTACCACCTATGTTACACACCGCGCCGCCTTTTATTTCTTAATGAGACTTCCCCTTCGCCATCGCACTCCGGTGAACGGTCAGACTTGGCTGACTTTGCCGCCGGGCAAGGTCAGGAGGAAACGTGTGGAAGAGAGCCCCCCCCCCCACCCGGCAGACGCTAAACCAAACCCCTTCTCTGCCTCCTTCCTCTTTTTTACCGTGCAAGGTCGTCTCACGCTGGCGACGCCTCTGCAATTAGCATGCAGCCTGTGGCGCGGCCTGTCTGGCGGCGAGCACGCCAGCGCGGCGCTTTGCTCCCCAAATGACACGCCGGTCGGTAATGGCGCCCGCGGAGCTGTGAAAGTGAGAAGAAGAAAAAAATCCAAAACTTCCCGGGGTGTTTTGCGCACCGCCTCACGGGTGGTAGAGGAGGCCGAGAGGGACGGGGCAGGCGACTTATTTGGCGTAACGGTCCAAACGGTCGAACTCTACGATGAAAGCGTGTCCAGCAGGCGTTGTCCTGGAAGGTGTCTTCGCCCCCGGCCTAGAAGCTCTAGAGCAGGGGTCAGGAACCTTTTTGACTGGGAGAGCCATGAAAGCCAAATATTTCTAAATATATTTCATTGAGAGCCATATTGTATTTTTAACGTATAATTTTAATGCGACTTCTGGTGCTGTATGATGCTAGGGGGGGGAGGGGAGGGGAGGGGGGCTTTTCTGTGTTGACGTGACACGTAGAGACAGAATTCACATGCTGTTGGTTGGATACGATCAATAACGGACGTCTGTTTAGTTTAATAAAAGGACAAAGACGTGCTCTTTAAAAAAAAGGGACCTTAAATTACTTCTGCTGTAATCTGGCGCGATAGAGATTTATTTCTTCTTTTTTTTCAACTCTAAATTGTCTGGGAGCCATATGCCGTCACCGAAAGAGCCATATGTGGCTCGCGAGCCATAGGTCCCCGACCCCTGCTCTAAAGCGTGGAGTTCAAGAATCGCTGATTCTGAATTTCCATGATTACATTTTCTTTAAAGTTTAGTTCATCTTCCACGGCAGCTGGATTCTCGCAATGTCACGAGAACGTGCGAGAATGTCAGGCTCGTGAGAATCCATCTGGTCAGGCTACGAGTAATACGAGTCTGGACCACTCAGTGGAGAATATCTCTTCATTGAAAGAAGAGCAACGGTACTTTAAAGGCTTTTCTTGGTGTAAAAGACGTTTTCAATCTTCTACCCTCTGGCTTCGGCGTGCGTTCGATTGGGAGATGGTTCATCCAATCACAATAGAGGGCTTCTTCGTGTAAACTGACCATCTGGCGGGGGGAATTCCACTTCAGTGTAACTCAAAAATAAAAACGAGTTTTCTGTAGAATGTAACAATCACACTTCTGCTATGCTAATATCATTAGTCATCAGTTTGGCATCGCAGACGTCTCTAAATGCTGCGATGCCCATTCGCCTCTTTTAAGAGACTCGTTAGAGGCGTGGATTAGAGCATTCAAAGGGTTTTGTTGTTGAATGTGGTGTCGTGATTGCTGAATTCGACCCAAATTGACCCGAATCTAAAAGTAAATAGATCTAATCTTCACATTTCCTCTCAACCATGTAGTGTTTACTCCCATTAGCGCCAGTGGCACAGGCAAAATAAGTCCAAGCTCAATGAGGAGGATATTTCTTACCAAAAAGCCCCTTGGGAGTTGTAGTTATAACCTCATTGTTAACTTTAATTCACAATCAAGCCATCTGTGAATAGCAGTTGGTGATTAATTCAGTTATTAAGAGCAATTTAGTAATTTATGAGAGGTACTAAGTAAAACTATGAAAATAAACATATATTTCCATTTTTGGTGCAACCTACAGCATCAACAACAGAATCAACCACTGGTTCAAAACTATAACATTTTAGCTGGAATGTGGCCTTTTCACTCTACGATAAAAATAAATATGTGGAATACATCTACGCACCCTATAGCGATAAAATATGAATGCCACCACTGGTTAGTAATAAAAAATAGTTCGTTTTTTACTGCATATTAATAGCGCAGATCCATATAATGCATACTGTTCCTCAACACAGCATGAGGCATAGAAATCACAAATCTCATTTTCATAAAGTGAAGTCATTATAATGCAGCTAGTTTCTAGTGCTGCCTACAGCAACTCAATAAAGCTTTTAGGATGAGTGTTTCTCTATAGAAACGTAATATCCCTGCAAGAAATCCTCTAAAAAGCGGCTATTAGGTGCTATTAATATATTAGCTATAAAATGAAAAGATAGATAGATAGATAGATAGATACTTTATTAATCCCCAAGGGGAAATTTGTCGTCACAGTAGCAGCACCAATAAACTATATATATCTAAATATAATATATAAAAAACAGGGATGAAAGATATAGATGTATACAAGTAAAATATAAAATACAAAATTAAGTATATGTATATAAAATTAAACATGTATATATATATATATATATATATATATATATATATATATATATATATATATACAAAGAAATATAATACAATGACTGTGCAAAGTATACAAAGTAAAATATAAAATACAATATCAAATATATATATATATATATATATATATATATATATATATATATACACACAACATATATGCATACACAAATATAATACTAATGACTGCAGTGTAAAATTAAATAAAATATAGACAGAAAACTACCTCCAAATGAAATTGAAAGACGAGTCTTTACGTTTTTTTTGTCAGATCTTGGTCCGATCCTCTGAGGCGTTGTGTACACACACACCGTGTCATGTTCTGACCCGAATCGCTTCTTTTTGCAAATGGGATTGATGTAACTAGGACTTCGGAGGGATCTGCACTCGAGGTTTTACCCTCATGTTTCCTAAATGCTTTCCATCCAAATACAAGGTAAAAAAAAAAGTCTAGCTGATCGTACACATCCTAAAACCGCCCCGGGGGTTAAAACCTCGCGGAGCCTCGGTGCCTGTTAATGGCCCCCTGTTTGTAATGGCATCCGTAGAGCGGCGTTTGACGAGCTGCCAAAGGGGCTGTTCTGTTATTGTGGAGCCAATCACCCACTAAGTATTCGCTGGCTCCTATTTCCTTTCTGATAATGTGCGAACCTCCCCGATGCCACGGCTAAATCGACTCTTTACGCCTGACTCGCGCCCCTACAGCGGCGCACAGAGAATCCCAGAGACGCTTCGTCGGAGGGCGGCCCCGATGTCTCTGTTGCCATGGATACGTCTACGGTCGGGCGGGTTATGATGCTTTTACCGCCACTCTAAATCATGGAAAGTGATGGCGTTTGATGATTAGGATGATAAAGCCGGAGTGACCTTTGTTAGGTGGCGATTGCTCACTTTGATGTGTCTTTGGATCCATTGTGTTAGATGGCGTGTAGACATGGGTGTGTGTTTGTGAAGTGCTTCAGTAAAAGAAAGATTCAATTGGTCTCGAAGAAATCAAAAGAAGGCGGCTCGATCAAATAAAGGTATTGCATCGTCAAAAAAATTAAATCAGTATTACTGTGGTGATTCATCATGAAAGTATTTCTATCAGATAAATTGCCAAACATTGTGGTGTCGGAGTCTCTTTAATGTAAGGACTTGATTGCTTTTCTTTGCCTCTGATGATAGTAAAAGGCATATTCTTGGGTTTGCAATCTGAAGATTTCACTTTAGGCTCTGGGATAAAGACTAATGAGGATAACAAAAGAAATGAAAGGCAAATAAAAGTGATATTCATTCACTTTGTTAAAAGTTACCTGCCATTTCTGGATAACTTTCAGGACAGCCTGAAGACCTCATGAAAGCTTCAGTTAATATACCTTTGTGATGATTAAATAGGGTACCAGTCTATTTTTAAAATGGTGAATATCTCATGCTGGAAGGAAAAGTTTCTATAGATTTTTCCAGCCAGGTAGAAATGGCAAACTTAAAAGTGCACCTGCACGTAAACAGAGAAGTTTCCTCCTGATAAGACGAGCAAAAAGCAAAGAAAGTGAGAGGCAAATAAACCCCGAAAGATGTGATTCCTCCAGAGGTGTGTGAGGGAATGAGTAATACGTGAAAGCGAGTCGACGGCGAGAAAAGCCCAGACGTACTTTGCCCCCCGTTATCGGCCCGCGCAGATGTGCCTCAGCCTCCTCTGCCTCCTCCCGTTCGCCACATCCATCACAGAAGTGCACCTTGGGAGATTGAGAGGATGGCGCGAGCGCCAAAGCTCGCCATCTGCCGTCGTTTAGAAATAAATGACAGGCCCGAAACCCTAGTGGGAGCCCGTCTCATTCCGCTGCCAGTGACGGGTCCGCCCAACCTTCCCCTGGAATCGATGTGTGAGACCCCTGCCAGTCATGCTGGAGTGTGCCTCCAAGAGAGACTTGGAGTGGATTCGGTCGCTGAAGCACAGCCCTGCACTCAGGGGAGCGGGCAGGTGGAACAGCGTGGTGAAACCAGCTGTCTCCCCTCTGATTACAGCAGCCAAACCGGGAGAGGTGGAAAAGCTCCTGGGCTCGGGGTGGATCCGACCGGAAAGCGGCTCCAGCTCCACTTTATTTGATTAAGGGTTTATTGATGATCTACGATGGAGAAACTCTCTTACGGCAAGCTGGGAGTTTTATGGGCTGTCTGCAGGTAGCGCTTTTGTTCTTCTAATTGATATTTCCCACACATGCAAAAGTTCACTGCAGAGTGAAACACAACTGCAATTTAGCAGTTTTCCCTCGGTGGAGATTAAGGACAATTAAGTAGTCAACTGAAGCAAATGGACAATACAGCTACTGTGCGGATGATAAATGAAGACGGAGGAATCATAAAACTAACCCGCAGACATAACCCTCGTTCAGGAGAAAAACTACAGCCCAGATATCATCCAACTTAAACTCAAACCTTCCCCTCCTTGTCTTTACACTGTCTATATGTATATATATATATATATATATATATATATATATATATATATATATATATATATATATATATATATATTATATTTTATTTTGTATTTTATATTACACTTTTTATATTTCACTTTGTATACTTTATGCACAGTCACTTTCTTTCTTTCTTATATTTATATTTTTATTGTGTTTAGTTTATTGGTGCTACTGTGTCAACAAATTTCCCCTCGGGGATTAATAAAGTATGTTTCTATTCTATTCTATTCTATTTAATCCCCTGGAGGATGATTCCCTCCGGATATTCTTCGCCAACAGGCAGAGCATCACTTCAGAGTTCTTGTTCGTGACAGCTAATATAAGTTTGGCCCCATCACTGAGTCGGGGAGTAGACTTTATTAATTTCATGGATTTGGAAATGAGCCGTGGTGATAAGGCTATCGCTCTCTTATCCGGGGACGGCGGGGGCGTAATTAAGCCGATAGCCGGCGATGATGAGGAAGTGTTGTGAAAAAAAAAAAGCCCCGGGGACGCGAGGGCGGAATCTTCAGGGCTCGTTTAACAGAAGGATGATTAGATTGGCACTTAATTGCCACCTTTTCTATTTTTAGGTCGGGAGGTTTTGTTATGAGCCATCCATCCCTACATTGTGTGTCCTTCTTTTTGTGTGAACAAGGTCAGTTTGGAGAATAGTTTTATTGTTAAGGGCTGAGAAGTCCAAATAGCATGTGGCAGGATATATTGAGGAAGGGGAATGTGTGCACCTTGCTCGCCTGTGGGGATGTCTGGGAGATTGGGGTCAAGAGTAGTTGGGCTGCAGTGTGATATCGCACAAGACAGCATGTTTGTATCTCTTGAACTTTACCAAGAGCCTCAGACTTTGACCATTTGTTTTGCAGCAACAGAACCGGCCTACAAATCCTTTTTGTATTGATTCCTGGCCTCACTGTCTCACACTACCAATTAAAAACACACTTCTGAATCCTATTTCATGTCAGATATAACCAAGACAATGACCAGAGCTACAGAGAATAGTTTAAATCTTCCTGACCATCTGAGGGAAACTCAGACATTGAACTCTTTTAAGACTGGCCTAAAAAACGTTTTATTCAGGAAGGCATATTTTTTACCTTGAGTTAATTTATTGTTAGCTATTATTTTTTTTTTTTTTATTTTCATTTTTTTTTTGCTTTAACTATGTTTTAATCGGTTTTATTTGTTTTTACTATCTGTGTGGCACTCTGAGATTCTTGAAGGACGAGGGCGATCAAAATATAATGCATTATTATTATTATTAAATATTGTCTCTGCAGTGATGGAGGTATAACACTTCATTTCAATCACAAGTGGCCACACAGAGAGTATTCAGATGGCTCTACTCTCTCACACACTGCCAGGTTAATCAAGATGGAGGCAGAGAGTCCAGCGTTGGATACCTATACGTGATGAAATACTTCACAATTAAATAATTGATGGATTTTTCATGGGATGTGTTGATATTGGCGTGTCTCTAATTCTGTCTAACATAGTTGTGCAACACCCTTGAGTTACCAGACACAACACATTATAACCACAAGCTTAAATCCAGTGGCATTACCTCAAGACCTTTTCTATCCTTGGAGTGCACTCAGCTTTGATAGGGTGATTTTAAATTACCTGTCCAACAAGATATGATTGAACATTTTACTCAAAACGAATGAAGACCTCGGTACGAGGCGATGAGAGAATATTCCTCTGGTTCCCCCTGACATCTCGGCCCGCAGAAAGAAGCCTCCAATCGGCAAAGCCCGCCTGTAAAAACCCTAATCCCCGCTCCTTCCACACATGCACGGGAGAATAGAGTGTTATCACCCTGGTTGACACACTCCTGTGTTTTCTCCCAGCATCCTCGGGGGTTTATCATCCCGGCATTCATTCCATTATCCCCGGCGAACCGGGCTGTCCTCGGAGCAGGGGAACGAGACGACTTGTCAGGGTCGCGGAACAAAGAGGGAGCATGTCGAGGAGCGGATTAGAGCGGGAGAGGAAGTGTTGGGCTTCGGGGAAGGGAAAGGGGGGATGCAGGAGGAGAGCGAACGTGAGGGATGTACAAATGAAAGAAAGGAAGGGGACAGAGGGACGACTTCATTCTTGTTTCCCAGCTACAATGATTACACTCACTGCTTTATAGGTGGAGCTGATGTGTGTTTTCTGCAGCTGTTCATGTTACATACAAAAAGATGTGTTCACTGTAGCGGACTGTTGTTTTTATCGGTGCCCGACAAGAGGATGGCTGACATTGTGCAAAGAAGAGGAGATGCACTGACCGATTAAAGGAGGCCCGATCGAATGAAAGGGCCTCTTAAACTAGTTTGTTAAATAAGCATCTTTCTGCCTTTTATCATTTGCAATCTACTCTGTCTCACCTAAAATGTCTGGTTTCTTCTTATAAGAGATGTCAAAATAGTTGCAGCAAATCAGCTTTATTAACAAGTATTACCCGTAAAACACTATGATGGTGCATATTTATACATTTGTGGGCAGATGGATAATGACTATAAAATAATCCCCCTTAATGCTTGAATCTGACAATATAATGAGTTTTTGTTTCAGGCCAATATGTAACCTGATACTCTAAATTTAAATTATTAAGTGGTATTAGTGTGTTTGATCTGAATTTAAAACAGAACTTTGGGGTATTTATTTATTAATGTACGTTATTTAAATTCCATTTAAAAAAGGTTAGAATACAAGATCAGGTTGCAAAACTATTACATGAATATCTTTATCACAATTCTAATCCATCCAGGTAGTTTCTTATAGTCGATGAATTACGAATTCAAGCGAAGCATCCTGGAGACAAAGACCTCCGTTTGTGTTTAACCACAGCAGATCTGCATGTCACACACACACACACACCCACATACACCCACACACACACACACAGGTGACACATCATCCCACAATACATCCAAAAAGCTAGAAGGCGCAGACAAGCGCATGCTGCAACCCCTAGATCCCACACTTCATTACCCATCCAGCCATCCCTGACTGGAGTAAATCGATGCAGGATAATAGCCAGCGCCCTCGCTCCTGCAACACTCCATCTCTCCCTCCTCCGTCCCACTTTCCCTCCATCCATCCACCCTTTCCCCCTTCATACCACAACTCATCCATTCGTCTTGCTGTTTCTACATCCACTCATTCGCCTCTGTTTCTCCTCCTGTTCTTTCCACTCCGTCCAACCCCATATCCTCACGTCACCCCTCTGTCCTCCATCCCCACCCTCCTCTCACTATTAACCACGCTAGGCCTCCTCCTCCTCCTCCTCCTCCTCCTCCTCCTCCTCCTCCTCCTCCTCCTCCTCCTCCTCCTCCTCCTCCTCCTCCAGCCATCCCCTCATTCCTCTCCATCTCCGCTGTCTGCTTTCATCACATCTGTGGATCATTCCTCTTATCAGGTGTGGCTCCTGTAATACCGCTGTTGTATATAACATGTCTGTTGTGATCACTGACAGCTTGGCCGTGCAGCAGCGGCAGTAACGGGGATAATAAGCTCACTTTGCATGTGGTTCTATGTCACTTCTGTCTGTCTGGACTGCTTCCTTTAATTTAGGTCTGCTGCATCTCTGGGGAGGGCTGGTTATTAGTCTGCTGAGGATTGGCCGGAGTGTTTAAAAATTCCATTTGTTAAGGGTGTCGATTTACATGCAAGCAGATGAGTTGCCGCCGTTACACTTTGTAATGGCTACATTACCTTCGTTTAACTCTCTAAATTGATATTGGCCGCTGGAATGGTGAAAGTTTTTCCAATTCTTCAAACTAGCAAATACTTTATTGTGGTTAATGGCCCACTGCAGGCTTGTTGCATACAATTAAAGCTGTGATCCATTATGGCTAAAAACAACAAAATGGCCTGTCACGCTTGCTTTATTCTCATTTATTAGGTCCAGAAATATGGGAGCGTACCACTATTGAATTTTAATCTGCAAAAAGTAAAAAATGATTGCCTTTTTTATTTGGACTTAGAAAGATGTGATTGGAGAAATTTCTGCAACTTTGGAACATGTTTCAATGAGCCGAGTGTAATGCTGCTACTTTACCAAGGTTGTTATCTAACGCGACAGCATCATCTAATGAATGCATTTTGAACTATTCAAAATTGTGCTTTCACTTCATGTTGAAATTATTCACAGGAGGAAAGCAACTTTTCCTCTTTTCTCAGTCAGTCAAAACACGTACACAAAAACCCTGAATAATTAATGATTAAACTTGAAAAAAGGATTTGATTTGTGATTTGCAAGATTTTCTGGTGACTAAACAATAACAGCGGTTTGAAGGGAGGATAAAAGAAGACGCAGAACACATTCAAAGGGGGAACTGTGATGATGAAGTGAGGCTGCAGCAAAAGGATCTATATTTCACACATTCAGGGTGCACAACTCTTCTGTGACCTGAATCGAAATCCCGGCACACCAATACATTTGCAGAAATTGGTGTTGAGGTACTTTGCTACGTGTGAAATAGAGCAGAAGAGATCCACGCATTTGACACGTTAGCAGATATTGGAAAACCTCAAGGTGATGTCAATCTCCAGCGCTCGATAACAGTGTGTTTGGAATCCAGATCATGAATCAATGATTACCGATACTTGTTGTTTAGCCGTGTTTCATTTCCACTCGATCTTAAAACCATTCGGGACGTAATTCCAAAAGCATCTTTATTTTACAGCAGACAATTTAATTTGTCATAGTAGGTAAAGAACAGATCTCACTAATAACATCAGTGATGGCTCGGTTGTATTCAACATGCCCGAAACCAGGACTCTGAAACTGACGCCGCTAAATGTCCAATATTCAACCTTTAATAGCTCCATTTTTGGTCTCCACCACTTACTTATTATTTCTAGTTGCTGAATGCAGCTTTTTTTTTCTTTATTTAATTTTTTTTAAATGTTATATACATTTTCTTATTTATTTTAAATTCAATTTAGGATAGGAATTTATAGCATTTTCTGCTTCTACCTTTTTAAAATTTTATTTTTTATATGGTTTATTTAATAAGGGACAGTGCACATTGATAAAAAAACATTTCTGTAAATGTGCCAGAGTTAGCCAAGAGGCTATTTTTCATCTGTAAAATACCTATACCTTTTCAGTCTCTCTTTTGTATATTATATAGGATAATATTGTATTGCATTTGATTTGATTGACTGAATAAAATACACAAACAAACAAACAAACAATGCTCCACTGTGTTCATCACCTATAGAGGCTAACTCTGTCTGTTTACTGTTTGGTGCTGGGCATGTAGTGTGTGTTGGTTTTTTACAGCTTTTCCCCTGAAATCAGCTGACTGCTGTGGCAAAGCTGAGACAGACGGCTGAATAACGAGCTGAAACATTGCTCGGGAGATCTGGTGTGCCGCAGGCTCAGGTGCGACCCCGCTCATATTGTCACATTGTTTACACATCTCTGTGATACATTGCTATCGTGAAACTTTTGCTTTGACAACACACGGAAAATATTACATCCTGACGCGAAAGGTTTCTCTGCCTCGGCTGCTCATAATTCTGAATGGAGTAACGTACACGCGACACACACGTCGACGTGTTACAATAGGGTCGACATCGGGGTGTTAGCTACATGCAAAGTGCAGGAGGACACAGTCGCTGGTGTGCAGGCTGTTCAGTAGACTTCAGGGTTTTTCCTGCAAAGAGAAAATTTGGGCGTGCGCCTAAGCCGTTTTCCCGAACGCCTATGACAAATCCTGAGTACCTAAGGCAAAAAAAAAGCACGAAGACACATTTTTACCCAGGAAAAACCCTGGATGTGTGTGTTTTCTTGTGAAATTGGTCGTCCCTGTGATTGATTGGCATATTAGGGTAATATTCAAAATACTGTAACACCAAAATAGTCCACAGCATCACTGACTTCTACAGCTGGCAGCTATCAGCGTGAACACCGCTGGCTGTCTGGAGGAGAAGACACGTTGGTGGAAGTCTGTCATAAATAGCATGTGGATAAAGTGACGAGAACATTTCCCTAAATAAATGGAGGCGGATGCGGCTGCACAGACTCGGATGTCACCAACGTATATTGTATGATTTATTCTGCATCTCTTGTCAACTCTAAAGGCCATTTCTCAAAGCAAAACAGACAAGATGATGACACTAATGTTTACTTTCCCTAAATCTATATGTCTTAGATGTCTTAAGATTTAAAAGCAGCTGCCTCCTTGTCAAGACTGAAGCGAATAAACAAGACAAACAGTGTGTGACTTTTAATTTCAAGAATGATTCTACTTTGAATGATGTCGTTAGAAACGGCCGTGGCCCTGGGAAGGGAACGCAACACATTCTTTAACCATAAATGTCAAGAACAATCCAGATATTCATTCAGAGACTTAAAATAAACTTCAAGCATGCGCACTGAGAATCAAATATTCATGATCTCGCCATAAGAGCAACCTGCGAAATCCGTCACACTGATACTAACGAGGGGGATATGGAGTAGATGTAACACAGAGGCACAGCAAACACTGCGGCAGCAGCTGCTCTCTGCAGTACGGCCATTACGACGGGAGGAGGCGACGCTGGGAGGAGGCGCATAATGAATGTGCATCGGTGGTGCGCCTCGACATCTGTGCGCCCCCCAAAAGCCCCGCCGTAGCTTCACCTTCTCGTCGATACACTCATCTATCGTGACATTTCTTTTTTTTTTTATCTATCCGCACGCTGCTTCTTCATTTGTTCGCCTTTGAATTACGTTCGCGACATAAAAAAAAAAAGAGGTGGAGGTGGAAGAAAGTTACGACTCAAGAGATGGAGGCAGAGCCGGGGGAGGGGGGGGGAGGAGAGAGAGCATCCCCCCTGCCTCCTCGGCCTCCTCGGTCCCCTCAACCCTCCACCCCCTTACAACTTTTCTTTAGGGGCTTCTTATAAACCAACCATCTATCTCCATTATGCCCCCGAAATTGCTATTTGTCGCTTTGCGGGGAAGAAATAATCAATATGTCTTGTGGGGGCAGCGAGCGCATTAGAGGAAGCAAATTGATGTCTCTCGCCCCAGCGCTCCTCACTCAGCACACTGCACCACAGCTAATGGGAAGCCTCGCCGGCTGGCAGACAGGGAGCCCGCGTGTGTGTGTGTGTGTGTGTGTGTGTGTGTGTATGTGTGTGTGTGTGCGTGCGCGTATGAGTGTATGAGTGTGTGTCAGTGCACATGAGTGAATGAATGAGCGAGCGGACAGGCAATGGGGAATTTGTTAATGCAAAGTGAATGCCAGTGTGTGGCTGTGTGTTTGTGTTCCCATGTGTGTGTGTGCAGGTGTTTGTGCGTGTGTGTTTGTGTCCTGTCTGTTTGTGTGTGTCCAGGGCCAACAGGGCCGTATCTCTCCCAGCCATCCGGGTTTAGGTCTTTGGGCTGTCAGAGGCAGATAGCCCTGTCACTACTGGAGCATCCTCTTTCCCCGAGAGCCTTGAAGGCTTCCTATACCGACTGACACTTCCAGAAAATCTCCACCTGATAAGTGCATCGCCGACTGACGTGGCCGGCCCAGTTGTCCATCTCCTCCCACCTGGCTTTTATTTCATTCGATTTTTCGATCGTTCTCGACCACAGGCCAAGGGAAGTAAACATCCTTTTCTTGAAAATGTCTTCTTTTTTTTTCATCTTACAACTTTAAATGGTTTAATCACCCAGTGTGTTGGCTGGGATTTAGATTTTAATAGTGTTTTGCAATCTATAGATAGACAACTGTATACAACTTGCAAAGGTGACACCTGTGTGCTGGGTATTGAACGTCAGTCACCATGGTGATTATTGCATTTATAAGTTTTTATTCACTGTATATTGTATGTCATTGCACCAACACATCTTTTCTCGGTTACACATAAAAAAAACTAAAAAAATTTAATCCAGTTTAGCAAAACTCATACACAGATCAAAACTTTAGAAATCTATGTGCGTTTAGGACGGAAACTATAAATCTATTGACCAATTACAAAAAAATCTCATTCATATTGTGCCTTAGTATAGATTCTAAAATGTTAGAAATGTTTATATGAATTTAATATTTCCAGTTATTGGTTGGACACATCAAACAATATGAAGATGACAGCTCGGCCTCAAGGGATAAACGTCTTTTTTTCACCGTTTATTTTTCACATTTTATGGATTAAACTTGTTTTAACAATTTGAAGAAACAATAAAGCATACGGCCAGTTCACCTTAACTCTTTAGTCATATATTTTCTTTTTCTGAGCAGAACTTCTCATTATAATAATCCGCTACTGAATTATCAGTGATGCAAATAACACTTAGTGGCAGCTCTCTAAGTGTGTCCCTCTCAACATATCAATTTATATCTGAGTGGGTAGAAGAGCAGAGATGACTAAATGTGACGGGTTTAAGTCTGATTAAAATCCCATGACGCGTGTCCCGGACGCTTTTAAAAAAGATTCCTCCGTAAATGCGAAAAGCACAAATGCAAGACTGACACCAGCGACAGAATACCATTAGTGTCACTGTATTATGACATGAGAAATTAATATATAAAGTGCGGCTGATACTACGAGAGCTAGAGAATGAATTCATCTTTCTGTCATACTCTCACACACACGTACAAAATCAATCTCTGGCTGTGTCATCGGAGAGCTCAGATGGCTGCGAGTCTCATCTCAGACACAGGAAGGGGGGCATCACAACAGGATTCTCAATTATCCATTTATTCGCTGCAGAGGGCATTAGGGGCCTGTCAATCCTCATTTACCCAGGCTGCACTTGCACAAAACAGAGTCATGTCCACACAAACATTTGGCGTTGGCTGATTTTAGGACAGAAATGCGATGGAAGAAATGGAGAGTGTTTATTTTTTGAAGGAAGAGGGGAAATAACGGCACACGAGGCTTCTCTCAATGGAGATGTTTTTTTCTCTTCTAACATCTGGCAAGAGTTTGACTGACATGTGGTTCATCTAATCAACTGCAATCAAGTTTTTCTTTTTTAAAGATGCTGATTTCCAAAGAGTTTCCAATGAAGGACTCTCAGATGGTTCTGCTATCAAACCATCTGGCGTCAGCTGTAAAACGGCCGATATTGTCGCTGGAGACGATAAAATACCTGTGACTGCTGCAGTCATTTGAGCTGGGAATGAAAAGTTGCCTAAAGACAACATAAACTAGAACGGGCACTCGGTAGATTGGGCATTGAATTATGAAAATGTTGGCATTAGTTGCATGCCAGTTGGATAGAAATTGGCCGTGCTATAGTAAAAAGAAGATTTTGACCTTTTCATGACCTTGACATTTGACCCGATCGATCCCAAAATCTAATCAAATGGTCCCCGGATAATAACCAATCATCCCACTAAATTTCATGCGATTCGGTTTAATCCTTTTTGACTTATGCAAATAACACGCACGCATACAAATACACGGCGATCAAAACATTACCTACCGCATTTTCAATGCGAAGGTAATGATGAGACAAAAAGACAAAAGACAAATATTTTTGCACAACAATGGAAGTCTCTGGCAGAGAGGAATATATCAGGTGATACATGGAATACACTTGAAGATTAAATCAGTTTGGTTATTTTTATTTTATTTTATGTATTCCATTTTTTTTGGGGGGGGGGGGGGGATTAGAGCATTCTTCTGCGGGGCATTGCTGGGCCCATTAAACTTTGCAACATCCAGCATTTTTCTTTGTTGCGTTGTCCTCTATGTGGAGTCTTTTCCCTCCGCTGCCCAGTGTTCACCTGCCGGTCACAGGGCTCCGCTGTGTCGTCTGCCACTGTGGATTCTCCTTTGATGAACTCTCTATGTGCCGTTGGCCGGCTAGGTTACCTCCTGGTGCTGGTGCTCTGACATGCACATTTGGTTAATTGATTGAGAGTGTGAACGTGAGTGTGAATAGGCCTTTTTTCCAGCAGGTATTTCGACCATTCATGTAGCACAGGTGTTACTAATAGTGACAAAAACTCGCTCTGCTCTATTCAAATGCTGAATGCGATTCAGCCAGCATTGATGATTATATATACCTGTGCTTCTCCCACTGTCATGCGTCAACATGTGCATATCCCTCTCTCCCTTTTCTCTTGTCATTATTCCACCGTCTCCAACTGTCGGCGGTTTACTCCACAGTGAGCAATAAACTACAATTTACGACGAGTCCTTTGCTTCAACATTGACAGCGCAGTGTCACATAATGCTATTTATGCATCAGTCAAAAGTGCAGCACTGTGTTGTATAATTTATAGCCAACATTTTTTATTCCAAATGCCTTTTTAGGAAAATAAATTATGTTAACTGCTTGTATACTGTAGCACAGCCCATGTACGAGTTGTAAGAAAGAGGTTGAATCACTATTTTTGCCAACAGAGTAGCCCAACTCTACATTTATACAAAACGAATAAGTCGGCAGCCGTGCCGGTGGTTCCGTGAGGTTGTACTTCATAACCGAGGTGCAGGCAGCCAACACATTTTAGATTAACATGTTAACTTTGTTACAACCTGGCTCAACGCCAGACAACGAGTTCACACACGAGTCGTAGCTAAAAAAAATACATTCAGAGAAATTAACATAGCGGCAAACTAAATACAACAAAACCAAATGGTGTAGAGACTAAGACATGCTGGCCGACTGACGGTCACCAGCGTAAGTATTCTATCCACCAGGTGAGCTGAATCTCCCTAACGACCTGACTCCTCCCACCAGGTGAGCTGAATCTCCCTAACGACCTGACTCCTCCCACCAGGTGAGCTGAATCTCCCTAACGACCTGACTCCTCCCACCAGGTGAGCTGAATCTCCCTAACGACCTGACCACTCGTACTCGTGCCACTACTAACAAGCCTCAAAATATAAAAAAACTACCTTTTAACCCTCCTGTTACCTTTGGGGTCAATGTTTAACGTCTCTAAAAAAATGATTGACATTAATTTTCCTTCATATTTCATGACTTTTCCTAATTTATTGGGGACAACTGGGAAAACATAAAATTCACATGATGATATCAATATCAACTTTTTTATTTATTTAAAGGGCTATTTATTATTTATTTAATTTAATTTATTAATTTATTGATTGGTCAACAAACAAACATAAAGTATCTCACACTTGAACTTGGGAAACAATATTAATTCAAATAATGTTCTGGAGGTTTTAATTGCTTGGGTCAAATTGACCCCAAGGGTAAAAAGATGTTAGTAAATGTGAAGGTAACAGGAGGGTTAAAGTAGCTCACTATAAGTTAAGGCCATTCATCCTTCAACATGTTGTGATAAGAAGCATTTTTATACGGCAGTAACAATATATTGTTATCTGCAGGTAAAGGGGGACTGGCCTTTACTGTCAATGCATTCTCCATCCCACTGTTACACTCCCTGCTGTGTCTCTCACAATGTAACACAACCGTGGTGGAGAAATAATTCCACCGCTGCATGTGACAAACCAAACAATTGCGCAGCACCTCAGGTTTATTCATCGCTTTGATGGATGCCGAATGGAGGCTGTCGCTGCAAGTGGCGAAGAAACCGTGGCAATTAGAAAAGCGCTGTGTGTGAGAGTTGGCTGCTGCATGCACCGCTGGGCATAAATGAGTCTAGCAGCCCGGGCAACGTAGGCAGGGCTTTAACACAACACCGCAGACACGCCTAAGACTCCCATTGTGCCGCTCGCTAATCCATTTCCACCCTAACAAGCTGCTGCCTTCGAACCCAGCCATCCAACGGCAAGCCTGTCCACCGTCTGCTGGGCTTGGTTCAGCTCCAGCATGCTGACTTTTAGCAGCCATTTTAAGCTCTCCCTAGAAACACTGGTCCTCCTCGTCTGTGTTGAAACAAAGCTGTAATGTTTTCACGTCGGAGTGCTGCTACTGTACTTGTTTGAATGCATTTGTTGAAGGCGGCCAGCTGTGGTATTTAGTGAGTGCGTGTCTATTAATCTGGCTGTTTTTAGTCCGAGTATCAAACATTCTGGCATGTCGGATTTCAGTGTTACATTTACAAACGATGTATCCTCCAAGAGATGATACATCTGGTGATTGGCTGAAATAAATACAGAAAGATCAGATAATGCAAAACAGTTTTATTCTATATATAAACCAGAAGAGAAAGTTGTTGTTACGACCTTAAAGTGGTATTATTTTCCTCCCTTGTCGAATGCAAGTTGATTGATTTTGTAATCGCCGGATATTCCTACTCTGCATGCGTGGAGCTCAGGAGAGTTTTCGATCTAACAGAGGTACAAACACGAGGACAAAAAGGGCTTTTTGTGCTAATTAAGCAGCTGCTTAGAAAGAGAAATCAAACTGCATTTTCTCATTTGAGCTGAAAAAAGTGTTACTTGAACAGCACTAATTAATGTCCTCACAGCCAACATCTTCACCTCAGCTGAAAAAGAGCTGAGCAGCGGACAAATGAACAGAATTAATAAAAGCAATCGTTCTGCGCTGCTTTAAAAAAAACATTATTATTGAAATGTCGGAAGAAATGAAGGAGACTTTTGTTTAATTTCTTTTAAAACGTTGTGTTTTAGTAGCTGTTTCGTGCCTTTGCCACCTGTTATCAAAGTGACAAACTTCCCTTTGGGCATGAGCAGCGACATCGCCCACACAGAGGCGGGGTGTGATGAGACACAACGAGACGGGAGATATATCATACGATAGGATTACAGAGGCGGCATCAATGTGTCCACAGCGTTTATGTCTTAAAAAGAATAACTTTCTGGTTGTTACATTTGCTCTTTCTCTCATCTATGTAATAAAGTATAGGCTACAAACTACATCAAGATATTATCTGAAAGGAAATCTTCCTAGAAATGTTAATTTTTTGTTATCCCTCTTAGCTTGAATGTATTGTCATTGCCTGCAGGGTTATATTATTACAATGTTTTTTAATTAGATAATATCAAACAAATATGTGCAAACTTTAGTTGGAATCAAATTTGATAAATACTCGAGTGGTAAACAGATACCAGAACATTAATGTTTTGTTAACATATTTGATCCACAGCTGCTCTGACATCTCGGCGCCCCTCAGTGTGTTTAAAGTAACTTCTTCTTGGCACAAAGGCAGACACAGTGAATATGAACAGAATAAGCTTCCAGACAATAAAGAGACAGCACATCAATAACTGCTGGGCTGGGCTTAGCAGGGGGGCTTATTGGTTTAATTCTCAAAATACGCAGAGATGGGAGACTGCACAAGAACACATCACTGAAGGGCTGTTCGTATATGTTAATGCATGTAAGCTTCTGCTCAAAATCCAATCTACCTTCTTTTTTCCCACACGTACAGAAGGTCTAGTGCAAATATTAGCACTACATCTATTGGGAGGCAATCTGGCTTTTTTTCTTCTTCTTTTTTTTTTTTTTTTAACCACACGCCTCAGTAAACAGAGCTGAACAGACAATGAATGTTGTTTTGCTGCTGGAGGAGAGGTTGCACTGGTAATGAGCAGTTCAATGGCCTCCGTTCCCGCCGCTGCTGTGCCTCGGCTGCCTTGCTCAGCCTGCTGGAACAATGGCGTGTGTTGTTTCAGTTAAATGTCATTTTGTTGAGAGTGTTAGCACAAGGAGCGGGTGGCATGTCAGAGTAATCCCATTACTTCTGTGTGACAGCTAATCACCCTCTGAGTTGATTTTTTTTAATTCTCGCAATCTGTTTTTAGTTACGTTTGAGTTCAATTGGACTTTAATTGCTGGCGTCTTCCACCCGTTTATTATTTTGGATTAAGCGACAAATATCTTCATCATGAGACTTAGTTCAGTATTTAATTAACATAGTAAGAGGTTTGTTCAAGCCGTCCTTCCGCTCAACTCATCAAATACCGATGCTTGTTCAGTACACCCTCTGTGTCTGATACTCACACACAGAGGCACTCTGTAGTATCTGTATTCAACTTACTCCAATGTAAACCCACCTGTGACATGATGTCAGAGCGACTGACGCAGTGTGAATAAAGAAAGCCAGGCGATACTAGACTGTATCCCATGTGAAACAAAGTCATAGTTGAATTAGTGTTATTGTTATCATGTTGGTGAAAGTTATAGCAAACTTGTTATATGACATCCTGCAGAGATGGACCACCTCATGGATGTAAATGAAAGCTATTTCAGAACGTGTCTCCTGTTTAGTGCTGAAGAGAATAGTCTGGTTATTAATGCCAGCATATACCCATAACACACACACATACCCATACACATACCCATACACACACATACCCATACCCATACACATACCCATAACACATATCCATACACATACCCATACACACACACACATACCCCTACACACACATACCCCTACACATACCCATACACACACATACACATACCACTACACGCACATACCCATACACATACACCTACACACACATACCCATACACACACATACCCATACACACACATACACATACCACTACACGCACATACCCATACACATACACCTACACACACATACTCCTACACACACATACCCATACACTTACACATACCCCATACACACACATACCCCTACACACACACATACCCATACCTCTACACACACATATCCATACACATACCCCTACACACATACCCCTACACACATACCCCTACACACACCCTCAAATACCCCTACACACATACCCATACACATAGACATACCCCTACACATGCACATACACATACCCCTACACACATACCCCTACCCATACACACAGGGACCTGGTTGAGTCATCGCTGTTTTCTTGCCCTGTTGAACGGATGACTTTCACTCAGTGATAATGTGAAGCCTCTATCTAAGGCGGGAGCGCTGACGTCTATTAGATCTATAAATCATGTTCGGAGAGGGGTGGGGGTGGAGGGTGTAGTTGTGTGTGTGTGTGTGGGGGAGGGGGGTTGCAGTGAGAGCTCAGGGTCGTAAATCTCATTACCTGAGACTGCTGCAGACCCCCTCTCCCCCTGCCGCCGCCTCACCCTGCCCTCAATCTCTCCCATTATCAGCTGACCTTGACCGCCGACGCAGACACTTACACTCAATCAGGGCTGCAGTGTGTGTGTGTGTGCGTGTGTGTGTGTGTTTACCAGTCCCTCCTCCCCCTTCCCATCGTAAATGAGGCCCCAGGGACTTTTTAAATGAAATATCAGTTTATTCTTGTCCCTGTCATCTTGTCATCAGCTTGTTTCCATCAAGCTTGTCTGTCACCTGTTTCAAAAGGTGAACACACACACTTCACTCTCAACTAGTTGCATGTTTTTTTTATCATCTTTTCGGACTGTATAATCAGTTCAGTCAAACTGAAAAGATGCCTCAGTTGCTCAATAGTCAATACAGAACTAGTGGCACAAGATGAATGAAAGCACCTTTAAAGGCCACGAGTCCTTGATTGATCGTTTGTAATCTGTACCGACCTATAGGGTGAACTTCAGGTAATGAGCTTTTGCTTTTGTTGTATCGGTAAAATTTCTATCAAAAGCACAAAAATCTAGCGTCTTGCGACGTGTTAAGTAGAAAACAAATCTGGTTATTGAACGGATTGCTTCGCTCCTCCGTTCTGATTGGCTGAGTCACTTCCCGAGCCGCTGCAACACGGCTCGTAAACACACACCTGTAAGCACGCCGTGGTTCATTTAAAGCCTAACGATCTCGCGTCGAAACACAGAACTGCGACGCCGTGTCACTCACGCTCGAGCCGCTTCCCGTCTGTCAGAGAATCAAGCAGAACATGAACCTTCTGATAGCAAATAATTCATTTATTAAATGTACAAAAAGTTTTGTTGTATTCTTTTTCACTTTTCAGAGGCAATAATCAACATTATTTATACTTTTTCAGATGGGAAAACGAAAAGCAATCCGTAGGTTGGTCTATGATTCGGACTTAAATAGTGTTTCAAGGATTGCCATGACATTTTGTACAGGCATTTAAAGTTGGTCCTCAGAATAGGAATCATATTCGTTATTATTAGACATTTGTGGTTGTAAGTAAAATGTCATTAATTATGGATTAACATGTCATTTTGAATGTTGAGAAACCTTTTTTCATCTATCACCATCATCAGGTCCAATTTTTGAATATATTATTTACTACACATCTAGCAAACTAACATGATAAACTCAGATGGTGAACATAAACATGAATATTATACCTGCTGAACACCTGCATGTCAGCATACTGGCATTAGCACTGGTCTCCTAGTGGCTGTAGACTGTGGTTTTGATTCATTAATGGTGTTGAATCATGTAAGAATTATAACATCTACATTTAAAACATTGGTAGTTGGTCCTAATTGTACACCTGCATGTCATCACAAGGTTGACCACTAATCACCTCAGATGCAGCAAGGGTATAACCTCCTCGTCTTCGTCCTCCTCCTCCTCCTCTATTGCCTTCTATATTTCTTTAGTGTTTTCTTACTCTATTTTTCTACCTCTCTCTTATTCTTCACACATTTTGGTGCTTTTGTGCCCATGAAAAAACACATAATTGCGCGTGTCAGATCAGGAACACGGCAGTGTGTTCTCATGTAATCAACTATAGTTTTTAAAAGAAACTGAAATTATTTGACTACTGACACACACATCATTTAATTAGAATTAATCTAATTAAAAGTAGGCTTGCGTAAAAGTGGTGATAATTCATTCCTCGCATCATTTCTTCAACTATGCTTCCTCCAATGTGTCTTAATGGCTTTTAATGCCTGCAGCAGATTCTAGCCTGGGACGGAAAACTAATGTATAGATGGGTGCTTCAATAATAACATGACAACACTCTCAGTTATCACACAACCCCCAAACTGTCACCGTTCATAATTCGTCATAATTCAGCCACAGAAGTCAGCGAGCGAGTTCCTGTATATAAAGTGTATAAATTCTACCCGAGGTTCACTGGATGCTGTATTCAGTCATGTTTAGTAGCAGAGGATGTACACAGAACTAATCACCAGTACATCCAGGTGTATCACACTGCACTAGAGGACATGAGATGCTCTGTGTTCACCAACAAGGAGGTCCATTTTGAAAATAATGGTTCCACCTGGACGGATTAGAGAGAGTGCAAAAAAAAATCTCAACTGCAGTATTTTTCACATCAAATGACGGGAGGAGGTTTTACCTTCTTTCTGTCCTGCATCATCCTGTTCAACACAGACCAGAGTATTCAATTCTGAAGAGTCTTAAAAGAAGCTCAAGGCTTTGTTGTGTCAACTACATATTCATACTTCTATCGTGGACTAATTTGACATCAGAAGCACCTTTTTTATTCATCTGGAACAACCAGTATTTTTTCATTTCACAACAAATTAATAGTTTACTTTGAAAAGTAATATAAACCCTTATCATTTTTCATCCAGTATGAACAACCTGTATATTGAATAAAAAGTCATTTTTTATCACATACTTTTTACTGCCTATAGATGGCCATTCCATCAATTAAACTATCTTCCGTATTTGCCAGCCCAGTGTCACTGGGGCTTTACGCCAATCCCAGCATGCATTGGGAAAAAGGCAGAGTACTCGCAAATCTCTGACAATAATGATAAAAAAAGTCATAACTTTATCTCCCTTTTGTCTAATCTCTCTCTCTCTCTCTCTCTGACACACACACATTCCACCAAGGTCCCGTCTCAAAGGACCACCCGAGGGTGCCACATCACAGGTTTGTTTTTCCTGTATCTGCTCCATCAGAGAGGAGCGGGCCTCATTAGTGCGGAGGCCCTGTAGGATCCCGGGGCCTCTAAACCCACATAGCCAACCTCCAGCGGGCCCCCGGGACCTGAGCCCCAAACACAACAAATCAGCGAAACAAAAACGCGTGCTAGCATCCCTAATGCCCAAATCTTTAAACTTCAAAAACACAATTATGCTAATGCCAGGAATCATTTGCCATTCCAACTCTGATTTAATGCAGCCTTTTAGTGGGGAAAGCTAATTAGAGGCTTTAATTAACATGTGCGACACAAACCGAAGAGAAGTGCGAAGGAGCCTGTCGATCACGGAGGAGCACAACGAGAGCGGGGAAAGAGGGAGAGAGCGAGAGAGGGGAAGTCTGAAAGCTATGCAAATGAGGCGAGGGAGCGCCACGGGGAGGCGTGGATATCTACCGCTACAACGGTTTCTGTAAATATCACCGTGACCCGTAGACAGAGTGGAGGCAGCTCATTAACACGGACTAGAAGGTGTCACCGGAATTCAGCCCAGGAGGGTCAACGGCGATGCCACGCATTTTTTTTAGGGAAGGTGCCATCATTAAAACTGGGACAAAACACATGATTTAAGCTCATGTCGTGGAATGCAAATAATAAAAATGTGGTGGTCAGTAGTGCTGTATAGTGAAGGTATATGTGCTGCCTGGAGACACACCGTAACTACATGTATAGGCTTCCCATCCACGCTGATTGGATGGAAGGAGACCTCGGCACAACTTTGCATTATCGTTGCACGACTTGAGTTGAGGATATCATCATAATTTTAACAGGTAGATACAAAACAGATAGGGAGAGTAATCACCTGGGGCTTTTTTTTTTGCAGCGCTGCAGTTCTCCCCCCTGAGTATAAACTGGGCCACAGAAAATAGGAAATTGAAACAGAAGATTGGAGCTGAAAATTGGAAAAGTCAAGGAAGTGTCCCTATTAATGTCACAGCTTTTATTCTGTTTTCACTTGGATTCACATTTTCACAAAGTTCTGCAGCACAAGGAATGCACTTTAATATCTAATAGATGTTCAAGGGTTTACTTCATTCTTCATTTTTAATGGTGAAAGTACTTTCGGGGTTCAAAGCGGTTCTTTTGGAGGTTGCATTAAAACACATTAGGGGTAAGATATAATTTCCATACTTGATCTACGGGTCGAGAGTTCTGCTTAACCTATTTCCCCTCCATTAGATTATTAAATAGTATATTATTATTATTATTATATATTTATATTACATTGCTTCAACATTTTAACCATTTTATATACACATGTTTCTATTTTTGCAAACTGTACTATTTATGTGAGATAGTTATGGAGTGTGAGAATTTACTTGAATTTGCACATTCAATCAATATTTTTTTATAAAGAAATCCACATTATTGTTTCGTTGATTCAGAGTGGACTGTATTTTAATTAAAATGCCTACTTTCGACTGTAAAGGCTAATATAATGAAGGAAATAGTGATTATTTCCGCCGTCTGACCCTCTGCAAGTCACTTTGCTGCGATTCGCCGAAGCTCTCCGACTACACGGCTCCATCCTGTATGGGCTCTACAGGCTCTCCTCTTGGGAATCAATGCAGCAGCAGGGGAGTGAAAGAAAGAGGTGAAATGTGCAGCTGCTCTGATGGTTACATGTGTAACCACTTTAAAATTCATAGAAAGAACAGTCCAGCTAAGTCCCGGGTAATGATTACTGCTTCGGAGTATTGATCGTCATTCTGAGTTTCTGACCTTTTTCCTCTCGATTGATTGACTCTCTCACAATAATGCATGCACTGTAGCATTTACAAACACAGTCGAGGAACAGAAAATGCATTTATATTTCTTAAAGTTGAACATTTCGTGAAATCAAACCCAGTTATAGACATTATTTGCGTTCTGTGCATTATTGTATGTCATTACCTCTGTTAGAACGCTTCACATAGACAGACTGTGTTCGACTGGCTTTTATTGGGAAGCAGTCATGGAAATGCAATGTGTGTTGTCAACATTAATTACAAATGGTGTCAACAAGTCTAGACATTTCTTGCATTTTTCTCAGGGACTCATTACAGAAGGAGCAGCCCAGTGAACCTCCAACTCCTCAGCCACATAACTAAGTTTACTCTTGCTGAACAATACATCCTCCGCATGAAATCAGAAGTGTGTTCAGCTTCTATTGAGTTTCCTCTTTATCAAAGCAACACATATTAGTCGGGCTGCTGTGAGCACATGCACCAGCTGCTCTTCTGCAGCTTGTCCAGCGTCTGCTGTACAGTGTAGTTACATCACGCTCGCTATCTCTAACTCAACAAGAAGGGAAATATTTTAAGATTTATCACTTCATTGTGTTTCTTCTGCGGTAGATCACATTCAAGTGAGCGCTAAACCTTGAAGCCATGACCAGAACGTTACTGTTATGGAGCAGCGTAAATACATTTGGGGTTTCTTCATTTCTAACACAACAACCACTCTTCATATCGGCTGATTTATACATTAGGCTACCCTCCATCATCTCAAGGATATTTGCTATTAATCTTTCAGAGATAAGAGTAGATAGTAACGCTCACCTGTGTGTTGAGTCTTCTGAGGTTCAGTCTCATGGCACGTCATGTCCTCTTGACCTGAAGACCAGATGAATAAAGGAGAACAGAAAGACATTCAGTGTTATTGGTCTCGTTGCAGCCGATCAAAACAATGATGATTCAGAGTTGTCTGAAAAACAACATGTGGCTCTATTGTTTTGTATTCACTATCCATATTCTGTTGACTTAAAATGTAACTGAACATTTAGCATTGTTCACATGTATTTTAACACTTCGCTGCAGCATTGTGATGCTCGCTACAGTAAGTGTCTGCAGTCACACTTTATCAAACAATGTGCTGTTGTTGAGACACGCCCTGACTTAAGCAGGAGGGCAAGATATATTCGTCAGCATCGCTCAAGGTCAGGGGCTATTAGGCGGTTGAAATATGGTCATCACTAATATGATACAGCAGAAACTTCTTTGCCTGAGGACGTCGGGCCATGCAAGAGGTGAAACAACTACAATCCAACCGGTCTTAAGTTATAGAATACACCAAAAAGCATTTACTAAATACTATATAGAGGTATGAGTACTCATACAACTTTACAGGTTAATACCTGATTACATATCAGAGGTAAATATGGACTTTTTACTTGACTTCATTCAACAGGTTAAGGTACTTTACCGATTGAGAAGTTACTTAAAAAACATTATAACCATGTGAAATATATTACTTTATTAAAAATTAACCAGTGGTTAAAAATCGGTCATGGTCTTTTGTCAGATTTACCATGTGACCATTTGGAGAGACCAGACCCCTAGTTTCAGAGCCACTGTGCTAAACTACAAACTTATTTAAAATGTTAAAACTAGCCCTTACTTACTTATCTACAATAATATAATGAATAGACCTTCAACAGTAGTACATCAATAGAAAGAAATCAGCAACTTTTCTGATAATCTATGATACATTTTGGTAATTTTTCAAGCAAAAACTCTAAACAAATGAATCCGTTTTTATCTTCTCAAATTTAAATATTTTGTGGATTTCTTGGTCAATATTGTTATGAAATATTGTTGAGTTTTGGATTATTGGTCGGACAAATTGAGCAGTTTTAACATGTCAATTTGGGCTTTTGAATGTCATGGATATTTTAAGTTCTGTATGTTTCTGTAAGTTCTTTACTTAAGTACCAGCACATGTCAAAATATATTACGCGTACAATAAAAAAATTGCTGAAAGTACAGAAGTATTAACAGTTAAATGTTCTTTTTGTTAGGTTCTGTATGTTTCCTGTTTTATGTTGAAGTCTCTGTCTTGTTTCCGGTTTCCCTGCTCTTTCCTCCCTGTGCTTGTTTGATTGTTCCCTGATTGATCCCACCTGTGTCTCCACCTGTGTCTCGTTCCCGTGTGTATTTAGTCTGTCTTTCTGTGTGTCCGGTCTCGGATCGTTTTCGTTGATCAGTGGTGTGTTGTCCGTGTTCCTGGTTCCTGTTCCTGTGTGGAATAAATCCGTTTTGTGCCAGAAACTCTTTGCGTTTGGGTCCTCTGTCACCACGATCCGTAACAGTACGATCCGAGACCGGACACACAGAAAGACACAGACTAAATACACACGGGAACGAGACACAGGTGGAGACACAGGTGGGATCAATCAGGGCACAATCAAACAAGCACAGGGAGGAAAGAGCAGGGAAACAGGAAACAAGACAGAGACTTCAACATAAAACAGGAAACACAGAACCTAACAAAAAGAACATTTAACTGTTAATACTTCTGTACTTTCAGCAAGATTTTTATTGTACGCGTAATATATTTTGACATGTGCTGGTACTTAAGTAAAGAACTGAATACGTCTTTACTACTAAGTAATGTAGAAATCAATGTCAAGACAAGGGTCATGGACCTGCAGTGCAGTGACGTTAAAAAAAATGCTTGTTGCAGAAGTAGATGCAGGTATTTGAAAAAGGGGCCTCCACTTAAGCGCACCTACATTTGTATCTGTCTTGAAAGAGCAATAAACTCAAAGAGAATTCTCATTATGTCAGTAAACAGTGTTTCATACCGCTCACGAAGAAATCAATGTAATGTAGAGAGAGAGTCGGAGCTGAAAAAACAAAACAAAATGGTGGTGTTGCTGAGGTTGGCATCAGAGGGGCCTTTATAGTAAACTTGATTAAAAGAAAATTGCTTTCAAGTGCTCTCAGCAGGCTGGGAGGTTGAGTGGGAGCGCTCCTGTGCGCCGCGCTGGTGGAGTTTCACAAACTAGGCATTCAGGGGGAGGAAACAAGATGAAGAAACGCTTTGAAACGGCCTCCGGACGAAGAACGAGGAGGCGCTGGCGACATCGTGGCGCAATATCGCCGCGTTGCTAATTCAACACAATATACCACTTTTAAGTGTGAACAAATGTGCAATACATCATTGCAATACCCCCACACAACCTTCTCCCAACACCTGAACATGTGCAATACCCCCATACCCCCATACAACTGTTTCCTTCGTTTACAAGCTAGGCACAGCACGAGCCTTCTTAGCTATTTATTTATTATCTCTGCATTCTTTCTTATGTTTATGTTTATTTTTGATATCCTGTTCAAATTTGTACTTAATACGGTTAATACTGTAAATGCATACACTTTACCACACTGTTTTTTGTACAGTGCTTTTTAAAATATATTCTTCACATTTCTATTACATTTCTATTATTATTATTATTATTATTATTATTATTATTATTATTATTATTATTATTATTATTATTATTATTATTATAGTGTGTTTCTTTTGTATCTCTGTGACTCGGAGAGCCCTGCAAAAACAATTTAGATGTGTCTGGACTGCTGGTCTAGGCACAGACGGCAAATAAAAAAAAATTGAACCTTGAACCTTAAGACTGTGAAATTAAATATTTTTTTGTCTAGGAAAATGATTCTCTTTCCAAAAAATCCCTGGGATTAAAGGAGTACAGGTTGCTCTATCAAATAACTTATTTTTTTGTATGACATTGAACTTTTTTAAAATTACTACACCTCTTCATGCCATGAATCAGATATTAGTGGATTAAATCTGTTGATTCTCCCTGTGCCTATATAAAGGAAGCGGAGGAAAGATTAAGCATGTGGGAATAAATTTAAAAAATGAAATCACATAATTGATGATTTTATCTTGTTAAGTATTCACCTGACAGGAGTGTCAAATGGATCTGGGTCTTTAATTTTGCAAGTGTCACATTTGTGTAATTTATTCACTCTTGAATTAAAAATGACATCAGGAGACAAAATACTGTGCCTGATTTCCATGAAACGCTCACCTAATTGGCTTTTAAAGGGTGGAGTGAGCGCGAGTGAATAATGTAACTACTTGGTTTTTAAGTAGTCGTACTTTGGGGAGAATAATGTTGGAAATATATTACTGTGCAGGGTTAAACTTAACTTTTTTTAAAAGCCACTATCCAGAAAATTTAATTCGCATTTGGATTTAATGTAGTTTTTCATCCAGGAAGTCATTCAAACATCCTGTCAGTTGAGTCATTTATGAATACAGAAGTAATATGGCCAACACCAAGAAAAGAAAAATACTCAACCATACATACAATATTATTGTTTTTAAGCATATGTGTCTGTGTGCAATTAATTTATAGATCAAATGGATGAAAGAATCAGCAAATAATGAGGATTATTCACCTCTGCATTGGGTTTACTTTGATTCATCTGAGTGTTGGAGCACACTGGGTAAACATATCCTCTGCTACTTGAACATCAGATGAATTGCATTTGCATACGCGCTGTAGTGTATCAACAGATCCAAGGAGATTAATCCACAACTAATCCACAAAGTGAATACTGTGACATGATTAATGAGCCTGTTAGCACAAACATACTTAGGTGTGTTTGGTCATTTTTGTTATTGGGTTAATTTTGTTTGCTTTATTAAAAATGCAAAAATAACCGGTTTTAAGTATGTGTGTAGTGGATTTTTTTGCTTATTTGCGTCCACAACTGAGAAGATGATGATACAGCAGCAGGTTAGTTTTGCTTAGCCACAATAATGAAAACTGGTGGAAAGTTAGGCTAGCTAAAGGTAACACAACCTGCCTACTAGCAGTACTAAAACTCACAAAACACCTTGAATATCTTGAGAGAAAAATTTGAATAAAGAACATATAATATATGAATTAGAGCGGTTTAGCGGTAGGCTACTAGTGAGTAAACCAAGGCTAGCAGTCCTCCTCCGTTTCTATAGTCTTTATGCTGAGCTAAGCTAACCGCCGCTAGCTGCACACACATGAGAGTGGTATCAATCCCAAATTGTTCCTTTCAATTTGAATATATGTAGCAACTTGCTTCTTTTTAATGTCACTTGGGTCTGGAACCATTAAAGGCACATCTAAGAACATTCACCACTTGATGGATTCTACTGCTTTTTAGTCTAATTTTTCTTTTTCTTTGTATGAATTAAGTCGAATTGCATAAAATATATCTGATCCTTCGACTGTACTGTGCATCTGACTGCACTATTCTTGACTTTGTTGTACTATTTTTAACTGTTTGTTTCAAGATATGTTTTGTATGTTTTTGTATGTATTGTATTTTGTCCTTTCTGTGGACCCCAGGAAGATTAGCGGTCGCTAAGGCGTCAGCTAATGGGGATCCAATAAATAAACTAAACTAAACTAAACTAAACCGATCCCAGCATGCACTGGACGAAAGGCAGGGAGCACCTCGGATGAGTCGCCGCCAGCCGCTCTAACCGACTCAAGTCATTACATTTAATGGATCCGGTCTCTTAAGTGTTGGAAGTATTAGAGACCCCTTTTGGATAACATTATTTTTACGTTTGCGAACCCACTTATTTTGCACCTCTGGGATTTTCATTTCCGAGACGCGGCTGACGGATCGCTTCGTAGCGACTTGGCAGAAAGACGGACCGCGTGGCCCAGAGACCGACACCGAGACGAGGCGGGACACTTCGGCGACCGCGCTCGAGACGGGTGAAATACCCCGGTCTGACAAACTCATCCCGTACGATCGATAGCTGCTGTGACAACAGCCCCTCTCGTCACGGGCTGCAGAACAAGCTGCTGCGAAGGTCTGAGGATGGAAGATAGGCCTCCGGAGGGAAGGCTTGATTTACGAGCACAAGTCGAGATAGAGGCACAGGCGCCCACGCTCGGCAGACGGCCTTCCTGCCGCATCAGTCTGCCCCCCCCCCCCCCCCCCCCGCCGTACCCGTCCTCCTCCCTGTGTCTAGCGCCTGCTTGTTGACAGCTAAAATGGGCTGAAATGACAAACCGCCCAGAATAAAAAACGCTGTCTCTTTAAGAGAAACGCCACACGTCACCTTTAGCGTAGTTACTTTTGGACAAACTCGGCCAGACTGGGGACGATGCTTGTCAATGTTTAAGATACATAATGGAAGAAAAAGTGATAATTTTAACTCGTGTAGAATAAAAACGCTGTCTCTTTGAGAGAAACGCCATACGTCACCTTTAGCGTAGTTATTTTTGGACAAACTCGGCCAGACTGGGGACGATGCTTGTCAATGTTTAAGATACATAATGGAAGAGAAATCATTCTAACACGCGATCATTTTAACACGTTGTGTGTGACATTCAGCAGGTTAACTGTGCTATAACTGTGTTATACTACCAGCCTGCAAAAAAACCCCCACAATGACACAATCACCTTCAGGCGATCGCACGCTCACAGCGGTATCTGTCCTAGCAGACATCGGGTAAATATATTCTGATGCTGCAGACTCGGCAGCAGGTCAGTGTGCAGGAATTACTGAAAATATAATTGCTTTTAAAAAATGTGACATTTAGATGAGGTTTTAGTCATTTTGAAGGAAAAAGAGAAATATTACATCGCAAAGAATGAAAACAGGGGTCTGCATTCCTTCAGAGAGCACAATAAAGCAAGCCTTTTTTTTTACTATATGGCTGCAATTAATTTTCAAGCAGCAGTTATTTCTTAAAAAAGAATCAATTCATCTTTTGGCTCCCATGACTTGACTGAAACCGCCTGTCAGAGCCTTTTTAAATAAGCTCGACACGATCCTCCTTGGTGAGATCCGTCAGGCCCGGTAAGCAGTGACCACACATTCTGCCAATATCCAAAACCCCAAAGTCCTTCCGGCATACAGTCGCACCCCCTCCCCCGCTTCAGTTCATCGTTGCTGGCTGTTGCAAGCGAAGACACCCTCGCCTCCGTCTCTCTCCCGAGCCGTATCAATATTCATGGGTCTGCCGGGTGCGTTTGTGCGATGGCTGTCTCATTAGCCTTTGATCCCCCTCGCGCGAGGCCTGTCGGAGCGTTGACGCGCCAACAACAGAGCGGCGTTTGAAGTGCAAGCAGAACAGCTGCTTGCATTGATCTCCATATACTTTCTTTGCCATCCACACGTACACAGATGCTGCCCACAGGCACATGAATACATGCATCTACTACTTAGCGCAGTCTGACCTCACCACTGCGCAACATTTGCGGGAGAATCGCGGTTACACCTGCTTTACGGCATGTGTGATGTGTTGTGTGCTGGAAAAAAGCGGTGATTTCCCGATTTGATAATTGACAAAATATAAACTTTCCTATTAACCTATGGTCATTTTATATGCAATAAGATATAGTGCCTATCAATTGCCAATATTGGCTTTTTTTCTTTTTTTTACGGTCTCCTGTAATATCTGTGGGTTTGGATGATTGGTCAGACATCAGCCTGAGCGCTGTTAAAATATAATGAACATTTTCCTTTTTTCTTTTATTGAATAACAGATTAATTGTTCTATCAGGATAAATAATCTGCAGATTGATCGATAATGAAAATATTCATAGTTGTGGCCCTAGTGTTCAAACTGTATGTGTTAATCCTTTATCAATCTGTAAAATGACGGTCTGAATATCACGATCATCATTTCATATCAGTGAAAACATGAAGGACTTGGACTCATTGGTCTTATCAACAGGTGTTATGCAAAACACACCATCCCTGATTTTCATAGACAAAACAATAAACACAGTTTGAGCCAATTTTACACAAAGAATGAGTCACACTGGAAATTAATAATGAGGTACTTTCTCAAACAAGATAGGAATACTAATACTGAATTATACGGCGAGCTCGAACAAAGCGCTGAAAAGCTCCTTAAAAAGCTCTTATTTACCACCACAAGGCTGCGGATGTTATGGAAATTATAGTAATAATTAGTGAAATTGTCAGTTCCACAAATAGCCAACAGAACTGAGTGAAATTCAGTTTTTTAAATGAATATTTATATATATATATATATATATATATATATATATATATATATATATATATATATATATCTATATATTATATATGTGTTTTTTTTTCTCAATCCACCTTCTTTTCATTTATTATAATAAATATATTTTGCAGAAAAATTTCTAGGAGCAAGCCAACAAGCCATGACATCATCTATTCTGCAGCCAAAGCACCACTACTGCCGGACCCCGACGCCACTGAAAGAACGAAGGCTCTGCGCAGTTCTTGACCTTTACTTGAAATCATCCCTCTGAAGCGCAAATAAGCCCCGCACTTCAGCGATATCACAGCACGCCGCCCTTTCCTCTTTAATATTAAGACCTTTTTCCACTGTGCAGCCCCAGAAGAGGAGAGGGTCCAGTCAGTATGACATCACGACATCTGCACAAAGACGGTCCCTGCTGCGCTAGTTTCACTCGGTTCTGAAACGTTATCGGCTGTGTATGAAGAGCGGAGTTGGGAATGAAGACTTGGACGTTCGCCCCCCCCCACGCCTGGGATCAGATCAATACCGACAATGTGCCTGATAACATTAGACAGCCCGTAATGGCGCTAATGAAGAGAGTGGTTGACAGATACTCGAGGAGACTTAGGTCAGAGAAACAGTCTGTTAGCCGCAGAGTCCGTTTAGTACATAACACGGGGATGGAGATGATGGGAAATTAATTCCAATGACTGTAGTTGCATTAACGACTCTCTTCATTCTTATTTCTTCACAGTTAAGGAATGGTATAACACTGTAGATCAAGATCACAACGGTAGATTCATAAGCCGATATGGAGGTAATTCAGGGGAAATTAAAGTGTTTTGTGCACATAATTTATGACCTTTTTTAAACTTGTTGAAAGCTGTAAAATATCACACGTATCAAAATATGGGAGTAATATAAGCATGGGAAGTTTCACATCTTTAGGGTCTCGGTGATGTAATTCTGTCTTTCGCACTAACTGTGAGTAAAAGGACGAGATGAATAGGGGCCACGTTTTGGAGGTGATGGTTCTCGTGAGAGCGCCCTTCATCACGTCGGGTCTCACTCTGCTCAGAACGGCTCTGACGGCGTGAAATGTTATCAATCTTCAAATGTCAAAGGAACCACCTCTCAGCAGAACCACTGCTGACATTTCGATAAAGCGGACCCTGTTTTGCTCTATGCACTCACACACATATCCACACACTCACACACACACACACACACACACACACACAAGGAGCAACCTGCTGCTGAAATGCCTCAGCCGGATGCTTTGCACACACTACTTAACACCCAGCGCCTGACTGCTGCTGGTCCACAGTCCTGATAAAGAGGAGGAGAGAGATAGAAAGAGGAGTAACGCACCTCACAGTGGACGTCTTGGTCTGAACTTCAGGAGTTGATGGGATGCAGCAGCAAAGGCGGGACTGGTGACTTCTTCTCTTCTTCTTCTTCTTCTTCTTCTTCTGCTCTTTTTCTTCTTCTCTGTCTTCTCTGGGATGGAGACTCAGGAGGAGAGCTGCTCCTCCGCCGCCTCCTCCCTGCCTCTGGCTCGCTCGCTCAGCCCCTCTCACTATCATACCTCCCTCGCACGCTGCTCCCCCTCCTCTTTTTACTCCTCCCCTTCTCCATAAGCTGCTCCCTCCTTCCTCTCGTCTCTCCTCCGCCACCCCGCTCCCCAAACTCAAGGCTGACAAAGGAGAGAGGCTCTTGTACCATTAGTTTTTACACAAGATCTGCTTGCTGTTTTTTGTTTTAAATGTGAACATAAAGTTATTGTTTAAAACATTGGGTCATGAGAGTTTTCTGTATTGCATGCTTCAGAAAATTAAAAATATGTACTGACATTACTGAATGTACTAATGCACGGTGGACAACAGTTTTAACTGGCAATCATTTTTATTAATTGCTAAGTTAAAAAGGTTTTTTTTTATCGTTAAAAGGTCAGAAAAAAATGGAAAATACCCATTAATCCCAAATTCAACTTGACATATGCACATTGCTTATTTTATCCAACCAACAGACCAAAACTCTATAATAATAGCTCTCAGATTTAATCTCCAATATGATAAAGAAAAAAGGCTAATTCCCAGATTTGGAAAAAATAAAACCAGGGAATGTGAGCCATTTTTAGATGGATAGATTATTCATTGCAGCGTTAATGTGAACTCAGACGATGGTCCACTGTTGCTCAGTTATTGCATGTGTGATGTAAAATTATATTATTCATTGATTCCCCTCATTAGAATGATACGAATCTCAGAGGGAGCGATGTAGATAAAGCTAAGCAGTTGAGATAGTGAATTATTTTTGGCGATTTCACATAATTCATATACAGCATGAATATTTTTTTAAAGGGACTGACACTCAATATTAAAAAGCTGTTGCTCATGTTTTTTTCTGCATTCAGTGAATCTCATCACATCTGGCGCATTAATCATAGCTTTCCCCACCGACTAAGTGAAAACAAACAGGTGGATTTATGAATGCTGAAAGGAGAGAGAGAGGCTCTTGTGGCTCAGTAAGGTGCATAGAATACGATGATATCACTCATCTGTCTGCCCCCGCCCCCTGACGGTTGAATGGGATTCATTTGTTACCCGGCTTTCTTTTGGGTCATATGACCACTCGTGGATTCCTCAGCACCGGCCAGCTCTCAGTATTTTCCTTCCTTTCTCTCCCGTCTCTTTCCCCCTCTCTCCCATCGAGAGCCCTCCACTGCCTCTGCCCTTGTTTCCATAGTGACACTTTCCCCGACTCTGGCTCAACATAATCAAGTGAGCGGGATAGGGGTGGGGGTTGGGGCCGAGACAAGGAGCTGGGAGTCGGTTGAAGGAATAGCAAAGATGAGAATGATAGAGGAAAAAAAGGGCAAATAGCGAAAGATAAAAGGAGCAAATAATGCGTAAATAGATTATCAATAAAGATGGTTTGTCAGTGGCAAACAGAGTCGACTGCTGCAGTCCATCTTGATGTTGGGTACAGATCAGGTACTTTGGAAAGCCTTGGCATATGGTGGAAATAATTATCAAGCTCATCAAACAACTGGAAGGCCACTTGTGCTTTGTGACGACGCTCCCACCAGAGCGGGAATGAAATATGGGATGGAGTTGATCAATCTGAATTTTAATGAGTCAGCGAGTGGTGCTCAGCGTGAGTCTGCCGCGTGTTGCCAGGCGGAGACGGTGTAAACTGCCTCAAACGCTGGAATACAATGATGTACCACCGTTGGGCCCGGTGTGATCCGGTTAATCCATCCTGCTGCAGCTTTTTTAGCCGTGCCAGCGGCTTTTCTCGAGGCTCCATCCGTGGGTGAGTCCACCGCTTTGATCCCGGCTGAAATATGTGAGCGTCTTCTGGGGTGTATCGCCCGAAGACTGGAGGTAAGAAGCGGACGTAGCGCATGACGTCACCAGTCGGTTGGCGCACAGATGTTTTTTGTGGCTTTTTGCAACCCGAGAATAAGGAGCTAAATTCAACCGAACGCTAAAAAATACATTTTAGGTGATTCAAATGTTCAAATTAACTTACAAGAACTTTCATGAACAATAAAAAGTCTTCATACTTTTTAATGAACTGTATTATGTATGTTGTATCCTCTTATTTTCTCTCTTTTTTATAGTTGTATGTGTTATTTTATATGGAACTCGGCGTCTGAAATAAAGAATAAATAAAAATTCTGTATTTTCAATAAATCAATATAACAAGTAAAAGTTAAATTTGTGCCCATGCTACCATCGTTTACTTCGTCTCCATTAGGAATAATAATAATTGTGTTGTGCAAATCATTATTTCGCCGTATTGACCGATATTGATTCCCGTCCGCTGTTCTTCTTCCTCGATCAACCAGCGGCTGCAACGCGCCTTGTGAACTTACTAATTCTCTATCGATCCCCGGGCGGTGGTGTTGCTGCCCGTCTCCCTCCTCCGGGAAGGTCAGGCGGCGGGGTCGGCCGCCGGTGGATCCGGTACGGATTTAGAGCTGTGATTAAAGGGACACTTCTTCAGGGTGCAGGCCGGGGTCACAGGGATCGAATGTGGGCCTTAATGGCTTACCGGAGGATTCCTCTGACCACCAAAGGGTTTCTCTGCTGCTGTTGTGCTCACGAAAACCTCGAGATATTCTCACGTCTGAGAGGAAATAAATTGTTTGTTTGTTGGAGAATAGTGAACTATTTTCATATTTAGCATTTTTTTGGGCACACACACATATATATACAAAAAAAATAAGTTTTTTAACTCAACATTTACCACGGTAGAGATTTACAACGACAGTAAAAGTGCATTTTTATCAGCTTTTTTCCATTAAAAAAGAAAAATAAAGGTCAGGTGTGCTTCACTTTGTATGCATACGTGTCAAAATGGATAAATGCAGCCACTGTTTCTGAAAACCACAGTGCGATTGTTTGTGTTCAAACATACTTGAACAGAGACTCAATCAGATTGACTTAAATGCAACAAATAAATCACAATTCAAAATGTGCTCCATCAAACAGTTGAGAGGACTACAGGTTTGGATAGGGTTTGTGTTTGTGTATAAGTAAAGCTATAAGAGACACAGATTTGAGTCTAAATCCCATATGTTTAGATTTATATACGAACGGGAGCTAAACCTTTATTCAGTATTCTTATTAGGGCTGTCCCAGGGCTGACACTTTTACATATCTGGACCAAGAACATTGCACATCCTGTCTCTCGAAAAAAAGCCAAATTGGATGCTGGGCTTCCCTCTAACCACCATGTTGGCAACATCCCTATCATCCAATTTGGTGGTCGCCCTGCCTGTAGGAGCACCTGGCCGAGCACAAACTTGTCCGGAAGATTTATGTCTCTCTAACTCTAAATTCCAATCTCAGCCTGTTAGTTATCCCCGGCTTTAGTTTAGTTGGCAGGATGATTGACAGCCCGCTGATTGGGGAGCTGTGGATTTTTGTGCCCTCAAGTCAGATTCTGAAGGGATTCAACCAATTACCGCTCAAGGGCATCAAGACAAGGTGCACGGGGTTGACGCCAGTGCAGGTTGTACTCTAACCCCTCGTGGCGCTTGTGCAAGCCAGAGGGTACAAGTAAGATGCAGAGACAAGGAACTGCAGAGATTACGGAAACACAATCACACCTGGCAGGTTATGTCTCTCGTAATTGGAAGAAAAAGACTCCTCTTGCTTGTGAGTGAAACCCTGACACAAAAGAAGAAGCAGGAGGCGGATTACAAGCTGATGTCACTGGCAGTGTGTATTTAATAAAAAAAGCAACCTCACCGGAAATATTGACTTTCCTCTGAACAGCATTCAGACTTTCGATGACACCCCCAGTATGGAAAATACCAAATCATCTATTTTTCACGATTCATTGTATTGAGGACACTTTAAATCATCGGATTGTAATTTCC
Source organism: Liparis tanakae (assembly GCA_036178185.1). Taxonomy (NCBI): domain Eukaryota; kingdom Metazoa; phylum Chordata; class Actinopteri; order Perciformes; family Liparidae; genus Liparis; species Liparis tanakae. The sequence continues at coordinate 11,049,186 of CM070089.1, read as the reverse complement.
TAATCATTTTCTAACATTTTTAAAAGAAGTTCTCTGGCAATGCATGTCACCTGGTGGTAAATGGGAATTTCCTTGAAAGAAAAGCTTTATTAAAAGTAAATATTCGACTATTTCCGACTATATCTGGATTAAAACACAGATTAGCACTTCAGTGGCTCTTAAATATCTCTTATTGTGGTACTTTTGTAGTTTGACTATGTTGAGGAAATGTTACTTTCTGTATTCTTGTTGTTCTTAGTTTGTACTCTAGGTTGAAATGCACTTATTGTAAGTCACTTAGGATAAAAGCATCTGCTAAATGACATGTGATATAATGTAAAATATTCATTCTATATTTGTGTATTATTGGAAACTAAACACACTTCAAATATGTGGAATATGCTTGCCTTTTTGACACATTGTTGTGTATGTGTACTTGCTTTGAACATTATCCCTATAAATAGTACCAAATATATGTAGTTTATCTGAGGACGCTTGAAACTTAATCTCATTTTTCACAAATTGCTGACCCTCAAAAATAAAGCGTTGCCATTATATTAAATCTGCAACTTTCCCAATTATGAATCCCTTTTCCTTAGTGAGCTAAAAAAAATGAAATGTCATCTCAAACCTAATGAATCTGCCCTCAAAGGTTACAAAAGAGCAGTGTGAATGTAGTAATGTTCTGTTCATTACACATGTGCTGCAACCAATTTAACGTCAGCACTACCAAGTGGTTTCACTGGTAACCCAGTGTGTGCTATCGTGAATTATTAACACCCATTGCATGTAGGCAGTGGACATTAACACGACTTTATGGGTTATGCATTTATTGTAACAGATGTTATAATCTGAAATGCAGTTCAATGTACAAATATATCACAATTGTCAGCTGAAAATAAAGACTTATAGGGTATCTTATTGGTTACATTGGAATAGCAATCGGGTTTTGAAGAAGGAAACATTTTTATAGCTGTGTTTTTGTGATATAAGTGATGCTTTGGTTTGTGTGTGTGTGTGTGTGTGTGTGTGTGTGTGTGTGACAGACAGAGGGAGAGCAGACACCGACTTGTAAATGATGCCTTTCATCTCTTGACTTCAGATGCGGCTGTCACCCACTTCCATTATATAGGAGGATGAAGTGGGACACACAAGACAGACTGTGAGACGGGAGGGTGAGAACAAAGGAAGCGGGAAAACACACACACACACACACACACACACACACACACACACACACACACACACACACTGGACCGGACTGGATGGACTCATATTATCACAGAGACCGAGACATTAATTATTCCTCTTGCTTGAACTTGCGATGTGAGATTTCAGGACAGTTCATCTCGGGGATAATCTGGGTGTGGAAAATGAGTGAGCGACACTCTCAGCTCCTTCAACTAACACCACTGCTGCGCCCTTGAGGAGGCCACTTAAACCCCAAATCGCTTCAGTGGAGCTGCTCAGTGGCCAACAGCATCAGACGGAGGCTGCACTGACTGCATGTCTGCATGAATTTGAAGCACAAGGCTAAAAAAAAACGAAAAAAAACAACCAGGAGACATGTGAAGGGAAATCTGAATCCAGGGGAATATCAATTCACTTAAGCCAAGGCTACACATTCAAGTGTGATAAAACACGACTTTCTTGTATTACAGTGACACAGCCAGCCGTGTTCACCTTGGATATCCCTGAGCCCGGCGTAATTCCCTTCACTCTCTCCTGTCAGAGTCGCTCGTTGTTTTCGGCGACAGCTCCAACAGCAGCAAGGGGAAATTAAATCTGCTTTTCAGTGTCTCCGAACTCCCGTTTCCAGGTGAGATTTACCCTTTAAAGAATAATCCACGGCTGAATTTTGAGGACTTTATCATTTATTTGGGGTTACACTGGATACAAGTGGAATTACCAAAAGGGATACTCAGACATACATCAAGAGATTAGAGGCGGAGCTCCCAAAAGCGTGTCACTTTTGAACGTTATTCTGGAGCTCGACTTCTGACCTCTAATGTCTATGAATAAATATGAAGCCAATGATCACATACAACAGGAACGACTATGAATGAGAATGACCCTTCGGCTGATTTACACCGCTAACATTATGGTGATATGGATTAATACATTTGAGTTTGGATTTGAATAACATTAAAACTGTCTTCATTTACACTACCGTTAAAAAGTATGGGGTTACCCACCCAAACAATGTGGTATTTTCCATGAAAACTCACATTTATTTATCAAATGAAATGCTAAATGAATATCAAATATATTCAAGACATTGACAAGGTTAGACATAATCATTTTAATTTGAAATATTAATTTTGTTCTTCATACTTGTGGCTCAAAGGAAGGCCAGTTTTATATATTCTCTCATCAGCATAACTGTTTTCAGCTGCGCTCACATAAAGAGTTTTCTACCCCTCCGTTAGTCTTCTAAGGTGATAAGACAATGTACCATTAGAACACTGGAGATGGGCCTCTATACACCTCTGTAGAGACTTCATTAAACAACAGATGTTTCTATTTAGAATAGTCATTTACCACATTAACTACGTATAGAGAGTATTTCTCATTAATTGAATGCTATCTTCATTTAAAAAAAAGTGTTTTTCTTTGAAAAATGTGGACATTTCTAAGTGACTTTTGAACGGTAGTGTATATCTTCAGTTTATAATCTAACTATAGCCTCTCATTAAAAACCTCTTCTGGGACGTCACAATGTAACTCAGGAGCTCATGACCACTGGGTGTCTTTTTCTTTACATACAATAATGTCAATATGAAGCGTCAAAATGTGCTTTTTTCCGGGTGTTTATTTTACTTAGTTTTATCAAGCGCCCCATTAGTTAACGCTAAAGGCAATCGCCGCTCCCTCTCGGCGCGAGCTGAGCCGAAAACACAATTAGGTACACCTAAAGTACAGTAACAAGTCACAGCGCATTAGGGCAGCAGTGTTAAGTAAGTTAAACAGAGGACAGAGACAGGAGGGACGTGAGGGGCTGCTGCTGTTCTAATGAGAGCTGCATGCAGGAGGGGATAAGCAGCACTCTTCACCTTACATACCCAAACCCTGGCTGCCGAGACGGCTTCATTAAGCCCGGCAGACTATGAGGCTGTCACTCCCGAAAATGGGCAAGGCGGCCAAAGGAATGGGAAACAACAACACAGTAATAACGTTGACATTTACAATAGGCGTCGGGTATCATATCCAATTTCTCCCTGCACACCCTTAATTCCTTTTTAATTGCTTTTCCGTGTTGGTTCCGGCATAAGGCTGTCTCTCTTCATTTATGAAAGTGAAGAGATGGGGACAGTGGTGTGTTGGAGGGGGGGGCAGAGTGGTGTGTGTGTGTGTGTGTGTGAGAGGGGTATCAGATGCTGAAGGGGGGGGGGGGTGTTGGTTGCAGGCGAGTTGCAAGGCCACTACTGAGATAATTGGTGCAGTTTTCTAACAAATCAAATACTTTTTAAAAGAGCTTTTGATTAAACACTCTACAAATCTGACTTCATTTGATGAAAGTAACTGAAGAATTAAATTATTATGATAAAGATGATTAATTATCCAGCAGCATGTTTTACTGAATGAGTTGCAAAAACTCGTCCTTAAGAGTGGATCGTGGTGCAAATGGATTTCCAAAACTTAAAAAAAGAAAATTGAAGTTTTGGGAAATATGCTAATTGACTTTTTTTGACCATCCTGAAGAGTGAAGCTGAAGCAGCCAGTTAGCGTAGCATAGCATGAAGAGTGGAAAGCAGACTGGCTCTGTCCACATGTGTGTGTGGCTTTATGCTAAGCTAAGCTCAACAATCGCTATAGCTGAGTAAGAGAGGTATCCATCCTCCCATCGATCTCGCTGCTCTTTCACCTTGGACCGAACTTCAACAGGAATCACTTAAAGCAGTTTTGTTCCACGCCTTCCCAGAGATAGCGGTAAACAACATCAATCAAGCATCAGGTCCATCACACTGCTGCCTGACGGACGGCACAGCCCAGTGCACCGCCACATAACTTGGCAACCCCGGAGTTACTTTTATCCAACAGAGTGTGTGGTGGTTAATCAAAGCCCATCATTTCCATAATTCATGGATGCCCATCTGTTTGCCACCTCCCCCCCATGCCCAGTGCAGAATAAACAAATTCAGGAGAGGGGCCAAGAGGCTATTTAATGACAGCCTCAGCCCTGGATGGTGCAAACACACACACACCTAGATACACAGACAGACACACACACACACACACACACAGTCAGTAATCAATCTTCCGGCACAACTATAATTCATTCTAAACACAATTGTTTAATCCATCTAAGATGCAACATTTGCATCATAATTCACGGATTGAGGTTAACTAATTAGGCGTCATGAGTGTAAGACTATTACTCATCCTGATCACACCGTGTCTTCTAGAAGACTTTCAGATAACTCACACGAAATCTCTGATCCCCCCCCCAAAAAAGTCTGGTGACACCACGGTACGGTACAAATTTCCCTGTGATAAAATCAAACACTCTTTGATGTTATTGCGAGCCCAGGGACGGCTTTGCGATTGAATCAGCAGAGCTCAGGATAGAGGAGTCGATAATAGTTCAGAGGGAAGTCGATTTGTTGTAGAAATCGGGGATAAATTGGTACCTAACAAACATTTGGGAAGTAGAGCTTCCAATACTGAGTTAAATCTGACTGTAGTTTGGTTTACGAGATTGTTTTAATGGACAACATTAATAACGTTTACATTTACAGCCCACAAATTGCATGGACCATTTTGCAGATATGGGTGAGGTTTAGGGTACATGGGCATTAAAGAGGGTCTTCAGCTTTAAGAGGGGCTTTCATATTCATATTGTATGAAATCTATGTTGTTTGTGTATAATTTACGTCCAAATTCCTCCACTCGACACACCAAACTGATATCGAAAAATAAAATAAACTGAATAATACAGTAGAGAAATAATGGCTTGAGGCTTGGCTGGTGCCTGCTGTCACTAGGTTGGGAGTTTTATTCCCTAATTAGATTTACTGCTTCATACATCACCAAAAGTTATGCCTGCTTAAAAAAAAGACAAACTATTAGACCTGAAGATGGCACCTTATGGACAACAGGAGACAAGGATGGTTGAAAAAATAAAAACTTTTGGGATGAATTGAAGAGCATTTAAGGCTCCGAATCTCCGAGTATCGTCTGGTGTGAGAAGGTCACAGATGTAATAAGAGCCCCTGTGACCCAGCTGTGCAGCGCCATCAACGTATTAAATCAGAAATACACTGGGGAGAGTCGTTCACTCAAAACTGGTCTGAAGTCATCCAACTCTGGAAAGTATCAAAAGTTGAAAATTAATCTGAAAACTGCTTGTTGTTTGGAGGAACCTTTATTCTAGTCGATCCTGCCTGCCTGTGTGTGTGTGTGTGTGTGTTCTTTGAACACAAAGCCCACTGGCCAGAGAGCTGCGAATGATTCTGACAGTTGCTTGACTTGTGAAGAAGGTAAAGAGGTGGCTGAGACTCTGCTTCCTGCCATTCAGAAACATATTAAATATTAAGTTGTTTTCTATCCTTCGCAGATTTAGAGAAGGTCACCTGTGCTTTTATCTCATCTCGTTTAGACAACTGCAGGAGTCGCCCTCACGTCTGCGGCTCCTTCGGGTTGAAGCAGCTTTTCTTCGCGCCGTGTTCTTTCACAAGTATACAGGTGCGTTTCGTCGTAAGACGAGCGTTCCCCGGAAATGTCTCGTTATCTCCGTCGGGTGAAACGGTGACATGTATTTTTGTTTTTGGGAGATGCGATACAGGAAGGCTTTCAGCCCACACACACTTTGCACTTGTTTTCTCGGTCGAGCCGAGGCTTGTCGACTCCTCCGTGTTGTGCGTGAGGCAGTAATACTTCCTACAGGCCGATAAACAGTTTGGTAGGGGGCTTATTTTTCCCGAAACCAAAGAAGAAGAAACTGGTTTGACCGTATGCTATATTGCTGCTTCTTCTTTCAATGCAGATCCTCTGCTTGAGAGCTTGAGCCTTTGTCCTTTCGCACAATATCATACGGTCAAATTCATGTTCATGTCCACGTGGTTATCGTTTAAAAACAATTTGATGTGGGAATGCTAAAAGAAGTTTGCAATGCCTTTACACTGCAAAGATTCAGCCGAAAAAAACAAGGGGAAAAAGTAATAAAATGAGGGAATATTACTTGAAATAAACCAAATCATCTGCTCACAGAATCGGAACATTTGACTTGCCAAGATTTCTTAAAACAAGTGAAATGCTCCAACATTAAAACTGCCTTGTAAGAAGAAATATCTTGTCAGTCAAAAAACAAGCATAGATTGCCTTAATTTGAGATATTTCATCTTACTTAGATTTTAATTTTCGCGGTGCAGGGAGCCAACGTGTTTTGGGGTTTTGGGCTCAACAGCAAAGTTCTGCAGTGCGATCTCCCCGACAGGTGTCCTCGCTAATCCTGTAGATTTTCTATATGAGAAATATGAAATACAATATCAACTAGAAGGGGCACTCGGTAGAGCGCATACCTTCACATATCACAAGATTGGGCATTGGATTATGAACATTTTGGCATTAGTTGCAGCCAATTGGATACAAATTGACCGTGCTATGGTAAAAAGAAGATTATGACCTTTTATGACCTTGACCTTTGACCCGATAGATCCCAAAATCGAATCAAATGGTCCCCGGATAATAACCAATCATCCCACCAAATTTCATGCGATTCGGTTCAATACTTTTGGACTGGTAAAAGAAAAAAACAGTATTCAGCACTGTATAGCAGTTTATTATTTCATGGCATGGGTTTAAATAGATTTCATTCATTTATTTGTATACTTTACATTCCTCTTGAATTTGATTTTCATGAACGTTGACCCCAAGAAGAAGACGTGTTCAATTCTGAAGAGCTAAAAACATCAAGCTGGTGAATGTGTGAGTTAATACAAAATCAGAACATGTCGACTGTACAATAATGAGTTTACGCAACGAGTTAGTGCTATGCGGCGCAGTTAGCCGAGCAGCTAACCCCAGTTAGTCTCTCGCGTGAATCTCAGATACAGTTTCACTTTGCAAACCATAGCCCTACGCTTCCCAGATTCCCAAATCATCCAACATGTGGCGTAGGAGCCGGAGCTACGTGGTAAATGTAAAACAGATGCTCAAGTCCCCGTGAGAGCAAACAGACAATTGCACTTGTCAAATGGCTCGAGACGAAAACATCCATAATGACTCGCTGCCCATTCTTGTTCCGCGCCTGGAGATATCCCTGAGCCGCCGCATTCCGCTTCAGCTTTCGACGCCACTCGATGGCTGTTTCCATAATGGCTCCATCACGTCGTTTTGTTTCTGCGTTATTATCGAAAAAAAGCCCCATTGATGGCACAACGGAAATCATTTGCAGAAATCTGTAAAACCACTGTCATGTTTCGATGCAGCACAAATCTGTTTTACATCCACAGTTAGAATTAAGTCAGAAAGGAGAGACAGTAATGTGCAGGTTTTGTCATTTTCCCCCCCTGCGAGTGGCACGCCGTGCTGCCTGCTCTTTACCAAAAGCTCACATGTCCACCAGAGTAAATGTCAGCAATGCAGAGAGGGACCCAACAAACTGGAAATATAATCAACCTCAGGTGAATTGTTGCAACCTGGACAGCCAGTAATTGGGAGTCCAAATAAACCAATCACACATTATTGCATGCACACACAGCTGCCGATTGGAGGGCGGCGTTCAGATCTAACCGTCGCGTGTATTTCAGACAATCTTAAAGTCCATATACTGCGATATGTAGATTATTTACATTATTTTTTTCCCGGTAATGCATGCTGTTCTTCAAAAGCGTTCAGTCGACGGTTATTAAAGCCTGCATGTCACAGTGAGATGAAGTTGTTGTCGTGACGATAAGACCGCACACCGAAGGGAGCAGGAGGCGAGAAAAGGAAGCGAGTGTTAATTTCTGAGGGTAGTTTGTCGCGTTGCAATAGCGGGGTTTCTCTGGGTTTCTCGGGTTTACCTTCGCACCGCAGAGCAAACAACGGAGATGCTTCTCACCGGAGGAAGGAATTCACTTTGTTGTCGCTCGCAGCGCAAACACAAGATTCTTCCTGGGGGTCGATTGGATATTGAGCCAGGGAAACGATTTCAAGACATGTGGTTGTGTGTCACGCTTTAGGAACTGTGAAAAGCGTAAGAAATTAAAGTTGGTTGAAAAAAAATGTTTGTGAATTTTTCATAATGTGAAATATTGTACGTAAGGAAGGTATTTAGATACTTTGCACAGTGCACATCAAAGATGAGGTTGCACGAGTTGCGTGTGAAACTCAGTACTCTAAATTCCCACACTGTTTCTGACACTGAAGTTACATATGCTCACCCACAAGTTACAAAAACACATTTTAGCTCCAAAACAGGACCAAAAATGTACTATTGCTATAATTTGTGAAAAGATATTATAGAGAGTCAAAACGTCCAGACTTTCTTCACAGGTTAGACATACAACCACAGGTATTGAAATGGTTTAAAAGCGTATGGGCCCTTATTAGAGCGTTGTTTACCTCAGTTTCATCCTACAAATCCTCTGAGAAATCCCTTTTTATTCTGTGTTGAGAAATCATCAAATTAGAAATGGGCCAATGCAGCATCAACAACACTTTTGAGAGAAGTAAACACGTTTTCTTGTCAACTTTTTCTGTGTCACGGTGCAACAAGACAGAGCTCAACCACCCGGCACGGCAAATCATAGAACCTGAAAGCGGGACTAGGATGCGACTCCAGTTGGTATATTTCACGGGTATAAGTTGCATTCACATAAAAAAAGTACATTCATCTAACTATTAGTTGTTCACACTGGCTTTGGTTCATAAGAGACATCTTTAGTTCATTATAAAATCAGATGGAACAAAAGATTGTAATATGTGGATGTAATACTTTTTGAACACAGAGAAATATGTATGTGGCACTTCAGATTATAAACTATGAGGCTAACGTGCTGAAGCTTTGACACAAAAACAAGATGCATGTTTGACTCATGACATGGAATAGAAACAGATAACATCAGAACTCAGGCAACTTTCACACAGTTAACTTTCACACCTTTGAATAATATATGTTTTGTCGCCACCTGGTGGTCAAACTGGGTATGACGTAATTGTTCGCAAACTTTCCAAGCTGGAGTCACACTGCAGGCACAATGGCCTCTCTCATCACTCATCCTCATAGCTTCTTTCATGTTTCAGAGCTTTTGGAGGAAGCGCTCGAGTGAAACAAAGAAGAGATTAATGGCTCTCCACCAAATATGACATCAAACTAAACCCGGAGCCAAACTATTCCACCAACAATGTCCAATAGTTGAAGATGTTCCTGCATTATTTTTCTCCCCTCTCATTTATTTTATCTGCCGGGTAAAACATCTATGCATTTTTTTGTCAAAACACAGGAAATGTCAAGCAAATGCATTCCTGTTTAAAACCAATAAAAAAAACAAATTTAAAAAATGAAATTAGTGCCAAGTATTCTATCAAATGTATATGGCGCATAGTTTAGTAGCTACTTGAGTTCTCTTTTGACATTATTGACGTCTGGTTTTTAAACACCAGAGCATAAGGCAATCCGATATGGCTATGGTGATCGTACAAGTGTTTGTGCATGCGCGTGCATGGATTATGCTTATATATGTCCAAGCGTTGCATCCTCCCATTTATGTTTTACAACTCAACAAGTGAAGGTCATCTGTCTGGCTTGAAGCCTCCCGAGGCAACGAAACTACATCTGCTGGCTTGTAGTCGTTTTTTTTTTTTTATTCTGAGAAAAAGGAATTTTAGAGTTGCAAGAGGAATCTTCACTCACCTCCTGGAGTATAGACGGCTTCAGTGTTAGTATGAAAATGAATTTTGACATCAGTTGGATTCTCGGTCCTAGTAAGCTGGAAGAGGAGGAGGCAGAGCAAGAAAGATGCAAAACAGATGTGAGAACTGTTTTTGTTTGCGATACCCGACTCATCCTCCCGCGCTTCGTCTCGCTTCCTTGCTCAAGGGCATTCCAGCGGTTTGGGGAGTGTTTCAGTCCGAGGAAACGGCCCTGATGACATCAGGCCGGCCCCGCTGCTCAGATAATGTTTCCCAGCACAGCGTGGGGGTCAGACGTAGATGCCTTCGGGGTTGAGGCTGGAGTTCACGACGCTTTGAAGGGTACGAAGGTCGCTGGGTAGAAGACGAGAGGAGCCGAGTCGCTTCAGAGAACCGGAGTCCACTTCTGTAGCGAGAAACAGAACAACAATAGGAATAAAATTCAATTCAATTCAATTCAGTTTATTTGTATAGCCCAATTTCACAAATTACAAATGTGTCTCAGAGTGCTTTACAATCTGTACACATAGACATCCCTGCCCCAAAACCTCACATCGGATCAGGAAAAACTCCCAAATAACCCTTCAGGGGGAAAAAAGGGAAGACACCTTCAGGAGAGAACAGAGGAGGATCCCTCTCCAGGATGGACAGATGCAATAGATGTCATGTGATCAGAAGGACATATTTAGAGTTAAAACACATTCAATGAATTTGTCAGAGAATTATTTGAGTAAAATTGATTTAACAATCTCACACAACACTCTTGTAATCTTAGACTACGTCACTCTCTCGGCTCCTGAGCTTCTTGGATGTAATTCCCGTCCATTTGTGCAAATGTTGTTTCTAATAATACATTTAATAAAATAAAAACATTTGACATGGGATTTTTCTTTTGAGACAAACTGTGAAATTCTTCAGCCTTTAGGTCTGCCAGTGATTAGGTCCATTTAACAGGGTTACACACTTAAGCTGCTATTTCATAACAGTCTTGCCTCAGCAGCCCAAATCTACAGTCCAACATGTCATACTCAGGATGACCACAAGGGGGCACTGTGCACATACACAGTGTGTAGAGCCCTTCCGTCAGGAGGTTAGCTTTGACATTGACCTTAATGAACAAGGCGATGGTAACGTGACACTTGCTGGTGTATACATGTACATCGATGTATTTGTGTATTTGTGTACTCGTGTACTTGTGTACGTGCCATTGTGGCTCTCTCCTGCAGGTTGAGCGGGCAGCACGGTGACCTTGGTCCCGGTCTGCTGAATGAACTGCTGCAGGTTGACCTGTCGCAGCTCCTTCGTCAGCTGCTCCAGCTCCTGCTCCTTCTCCTGGGAAGAAGAAAAAACACCACGACATTTAAATTAAGTCAATGCTTAAAGCTAGAAAATAATACACTCAAGATTCTGTATATTCAAATGAGTACTCCTTTTAAAACACTTAAGAAATTACCACAGACATGAGTCTGATGATACTGATGACATGCAGGTACTCAGCCACTCTGCCTCGTTTATTATATTTACTCTGCATCCACAAGCCCCATTTAGGAATGTGCTCTTTAACTGAGGAGGGTTGAATACGTAGAAATCAATAAGAGATCAGGGAGTGCTCAGGATCTCTCCAGGAGTCATAACCCAGTCGAGGCAGCTAAAGAGAGGCGTTAGCCCCCAGATGGTTACGTAACTGCAGGCGAGGGATTTTGTTCTCACTCAGGCCCCTCTCTAATCAGACGAAGAATGCTGTACTGCCCTCATTCCCTTCCCCTTACCTCATGCTTCCCACACCCTCCTGGACCTCGCCTATCCATAAGGCATATCCCTTCATACAAGGATGCATGCAGCCACTGATGCAATGCAAGGCAGAGATTAAACATTGCTTCACCGCTCACAACTTAAATGAGCTTAGATGTCTACGGTTCCACCTGTGAGCACAGAGCCGGACTGTCACACACCGCAGCGTTCTGAAACCTTCTTCTCAAATGAAACTGCAGCATCCTCCCCACCGAGCTGCCAAAGGTGCTTTGAATTCCTGACCATTTTCAGGCTTTGGTGTCCAAAATAAATAAGGATAATAATAAGCAGACTCGGAGCTGACCTGCAATGTGTTGCCGGACTGGCCGAGCGAGCAGTCCAACGCCCTGCAGCTGCTCTCCAGCCGGGCCGCGTGTTGGCTCTGCGTTTCAAGCTCCGTCCTCACTTTCTCCAGCTGGGCTTGCAACTGAAATCCAGAGTTGCAAGTGAGGAGAGAGAAACCCAAGCTCATCATCATCACCTTTTTTTAAAAAGGAGAGATTGGCCGACGTAACCGATCCTCATCGGAGATGCAGGAAGGCTCTTCGATCAGGGTTCTTACACATTTTGACCAGTGGATTTCCATGACTTTTCCATGGCTTTAAACCAAATGTCCATGAACAAACTGAAATCTCGGTAAAAAACTGAAAAATTTAGAAAATGTAGCATATTGAGAGCTCACGCTGGCTTATATTTTGAGCATCTTTCTTTAAAAAATATATTAAATATTTCAAACTCGGCGTAAATGAACGTGATCGTAACAAATTTTCATGACTTTTCCAAAACTTTTATGATTTAAGTTTTTTCCATGACTTTTCCAGGCCTGGGAATGACCATTTTAAAATTCCATGACTTTTCCAGGTTTTCCATGACTGTACGAACCCTGTTTCATGCTCTGGTGTGTTTCAGTTCCTTTTGTTGTGAAAAGCCAATGAGGGTCCTCCGCTGTAGAGACCTGAGTGAGATCTCATAGAGGGGCTTGTTGCACTTTTATTTAGAGACTAAAATAGAGTCGATCATACCTCCTCCTCATTGACCCTCTGGTTGAGCTCGGCCTCCTGTTGCAGCTGCTCCTGCTCCAGGCCTCCCTCCATGCTCTGAGGAACATGACAGGTACATTCATCACATGGAATAACTGGCATGAAAATAGAAAAAAGAGTAATTCCACTTCGGCTCACCTGCATGTGCGCCGAGTACTCCGAGAGCTCGGCCTCGCAGTCGCGCACGCGGCCCTGCAGCTCGACGAGCTGCTGCCGGAGCTGCCGCTCGCTCTCGCGCTCGATCTGCAGCTCGTTCTGCCAGAATTCCTCCTCCACCATCTCTGCATTGTTCCTCCTCACCTGCTGCTCTAACAGCAGCAGCTCCTCCTCCACGTTTGCTCCCTGGCAAGAGGAAAAAAAGTTCCGTGTGAAAGCTCTCGCAGCCCCGACGAGAATACTACTTTTTCTTTTTGATTGAACTTAAATTTTCAGCTTGAGGGCCATATTATCTCTTTACAATTTTACAATTGTGCCTCATTATATAGAGAGCTGAGATTATTCTGCATTTTTTTTTATGAAAAACACATGGTTGTGTGTCATATGCAAGTGCCTTTAAAAGGTGAATTTAAAAAAGTATGTAAAATGTAGATAATGACCCCAGACCGCATAGAGTTAAAAGATGATGCAGGTATTTTTTATTTTGTGTATTTTATTCAGTCAATCAAATCAAATACAATACAATATTATTGTATATAATATAGAAAAGAGAAAGACTGAAAAGGTATAAGTAGAAGCAGAAAATGCTTAGAAATTCCTATCGTAAATTGAAATAAAAATAAATCAGAAAATTAATATAAAATAAAGAAAATAAAAAAACATCAACAAACAAATAAAAAAACTAATTTAAGGGGACGCTCACACATAAAGACTCAAAAACTGGGACGGTGAGACGGACTCTGTTGGGCGTAGTACGACGCCGGAGCCGAGCGTGAGAGTCCAGAGAGCGTCTACTACCTCGTGTGAATGCACTATAATGCAACGTGTGATGTTTTGGAGTGCGGGTGTTACGGCTACGCACACGTCGTCTCGTCCTCAAAGCAACGGCGCCGGCGGCTGCGGTTTCACTCACGTCGTCCGCCTCGCCGGCCGCCTCCTCCCAGTCGTGCAGCTCGGCCTCGCAGCCCAGCAGCCGGCTCTCCAGCGCCTGCAGTTTGTCTCTCTGCAGCTGCACCAGCCGGCCCAGCTCTCTGGACGGACTCCCGGGTACCGATGCTACCCCAACACCTCCGAGCCGGCACAGGTTCAGACTCACACCCCGCTGCTGGGGCTGTTTGGCTGTATGGACGAAAGGATGGTTCATTGTGGAAGGGAGGGGATGAAAGAGAAGGACGTGTGACTGTGTGTGCACAGCCGTTATAGACGATAAGCTTCAACACACTGAGGAATAGATAGAAACACACTACCGTCAGCATCTCGGCTTCTCCCAAATATGTCCCGCAGACCCCTGGCCCCCCCAGTGAAGGTCAGAGACTTGCGTTTGGGTTCCCTTCTTCTGAGCGAGCGGTCCGTCCCTGAGGGGTGGAGCTTGGCCAGAGGTGGCAGGCTCTGGCGGTAGAAGCCTCGCTCCGGGACGCGAGCCCGCCCGTCAGAGGCGGGCCGCTCGCTGGCAGACGGGCCGGTCCGCTGGAGGATGAGCTGGACGTCGCTGGCGTACTGACCCCACTTGTTGAGGGACACCACGGGGTTCTCGTGCGGCGACAGGTGGCGTTCCGTCTCGCGCCATTTCTCGATCAAGGTGTACCTGCCGGTGCGTCCTGAGGAGGAAATGAGAGAAATGATGGCCTGTGATGCTCAAACATGCATCATAACATCCATTTACAATCAGCTTCTTATTATTAGCGATGGGGTTCTACATTGTCTGACTTTTTTTCCCCATATTTTTTCACAGGTTACAGGTGATGTCATTATTTATTTATTTATTTATTTATTTACTTCTATCCACCAATCAGGATTTAGCAAGATTTTAATCAATGGTGGCTTCATTATTTCTTTCAATGTTGGCTTTATTACCTTCGCATTGAAAATGCGGAAGGTTATGTTTTGATCGCTGTGTATTTATTTATTTATTTATTTGTATGCGTGTTACTCGCATAACTCAAAAACTATTAAATCGAATCGCATGAAATTTGGTGGGATGATTGGTTATTATCCTGGAACAATTTGATTAGATTTTGGGATTGATCTTGTCAAAGGTCAAGGTCAAGGTCATGGAAAGGTAAAAATCTTTGTTTTTTGCCATAGCACAGTCAATTTCTATCCAATTGACATGCAACTAATGCCAAAATAATGGTATATATATAAATAATCGATATGCGAAGGTATGCGCTCTACCGAGTGCCGTTCTACTTATTTTTGCTTTTGAACAGAGAAGATGCTTCTAGCTGATTCAACTCAAATTTGTTGAGTTAAACTCTTTGTGTAGTTGTTATATCTTTCTTCTTTTGGGGTCCCTTTGGGCCGCGGCGCACCTCAAGGACCTATTCTCGGCCCCCTCGGACTCCTGAACCACAAACACAAATCACGGTCATTATTATGCTGAAGACACCCATATTTCTACCGTAAGCACGCTTTAAAAACGTAAGTTAAAACGTGCATTGCAATAAAGAGGAGATAAAGAGCGGATTCAACTCTTTCACAACTCGTTGGTCATTTCAAAGAACTTCCCAAGCACGTTTAGTAGAATGAGTCAACAGTGGGAACACTCGATTCAACAAACAGTGGTAGTGTTGGGAACAGCTCTGTGTGTGTGTGTGTGTGTGTGTGTGTACGCCTGCATTCTTGTCTGTGCACATATAGATAAGAGTAAAACACCGCCCAGCGTACCCTCACCCTCGCCTCACACAGTAAGGGTCCTTGTAAAAGAGGCGCATTCATCACTTACAGCCATTCACATCAAAGTGCCCCGGCCTGGACAAAAGGCACTGAGAACACAAAGGACAGTGAACGCCATAACTTCTGCTACACTGGCACCGTGAAAGACGGGTTTCTAGCTCTGAGAAAGATCTTTGTTTGGGGTGTTAGTGAGAAATCCCTGAAATCTTTCCATTTTAAAAACACTACAAATCTTTCAATTTGCTGACATCCTATTTGCGTGATCTTGACGTCACAGCTGTAAGCACAACACAAGCCGTGCAATTAGTGACGTTGAGTGGTAACTTATTTCTTTGTGATTGTAAATAGTCTCTAAATAGACTAAAGTCTGCAGCGTGACTCATCTCGTGTCGTGCAGTCCATTTATGGGGAAAATCTCTTTTTGCCCTCAAGTCACTTTTCATTTTACTGCAATTTATCATCTCCGGTACGTCTGACAAACTGCCCGGCCAATATCGGACACAACCCACGTAGTAAATAAGAATTCCTGTGAGGATTTATGTTGCACTAAATATAATTTACACCATCACAGTTTAAGTTTAATGAGGCAGATGGAGAAGAGTTCATCTCACAGGGTTGAATGAATCCACTCTTTTTGTTGGTGGTCTTTGTCACGTTATTATTATATATTTTGTGTGTGTGTGTGTGTGTATTGATATTGAGATTCCCCAGCATATAACCAATAATAACAGGGTTCTTACACATGTTGATCAATGGATTTCCAGGACTTTTCCATGACTTTTAACCAAATTTCCATGACCAAACTGAAATCTCGGTTTATACATGAAAAAGTGAGAACATTTAGTATTTAAACAATTGAATTTCAAAGCATACAGTACATATTTAATGAAACAAATGAATAAGAGACAGTATTTTATTTAAAGAATAAACATTTGCTTCCCGAGCTATGGCCATCGAATTTTTCCAGTTAAGGTGCGTTCACTTGCAACGCGGGAAAAAAAGACGATTTCGGCACCAGTATGAGAGCGTATGCCAGCTTAGATTTCGTCTTTCTTTCTAAAACATATTAATTATTTCAAACTCGGCGTGAATGAACAAGTGAATATAACAAATTTCCATGACTTTTCCAAAACTTTTGTGATTCAAGTTTTTTCCATGACTTTTCCAGGCCTGGAAATGACCATTTTAAAATGCCATGCCTTTTCCAGGTTTTCCATGACCGTACGAACCCTGCAATAATTCACACCTACATCTCATATTCTTGTGCTATTAGATCTTTTCCGAGCATCGACCCCCTGTGAACGCGAGGTGAGACCCTGTCTCTCGTACCGTCGTGGGTCTTTTTGAGCTTACCGATGGCTTGAGCCAGAGCGATGACCACTTCCTGGCACGTGGTGAACTCTGTGACGCCGCACACGATGCGCTGGACTCCGTCCACCCAGACCTTCAGCTCCATGGCCTTCATCCAGAGGCCCTCATTCCTCCACACCACCAGGGGGTGCTAATAGTGTTCAACTGGCCATCCTTAAAAGGAAAGAAGGAAACACATGTTTGAGTGCAATTACCTTTGTTTTTCTTGTAAACAATCAATAATTTTATCTTAATAATGTTACCATCAGCTTGTTTTGGTTGTACGGCTACTTTTCTGTCTGTGTTCAGTCCCACGGCTCTCATCTCTAGAGACCCACAACACGTTACCTGTGTTGTGGGTAACATTTAACATTGTTTACTACTGGATCCGTCAATAGGCAACTGTTTGCTAACATAATAGCCATAATAACTATAAGCTGATTATAAGCCAGAGGTGCATCTACAGCTGGTTGCGTTGCCCCTGCACTGCAACTTTTATTACATTTTTGCTTTTTGACTGTTTTCTTAACTGTTTTAAAATCTGTTTTGATGTTTTTAATGGTTTTATGTGAAGCACTTTGAATCGCCTTGTTGTTGAAATGTTGCTACAAATAAACTTGCCTTGCCTTGCCCCACCCCCCCAAAAAAAAACGCTATTGAGGTTCAACAATTAATTTAGTTTGTATTGAAGTGTGCTTGGAAACATTAATTTAGCCAATGGAATCTCTGCAAAAATGATGACTATAGCTATTTCTGCTTACCTTGTTTTTTTAAAAAACATTTATCTATTCAGATACTTGCCAGAATGACTTTCCTCGACAACAGACTTACTGCAATACAGATGGAAAGAACTAAAGTCTTTCTAAAAATATCCACCTCAGCCTCACATGGGGGAGCGACACCGGCCTCTCCTAATAAACTACTTACACCGCTCGTTCTCCCGAAGTCGTTTCCTGTAATGCCGATGATGAATCGCTGCGAGAGCGCACTTGTGGTGCAGTGATTGTGACCGTCTACAAGCCCCCTTCCCGTATATTTTTCATCCGTGCAGCAAAGCTCGGAGCGGTTGCATTGCTCGCAGAATGAGAGCCGTTTCAAAGTGCTGACACAAGCGCCTCAGCAGCGAGGCAGTCATTACAAACCTGGCAAGGCCACGCGAGCGGGGGCCGGTGCAACAGAGCAGTGAAGGATCTGGAGCCTAATGCAAGAACTATTGCAACCCTACTGGGCTGCGGTCCTCATTTCTCCTGAATGGGCTATCAGTTCGGCTCTGATCCTTGACTTTCATGTCGCTCGAGGCCTCCCCTTAACAAGTGAGGCACCTTCCATCTTCCTCACAGCTGGAATGGGACCCCAATCCCTCCTGCAATTAAACTAGCGGTCCCCCCTCGAGGCCTTTTCCTACTGAGACTGCATTACGTGGCTCACTCCTCTGCACTCGAGGCATCTGGGAAGGGTAAAGCTCGCCTCTGGTGGGGAACGGGATGATTTGCAACTGCAGACAGCTACTGCAAGACACGTCTGAAGCTAGTTGCCAGTAAATGAGAGTAAACCCGTGAATAGAGCTCGGCTCCATGGGGGAATTAATGAATGAAAGGGGAATGAAGGAATAAAGGATGGATAAACAATGCAAAGAAGTCCTAGGGCTTGTTATAAGAAACATGTGGGATGAAAAGTGTACGAAACCATCTTCTTTCTGTTGGTGGTTCTGGCGGAATGGAAACACGTCACGTTTATTGAAAGGTTATGTGCGCTCGGCATGAGGTCCGTCAGGGGAAACCATTTCTGATCCGAGTGCACTGCTCATTGCGAAAGTTGGACGTGAAGAGTATTTCAAAACAAACTTGTTGCCATAACAAAAGCTCCATGACATGGATTCATAACACACACCATCCCATAACAGGGAGGTGGTGTAAACTGTCACAGCTGCAGTTGAAATGTTGTGATGCCATGTTTATCCAATAATGGCTGATATTGAAATCTCACCAGAAGAATAGCCAGTGTTGACACACGCTTGTAAATATGCTGCCTCTCTCTTTCTTTCACACTTGGTCACACACACACACACACACACACACAAACATGTACACACACACACACACACACACACACACACACACACACACACACACACACACGGTATGTGCTCATCTGCGTGCTAAGTCGTACTGAAGTCATTCTCACCTCTGCGATACAATCATCATAAACGTATCAGAACAGAAAACTACCGTGCAGTAAAGTCCAATTTAGCCAACTTCAAGATACTTAAATATGCAAATGCTCATAAAATTAAAAGGGTGATGATTTAGACATTATCATGTTATTAGTATTATTTTTTCGAGTCACCTTTTCCATCAAGGTAACAGTTATGTTTAATTAAATTGTAATTCAGGTCCTTGGAGACACATCTTAGCGACACGAGCCGACTCTATGATTATCAAATACGACCATCAGAACTAGAAAACATTGAAATGTATCACACTGACCCTGTGTTGTTATTTTGTACCATTTCCTGAATTCCTGGACTCCCTGCTCCCTCTGGCCTGTGACGCAAATATCAGAACACGTGCCTATCGGAGCAGGCAGATGTGCAGATGTGCAGATGTTCTTATGTCATCCTATAGGTTTTCATACTTTGATCTTTGATGATGAAACAGCATCTTTATTACCTCTCAATAGCTGACTTCACAGGGCTCATAGAGGTACATCTTGTAGCCGAGAGCAGACGAAGACGAGATGTAGAAGCTGTGACCTCACAGTCAGAGTGTTTTAATGTCTAACTAATCGAATTCTCTGCACAACAGCATCACGCCTGCAGTCGGTTTCCTTGTGGAAACGAGTTTCGATTTTCTTCCCCGTGCTATTAACTGCTTAACACTTGAATCCCTAAAAGGTTTGCCTCCATCACTACGGATAATGCTGCTTTTATTGTTCTGAACTTTCATCACGCCATTTCCAAACTTTTTTAGCCGGTTTGCGACTTTGATCTAAAATACAGTCTCCCCCCCCCCCACTCCTTGCTGCTCGAGTGTGAAAAAATAAATCATTCATGCTACATGGCGAGTGCACACCCATTAGTATGCTGCAACATGTGTGGTTCTATTTCAGTTTTGGTCCTTGTAAATGTATACGGTCCATATTTAGTGTCAGACTGAGCGACACGTCTCCACAGCGAGGAACCAGCCTGTGGGGAAAGGTGCCGCTGAAATGTTCTTTTCCATTAGTCCCAGTTTAATAAACACAGACTCAATGGTTCACTTCCAAATGCAGACTGAATCTTTATTTTATTTATGTATTATTTATTTTTTCTTCTTTATTTTATATTAATTTCCTGATTTATTTTTATTTCAATTTAGGATAGGAATTTATTTAATTTATTTTTTATTTAATTTTTCTTCTTTATTTTATATTAATTTTCTGATTTATTTTGATTTCAATTTAGGAAAGGAATTTATTAGAATCTTTTGCTTCTACCTATACCTTTTCAGTCTTTCTCTCTTGTATATTATATAGAATATTATTTTATTGTATTTGATTTGATTGACTGAATAAAATACACAAACAAACAAACAATCCTTCAGTCATCCATTTATAGAGAATCCAGGGGAATAAGTTCTAACTGACAAGAATAGGTCGATTGAGGTGGATTTATCTTTATTTATGATGTTTAAAATCAGTTGTAATCAGTGTGTGTGAGGCTGTGTGTGTTATTGGGGGTTGACGTTTGTGGTTTTGAACATTTCTTGCTGCTGCCATGTGGTTTCACACATGAAGACTGTGTCTTCTCTGCTTAGCTGTTGAGCTAAACTTAGCAGTGACTTCAGTCCGCCTCCCTTAAAGTTTCATTCTCAGGATGCCGCAAGAAGGCAGCTCTCGGGAGAGGACCGCCCCGGCAAGTCGGTACTTATAACTACGTCAATCCCTCAAACATGGAGGGATATTCTTTAAACGGATCAGCGCAGAAATACCATTTAAAGCTCCTTTAATATCCGAGATGAGCATTTTTGAAAAATTACACAGATGGTAAGATTGAAAGATGTAAAAGAAAAGCTTTTAATGTCACACCAGCTACAAAGTATGGGTTGAAAGTCAAAATACCAGCCGAAGAATTCATTTCCTGCCTTGCTTCGGCCCAGTGCTCCCTCACTCCATCACGTAATTACACTTTAACAAACTCATTGAGTGAGTTTGAACCCCCTGACCCTGGATCAGCTCAGTCTGCCAACAACAGACGGAACACAATAACATGATGTTTACTGAGTTTCTCTGTACAATCTAATTATAATGAAGGGTAAAGCTTTGTGGAAATAAATGAATTGTGGTATTTTTAACTAGACTGCCTTGTGAACAATGTACTTAAAGTGTGCAATTTCGGACATGTTTACAATATAATTAATTTATTCATGAAAAGCAATTGTAATTTGGTGTGTTTAAGTACATTTCTTCTTCCCAACACTGTCGATGTACTATAAAGTATACATACTTTTTTAATTTCTTCCACTTTTAAGATAGCTGTTTAACATAGCACTGGTTCTATGAACAGAAAACACACTTCAGAGTCAAACTATATGTTATACTATATTTTAAACATGACTTTAGTGACGTTTGTATCGAGAAGACGTGGCGTTTTAAATTTGCAGCAGCACCGAGAATTTCGACAACAACTATGATGCAATCAGGGGCCGATTTTTAAAGCAACAAGGAGGTTGAGGCAGCAGAAGGGGGTCCAGGGAACAAGCAGTGCACAGACAAAAGAGCATGCTGCAGTGTGTGTGTGAGTGTGAGTGTGTGTGTGTGTGTGTGTGTGTGTGTGTGTGTGTGTGTGTGTGTGTGTGTGTGTGTGTGTGTGTGTGTGTGTGTGTGTGTGTGTGTGTGTGAGAGCCCACATGGCTCGCGGCATGACTGGATGCAAACAATCCCTCACCATGGCAACACGGCTCCGGCTTTGTCCGAGGCCTTACACAGATGACTGGATTGAGTGGAGGGCACGGTCTGGGAAAGTAGACCAAACAATCGCTAACAATTAAGAAGCAGCCCCTACGCTCCTGTCACTTCCTCTTTGTTTCCTCTGAATTTGGGCCGCGAGATAATGTGGAGGGTGTGTGTACTATACTGCTGCGGCGGGGTTTCCCAAGCTGAGGCGTCAGCGGGGTGTTGCTGCCGGAGCGTTTCACGCTCACCAGTTTGTCTGTTGGGGGAAATTAAGGGATTTTCAACTGGAGCTGTCATCACTCGTTAAGTAATTTAAGTGAATAAACACACAGCTTGTTTAGGACGAGTCATCGACCTCAGTCGTTTTCCCCAAACTAGAAAAGAAAAGGTCAAAAATACGATGAAAGTATCAGTGCTGTGGATATAAAGGCCCTGGATGTTACAGCTATGACACTTTACTAATTTGAGCTAAATGCTAACAGGCACGATGTTTACCGTGTTAACCTTGGTAGTTAGCGTGTTGGCATGCTAACGTTAGCCAAAAATAACTTAGCACAAAGTCAAGTAAAAAAATCACCTAAATGCTGAATTCCAGTTACTCTTTTGCTAATGCAGGTTCTCATTTGCTGAGCCAGGATGCGAGCAGCTATCGTGTATCGTTGATTTTATATAACTGTTCATTTACTAATTCTTAATTCATTTTTATTTTTTATTTTTCATTAGATTTAGTTTAGTTTAGTTTTGTGTATCCTCAATTAAGAGGTTGTTGGTCGGGGAGGGAGTTTGTCCATAAGAATGATACTGTTGACTTGAATGCTTGAGGGGGGGAAATGAAAATGCTAAATGTATCACAATTGCACTGTTTCTTTGCCTTGCCTTAAAATAAAAAAAATCTATATTTTAAAAAAACAGTGCGAGACAAAAAGGTTTTCATAATTTATCCTGAGGGAATGTGAAGCCTGTATAAAATGTCTTGGCGTTCACATATTTCCGTGCGTAACAAAGGGGAGGAGCCACGCTGCCATCCCCTCGGCCGCGCCACACGTTCTGCACATGTCAGCAGGTATTTCTAACATAAAAAGTTAATTAAATTACGATTTGACCCATGTCCTCGGACAAAATGTCACTTTTCTCGATGCGGCATGGCGGGGGCTCAGTGGCCCTCGCAATTATACGCTCCTGACTTTGTGGTTTTGAGTTGGCACACAGCCCCAGATCATACAACACTACCTCATCTTCCCTGATTCTCCTCTCATTACACACCCTGTTAGTCCATCCAGAAATCTGACAAAGATATTAACATGATTAAAATGTGAAATTGGATCTAAACGGAGGCATTTTTCTTTTTTAAATGTACGACCTTTGCTTCGATCTCTCCATGTTTGCTCTGCTAGCTGCAGCTGTGAGTTACTTCCATCTCAACTTCGTCAGCTGAGGAGAGTGAGCTTGCGTTAGCTGCAGGTTGAACATAAAGCTGGAATAAGCTGAGTTAAAGGATTCAGGGCGTAATCGCAAAGAACCGCTTTCCATTCAGGAGCCATCAACCATCTATCCTGCTCGATGCAACGGGAGATTTTTCCCTGTGAAGAAACCGGCAGTGGAGTTTTACGTGGATGCAACACCTGCCATTTGAGGCACATTTTAATATGTAAACGTCTTATATATGGCAGTGGACATCAGACACACATTCCACTGTCAATGCATCAAAATAAGTTGTTAAACTGCTGAAAAGATTATTAAAATATAACTCAATGTTATATTTATTTTATTTCCAAGTGCTTGGATCAATAACCATATTGAAGTTGGGTGACCAGACTGCCACTTTGCAGTCTCAAAAGTTAAGACTAATCAGCTTGGTGGAGACATAAGCCTTTAACCCCTAAGACTCGGAGCTTAGCTGACATGGACGTGGTGGGAGGGGAAGTCTGGACTGGATTGACACTGCAAAGTCTGATCAATGTCAGTTTTTTAGGAGCACATGTAGAGCATGTTTACTAGTTTAGATAGCGAAGCACTGAGGGATCAAACACTTTTTATAAAGTTTGAGATTCGATGTCCTGCTTTATGCTGAATGTGACAGTTTAGATATTTGTATTAATTTAGCAATTTGACAACAGCACCTTGGACTTTAAGGAAATTGTAAAGTATTTTTTTTTGTATTTTTGTATCATTTTGTAGACCAAGAGATACATTAAGAAAAGAATAGTCGCTATTAGCAGTATATTTGACAATACATGGTCTTTAAACATCAAGCCAAACAGTATATGGACTATTGGTTCAGAGGCTGAATACTGTCCTGCACATAAGTGAATACACTGTTCTTTCAGGGTTTTATTTTTGCAGAGCATTCCTGCCACAAACACACTATCAATGGATTTTGATCCCATATCCCAGGTGTGCTTCAAGGACTGCTCTCTTACTGGAGCTGACTCAGATGAAGGAGCTGTGATTAAAGCCACTGCTGAGTGAGCACTTATTGCCCAACTCCATTAAGAGATTCATCATTGCAGGGCTCAGCAGATCCACTCACACACTGACCACTCACTCATTTCCTGCTGGCTCATGCATCAGGTATTTTGCCATGTGCAACACCAGAATCAATCCCATTTAAGGATGTGTTCTTATGTTAAATAGAAACGTTATAAAATACTCTGCTGGATTAGTATTTAGAAAAAAGGGGAGAGAGAGGAGAAATACATGAATACATCTGACCCAAATGCGAAATAAAGTTATGCAACTACAGTTGACCAGTGACTTCTGTGGTGTCCTGTCTTCACACATAAAACAACAAACTGGACATTGACTATGAAATCATGTAACTCAGGTCATTCAATAGCAAACAACCTTGTCTTATTGGCAGCTGATTTAAAATCTTGCCCTGACTGACGCATTCGAGCTCGATACAATGACGACATCCAGCCGGTGTGAATCCCCAACAACATACCTGTAATCACGGATCACCGACAACCAGAGCACGTCAACTCTCCTGCTGTGCGGGAGCCTCGGTGTTTCTCCCTGTGATCAAACAAATCCGTTACTTTCAGCTGTTCTGCGGGTGACATGCGGGAGATCCCGTTTATTCCGCGCCTGCATTGGAGGAGTTCGCGGTGCGCGCGCGCGTCCCCGCCGGAATCGCTCGTGTGGATGTAAACATGCGTCCAGCCGGGTTATCGGACATCCGACAGTGGGGCTTCTCACAACATCTGCCGCTGTGTCCGTTAGCCTGCTTGCTTGCTCTGCACCCCCCTCTCCCCCTCCCCTCCCGTGAGGGAAGACCACAGAGGACTGAAGTGGGACACCGCAAGGCATGATGGACCGGGTTTAAAGCTGCAACGCGGCGCAAATGGACACCGAGATGCACTCTGGTGCAGTTTGCAGTCACATAGAAAATAGGAAGTTTGTTTCTGGAAGAAGAAAAGCAGCGTTGTCCATTGTATGCATTCATGTGGATTGGGGTGTTTGTTTTGTTGTTATTTGTGTGATTCTTGCAGTTCTTGTTTTCTTTCCTAAAATAATATTGAATAAAGAATCAAATACTGCATTGCATTAATCGGATAGTTTAGTTCTACAAAAGAAAAGTGAAGTATTTTACTACATCTAGCCCAACTTCACTCTTTTCCCTTGTTGACACATCCATAACAATGTGCATTTTAATGTGTCTCAATACTTGTATTCTACATCACTGAAAAGTCCATTATCAGAGTTTCCACATCAAACTTGTGGAAGTTGCAAACTGAACCATGATTGGCTACAAACTAGTTGTGATGTCACAAAATCCGGCCAGCACGTCTTAAACTGAGCTACTGAGGGTTAAGGTGCGCAGAGAGAAACGTTCCCTCTTCGGCAGGTGCGTGTGCAAACAGACCTCTCGTGTCAAACTCTGCACTCATACGTCATTCTGCACAGAGAGGCACAAACATCCATCTAGGTAACAAACACACAAACCACAGGAGATTGTTTCTTTCCAATACAGATATTTGTGCACAGTGTTTTGGACACAAGATTAGACATTTGACTTTGAGACAGAACCAACATTACATCTTTCCCATCTCAAAGTTTAAACAAACAAACACATTAATGTTAGTGTTCTATCCTGGGAACATATTTTAGTTCTTCAATAAGAAGGATTTAGAAAAATAATATGTTCAATTAAAGTAAAACGTTCGCTCAGAGTAGCATTATGTTTTAATTGAAAGATCTTTTTCTTGAATAATTCTTTACTTAACATGTGTGATATGTCCGCGTGTCCGCGTCCTTATTTAAATTCCAGCCAACACTCGTGTCTTCATGTCTCACAGCATTAATCACGACAGCCGCCTGTTGTGCTGATCAAGCAAATCACACATGACCTTCAGCTTTTCAGTGTATCATAAATTTCACTGCAGCTATGACGCAGGACTTGTTCGAACTGAAACGTTTTAATCTTTTTTGCACACTTTCACACAACAGTTGCTGCATTTAGTGTTTTAATCTGTTCTTTGACGGTCAATTAAGCCGTCTCTGGCAAACCCATTTTCTCTGCAGATGTCTTTAGCCATATGATAAAACCCACAATATGGTTCTGCTTTGAGGCAGCTTTAATTGTAATAGCTCTCAATTCCTCCAGTGTTATCGGCCTTAGCATCAGTTTAGAACCAGACTCTGCAATTAGATCCTCAACATATGGTCGAACTGCTGTGATAATCAAGCCATATTGGATTGATGTCTTCTTGCAGGCAGCGATGACAACATTTGACAGATGCTTGCAGGATTTAAAACCCCATCTTTAAACTTAATGGGCACTATTGACATACTCCTGCTTATAGTGTCACAGCCATGATTTAAAAGCAACGGAAAGGTTGGTTCTTCATCACAGAAATATACAGCGTTATGTAGATATAGAGTTATGTAGATATAGAGTTATGTAGATATAGAGTTATGTAGATACAGTGTTATGTAGATACAGTGTTATGTAGATATAGAGTTATGTAGATACAGTGTTATGTAAATACAGAGTTATGTAGATACAGTGTTATGTAGATACAGTGTTATGTAGATACAATGTTATGTAGATACAGAGTTATGTAGATACAGTGTTATGTAGATACAGTGTTATGTAGATACAATGTTATGTAGATACAGCGTTACTTAGATACAGTGTTATGTAGATACAATATTATGTAGATACAATGATATGTAGATACAGCGTTATGTAGATACAGCGTTATGTAGATACAATGTTATGTAGATACAATCAATGTTATGTAGATACAGTGTTACTTACTTAGATACAGTGTTATGTAGATACAGTGTTATGTAGATACAGTGTTACTTACTTAGATACAGTGTTATGTAGATACAGTGTTACTTACTTAGATACAGTGTTATGTAGATACAGGGTTATGTAGATATAGTGTTACTTAGATACTGTGTTATGTAGATACAGCGCTATCCAGCGTTACTTAGATACGTCATGTAGATACAGCGTTACTTAGATACACTGTTATGTGAGCATTTCAAGCCCAAAACACCACATTTCAGGTCTGAAAGAAGCTGGAGTCATTAAGGTCCCTTTGCAGGTGTTGTCACTTTGCCTCATTAGCCCCGCCTCTCTTGCACAACTCCACCAAGCATGAAGCTGAGCAGAGGTCTAATCAGCCAGGACAAGTGGAAACACCTGTGTTAGTGAGCAGCTGCACCGGCTCTTCATAGTACAAACCTACTTCTAATGCCAGGTGCTTAAAGTGGAGATTTATCAGCTAGGGAATTAAAACTGGTTGCACCGCAACATAAAGTTTAGTCGCATTACGCTCTGGCAAGTTTTTGCGTCCTTAAATTGAAAGAAATATACCGGGCCCTTTTGAATGAGGAGTAAAAGACGTAACTTATATCACTCTCATAGAGAGACGTGACTAAATGCAGTCCATTGGTTTTGTGTAACGGGACACAAACCACCTGTCCCCCGTTGCCTCTGAGAAAGGTAATTTAAACTCTTCGTCTCTTCTCACCACCCTGATAAAAGTCTTGAAATGTGTGACGAGCCACGTTCTCTGTTGACAGGCAGCTTGTTGTCCCTGTTTCAGACCCCTTCTGCCTCTTCTTACGTGGCTGATTGCCATCATATCATGAAACCTACGCTTGACCCGCCTGAGACCTGCAGACTATAATCAATTTTGATCAAACACTTCAAATACTTTCTCTGCACCAGACACAACACAACCTTCTTGACCCCAATCAATCAGGAGTCACGCCAGCACTCCTACCTGTATTCCAAAAACTTTTCGTCTTTGACCCCGCCTGCTATGTTTGTCATCACTGCAGGCCGCTTGGTCTGAGAATTCAACTGCATAGTCTTCTTCTACCTGGCTGACTACATCTATCAGCTTCATTGCTGGAATACCTCCGAAGTCCATGGCTCCCTCCTGAAGCGATTTTCTCTCCATTTTATGTCTCTGACATATTTTACTTTTATAGTATTTGACATTTGTATCACCCTGAAGACACATGAGACATATGAAACTAAGGGGGAGAGGAATCTTGTACATCAAATTAAATCGTGGTCTACCAAGAGAGTCAAGGGCACCGAACAACTTCTTTTCTCCCCAAGGGAAACGTGTATCTATTAACACCAGTAATGTCAGTATGTGTTCCTCTTTTTTGTCTTTATACTAGATAAGGACTTTTAACCCTCCTGTTACCTTCAAATTTACTAACATATTTTACCCTCGGGGTCAATTTGACCCCAACAATTAAAACCTCCAGAAAATTATTAGAATTAATATTGTTTCCCAAGTTTAAGTGTCAGGTACTTTGTTTGTTTATTGACAACTAAATAGCCCTTTAAATATATAAAAAAAGGTTATATTTATTTTATGTTTTACACAGTGAAAAACAGCCTGGGGTCAAATTTAAAAATGTATAAGTTGTGTACAGGACATTGAACACATATCATCATTTGAATTTTATGTTTTCCCAGTTGTCCCCAATAAATTAGGAAAAGTCATGAAATATGAAGCAAATTATGAAAAATGATGTCAATCATTTATTTAGAGATGTTAAACATTAAATGGGGTCATATTGACACCAAAGGTAATAGGAGGTTTAAAAATGTCAGTATTTTCTGGTTTCACCCTTTGTTTTAAAGAAGAAAAAAAAAGATCCGGAAGGATGCACCTGTGAGTTCATTTAAGCATGTACCAGTCCAGGATGTGCCACTGAATGACCATTCCTTGCATCTTAATGCTCCAACATGAAACGCCTGGTGTCTGGTGACTTGACATTGTCAGAAGTATTCGGTTGTGAGGAAAGGCTCTGATTGCATGCAAGTTCCCTTTCATTAATCAATACATGTTTTAAACCAGTGGTTCCAAAGCCTTTTAGAGTAACTGCTTTTCAGCTTTGCCTCGCTCTATGATCTTGCAGCCCCTCAAATTTATCTTGTACTGTTTTATATATTTTGTGGTTATTGTGACTTTGCTCGAGAGCCCCTTTCGTTGATCACTGCATTATGTCATAGGAAAAAGCCCCCAATTATTTAAAATCACAACACAGTTTTTCAAAACCCACATTAAACTAATTCCCAAGCTTTTTAATGTCTATTGCTTTATCTTGGGGATTTCTTTGCTCCCGTCTTACATCTTAATGCTAGCTTCAGTTCAGTGCACAGCCTTGGGAAATAGTGCTTTGTCGAAACCTTTGTCCCATTTTTATACAATCCGACGGCCTGGTTCACCGTTCCAGTGATTGCTTTGTTTCTGCCAGTTGATGACTGAATATCAGGAGGATGCCCGTTATCTGGCAAACTTAGGTGTTCCTAATTAGCTGTGCTTTGAGCAAGTCCTCATGCTGCTCCCCCGGACAGAGATTAACTCAAACATGAACAAATAAAGAAAATAACAGGGCTTTGGGAGGCCATGGGTTTTCTAAAGAGACGGTGTTGAGCCAGAATTGAAAGAGGCACTTGGTTTGGGTCGACTCCAAAGCTGCCAGCATTAATTTCTGAGCTAGAAAAAAAAGAAAGGTGCAAACAAAACACAGAGCACGAGTGACCATGTGCTCAGCAGACTTTTAAACAGTGCAGGTTAGTAGTGGAAGTAGAAGTAGTACTGAGGATTTTAAACATGAAATAAATCAAGTTTAAAATCCTCTGGAAATCTGTTTTTTTTTTTTAATTACAATGGTACCTTTTCCGACTATATCTGGATTAAAACACAGATTAGCACTTCAGTGGCACTTGAATATCTCTTATTGTGGTACTTTTGTAGTTTGACTATGTTGAGGAAATGTTACTTTCTGTATTCTTGTTGTTCTTAGTTTGTACTCTAGGTTGAAATGCACTTATTGTAAGTCGCTTTGGATAAAAGTGTCTGCTAAATGACATGTAATGTAATGTATTGTAAAAATGGAGCTGATTCATACAGTAGGTATAAGCACTAAAATAGTGTTATATTTACTTGTATTTTTTACTGTGCTTGATTGGGGTTTCTTTGTTAATTGTATTCCAAATACCACAAAACAAAACAAATTAAATATATGAAATAAATAATTGATAACTGTGTCTATGATAATCCTAAAGTTTCAATGAGGGCTGAACTTAAAAAAAACATCTGGTCCGGACTTAAAAAATCATAATATGCTGAGCCTGACGTTGTGGCATTACAGAGTGGGACGTCGTTCCAGACATTCCCCTCAGATCACAGAGGTAAAAGCACGTATGCGGTCCCAGGAAACCTCAAATCTGCTGTGCCGAGTTGCAAACAAATAAAAAAGTCACTTAATTCTAGATCCCAAATGTTCTTGAGTGATTGTGTCAGTGGAAAGCAATTTGAGTGTGCTGACATGCTGACATGCCGACAATTGCGTCAGTGTAGAGAGCTGGCCTCCCGTTAGCCCGTTTCCCACTGCTGCCAGTCCTGTGAAAGAATCCCTCCTTTGTCTCTGCCCTCTGAACATGTTATGTGTGGGACGCTCCTCTTCTTCACTCCGCTCTCCTCCTGGAGCAAAACAAACCCATTCGCATGAGTCCTGACACCTGATGCTGTTGGCTATTTTGGTGTTTTGAACATATACTGTATTTCTGGGCTTCAGGGTGGTTAATCCCTCACACACTGGCTGATACTGACAAGGACAGTAACTCATCTCCTGCACTTTTGAGGAAAATGACCATGTGTGTGTTGATTTTCATCAACTTTTTCTCTGCCGTTCTGCTCATCTAATTAATCCGATTAAAAGAGAACGAGGCTCTCCTTGTGAAATACAACATTTGACCGATCCTCAGAGCAACATAAGCCATAGAGAGACAAGTGGGCTATTGTTAAAAAGGGATTTGGCTTCTTCAGAGCTTTTCTTCTCTCCTGGCGCGAAAAGCAAAGCTCAAAAATCGAGGAATTTATCACCAAAATAGAAGCATAAACTGGGTGAATTAGAGATTATGGGTGAAAAAGAGGAGAGAGCAGCGTTTGGTTCCTCAAATAGAAAGGCTTAGGGTCCTAATCTTAGGGCTAAACCACTTTGAAACATGTGGGATCAAGAGTTTATGGATATGAGAAAGAAATATGGGAACAAAGCACCACTTGGGGATAATTCTCCAGACCCAAACTGATCTGTGCTCTG
Organism: Liparis tanakae; assembly: GCA_036178185.1. NCBI lineage: Eukaryota > Metazoa > Chordata > Actinopteri > Perciformes > Liparidae > Liparis > Liparis tanakae. Next base: position 11,017,834 of record CM070089.1, on the reverse strand, counting down.
CTCCTCTTGGAGGCCGTGCTACACCACTGCCCTCTGCAGGATGCATTAACAACAAACGTGAATCTCCCTTATTGTATTCATCTGAAAGGTCTCTACATTTTTAATGGGAGCATAATCACATGGGAAAGATGCATCCATCCAGTTATTCCTTTTGTGAATTACTTTGCGCTGTCTGCCTTGAAATAGATGCACACATGAGTCTTAGATAATATAAAACACACAAGATATTTTACATGTTTGAGCTCAACAGGGTTAGAAAACAAGGGAAGGTAAATGAGTGACCGGTAGTACACTAAGTCCTATGGGCTTGCAGATGCAGGCTGGGGAGTACAGGGAGAATCACTCAAACAGACCTGAGATGCTCGCTTCGTTAATTTGATTATAAATCAACCAAACCCTTAAAATAAGTGAAGGTTTTGTGGATGTATCCGTTGGGATCGGCTTCATTAGCTGGGTGTGTGCAGGAATTGGTCTTTTTTTTAATTATTATTATTATTTTGTATTTTAAGTGTCTGAGCCAAGGCTCTGGGGATGAGCGTCCTATTGTTTTCCGTGAGCTCACCTGTATTTCACACAACATGTGATTGTAGTCCGCTGTATCATTGCATCATGCTGAGATCTCCCCTTTTCATCCTGCAAGGTGAACGCTGCTCCAGGGCCTCAAAGTCACACAGACGCCTGACAGGTGGACGGACCAACCAGATACCTTCAGCATATGAGGATACTCCCATTATATTAATAGACTTTGCAGAACAGTCATTTGGCATCAAATAACACTTTTCCAGTGAGTGATTTTTATTCTTCCCTCATTATACAGTTAAGAGTGATTTATTAGAAGAAAATGTACTGCACAAAGTCATTATACAGTTCTTCTACACTTGTTTTATTCACAGCTTTTGCACTATGAATAAACACAATGAATAAAAAGGTTTAATTCAAAACAGTTTATTCATCTGAGAAATCAAATCGAGTTTAAAAACACATTCTATATACATTTATTATCTAAACAGTTGGTTTGATAGAAATAAGGCCGTTGTTTTGATTTGCATCCTTCACAATTACTTTCCTGTGAATATTTGAACGTTCTCATTGTGGTTCTTGTTGCTATATTACTGTCGCCTGAAATGCTAAAAATAAACCAAAAACACACTAAACAGTATTCTCAACCATTGAGCTTCCACTACAGTAAACAAACGACACCATCGTAAAGAAATTCATTCAGTTTCATGAGAGAAACGTTGCATTTTCAGGAAAGGTTTCTACATTCATCCGTCTGAGGCATGCAGACGAGGCGCCTGATGAGGAACGTCAACAACACAAACTTATAGTGTGAGCAGGTGTATCGCTCTGTTGTGTGTTACTTTAATTGAACATTCAGCTCTTGTGGTAATTGAAAGCCATTTCATGGGACCTTTTAGGGAAATGTAGGCAGAGTACACAATGTATTGTCTGCAGCATTGAATACAGGTGGCCCATTCCAGGAGGAAGAGTGGTGCAACCGGTACGTGTTGCTGTTACTGTAAACAGGTGCAGCTCGAGTCCGCTAGAGATCGTCCACTCGGCCTCATCTGGAGTTCACGGCCTTTGTCGTCCTCGCATTAACAAAGTCACCTTTCCTGTAGCCACACTGTTGAGAAACAACACGTGGATTATGCACACAGTATCCATGTTGGATTGCAGTTTTTTTTTAATCCAATATGTATTGAGTTTGTTTCACATTGGTGCCCCCTAGTGGCAGCATAGCAGAAGACACTGTGGCGACAACAGGCCTACATAACAGATAACTGATGAGCTTTCTTCATGAATAATAGAAACTGTTCAATGCTTTTATGGTATGGTCTTTTTTGTTTCCCGCCATTTAAGTTGTGTTTATGCTTTGTTTATCTTTAGAGCACTTTGTAAACCTTGTTTTTAAAAGTGCTATATAAATAAAGTTATTATTATTATTATTGTGACGATGTCACGTAGCAATGTTAAACGGATCAATGTTAAATGGATCAATGATAAATGGATCAATGTTTATGAATGTGTGTGATGTGCTGTACACAAATGACATCTATTCATCTAACTGAAGCAACTTAGACATGAAGAATCTAATTCAATTCCATAAAGACCCAAAGCAAATCATTTTACCGGTACCATCTGTGCCGTAAAATTCGCAAAAAAAGAAAGCGTTCATTATAGCTTCTCATGCCGGACTCATAAACAGTGAAGCGAGAAGATGAACATCAAAGAAACTGCGAGAACACATGCGGACAGGATGACGACCTGTGGCGAAAAATAAGTCTCCAGCTGTGCTCGATGTGTGCAAGAGCCGGATCAGTGACACACGCAGGGCGGTTATCCTTTAATAAAGCGCGTGTTGTACTGTAGTGTGCTGCGCGGGCGGAGCGGGAACACACCTTCTTGTAGGCCCCGTGGAGATCGCTCTGTTTCCACAGCGTGTGCAGCAACACGCACGCCGCCTGACCCGCTCTGGTTGGTCCATAACTAGGAGATGAAAATGAAAGAAATTAAAAAATAAAATGACTTTTGCTTCTGGGTGAAAATAGGAGGTGGTACTCCCCCCCCCTACAGCGATGCTAGATAGATGGATACATTATTAATCCCGAGGGAAATTTAGGAAATTTCATCCAGTAGCTTATACATTTAACATTTAACTTAATTCACAAACAACAATACACATAGGGGGAACATGTACACAGGGAGTAGGGAGTATACTGAATTTACAGGTATAGTGTGCATTGATTGAGTGTTTATATCCACGAGGATAGTGCAAAAAGCTATAAATAAACGCTATAAATAAACCAGTCTGTGCAAAGGGCTTGTATAGCCAGAAATAGTAAAAAAACAAACAGTAAAAGAGTAAAAAAATATGGACAGTGGGATGGAAAAATAGGAATAAAAATGAAATGAGAATAATCAAACAGAAGAGTTCTCATGGCTCCTAACGAGCAGCGAGGGGGCGACGGACCCGCTGTCCTTGCTGCTGATGTTGATGATCTGTCGGAGGGCGCCCTGGTTGAGGACGGCCTTGGCGTGCTGCGTGTCGCTCTGGCTCAGGTTGTTGAGGATGTGACACAGACACGCCGTCACCTCGGTGGGCAGGTCGGTGGCGGTGTCGTCGTTGGGCAGCATGCCGACCACCTCCGGCAACACCTGCTTCACTTCAGGAGGAGGGAGACGAATCAGAGGCGAGATTAGACGACGATAAGATGGTCAGCGATCAGATTATGAGCTCAAAGTATCTCCGTTTGTAATGGAGGCAGTTACCGATGTCCGGGTGCAGTTCCCGGTAGCGCGACAGGTTTTTGATGAGAGATATGGCCGTCCTCTTCACATTACGCTCCCCGTCCTCTAACATCTTCCTCACGTGCTGGAGGCCGTTCTCCCGTTGAACAATGGCGAAGACGATGGCTTCAGTCATCTGGAAGAACACAGAAAAATTATGTAATATAGGCTATTTTATCATACATTATAACAACGGATTTATGGTGCTGTATAAGGTTTGTTTACGTCAATACATTTTGTAAACAGGAGTTATACAGTGCAACAAATTGTTTTTTTCACCAGGATCAGTTTTTTTGTCCATTTGTTCAGTTAAACCTGTTAATCCCTGTATTATTCATCCCATAAATATTCATTGTGCCTTAACATGAGTTACTTCCTACATCCACAAGTTTGGGATTCTCCCATCCCTTGAATCTAGAGCTGAAACTATCTTTAATGTATTGACTAATATCACTTTATTGATCAATTCTGTTTAATTACTTAGTCCCAATGAAATGTAATCCACACACCAGGTAAATAAAATACAATGTATTGTTTACTTAATTGGCAGGAGAGGTGCGGCCCCAGTAACATGTCTCAATAGCAGAGTACAGAGGGCATCAGGCTGTGTATACAATGTTTTTTCTCTCTTCACAGGATGAAACTCGGACTAGAAACAGGAAGTTGACGTCCGCCCCGTCCTACCGGTCCATTCCCAGCCGTGATGTTCTGCAGGGCTCCGATGGCCGCCTCCTGGGTCTGGTGACGCACACTCCGGGCCATCAGTGACAGGTACATGCGGATAGTGATGCTGCTCCACAGCCACTCGATGCCTCGGGGATTGGCCTTCTCCTCCAGAAGGGGGCACTTTCGTGCCGAATGCTGGGAAGAAACTCTTTATGAGCTGCGGTTGATTTCTTACCACTGGGTTCACCAAGAGGCAGCTATTAAGCAGCAGATTTACATCATTTATTTTGTCTCTGTTTTGTTTTTTTCCATGCATTTTAAGAGGCTGAGCATCTATTCCCTTTTGCAGCATCATCATGCTGTAAATTCACATCATCAGAGAGAATTCACTCAGTAAAGCGCCGTCGCGGAGCAGCTGCAATGCAGATCTGACGGACATGCAGAGACTCGTGAGAAGGGTTTCATCCAATCAAAAGTTTTTGATTTTTGATGCACTGTTCCTGCATGTGGGTGTGTATCTGTGTGTACTCGCTATGTCACGATGCCCATTAGATAAAGCCACACTTCACATTACCTTATGCGTGGTAGTAGCTAAAAGAGTAATATCATAGTAGCCTAGTGCGCGTGTCTGGATCTCAGTCAGAAAACAAAAAACTTGGTTTTGATTTCCAAAGATGTGACATAATTTACTCAGAATAAAAAAAAAAAAAATTGATTTCCGAAGATGTGACATATTTTACTCAAAAATATGACCCATTATGGGAAGTGTACAATCCAGTGTTGTTGGTGCTTGATCCATACTAGGAACACAAATAAAGGATACATTGTCTCCTGTGGCAATTCTGATGTGCAATACTAAAGTATCCCTTAAAAAATTGTATTGGATTAGACAGTAAAGTATTCCACAAAGGTTCCACAAAGAGTTGGTGATTATTCTCTTTGGGTTTCTGGCTACGGGACACTCCTTTCATATTACACACAGCTATCTGTTATGTTGTTAATGTTAAAGTATGGATTGTATTTGTTTTAATGAAGATTTATAAAAGTGGGTAGTTTTGCTGAGAAAGCAGGAATGTTCAAAGTTTGGTTTGCTTTGATGTTTTTCTCCCCGTTCATAATAGCAGACAAAGATAAATATAATCAGCTTCTAAATGGATGTTTTTATGGGTGATTAAACCTGCAGCAGCGCAGCAGTCTTCACAGGATGTTGTTCTCAAATATCACACCGCAGAAAAACATCCCGCGCATTGTGAAAATGGATTATTGTCTGATGGGATTACCTCCGTGATCTTGGCACCGCGATAAGCAAAGCAGCCGACAGACTTCTCCTTGGGAGACAAGTTCTGTTGAGATTGTCGAAGATCTACGGAGTACTTGTGAGGGAGCTCGGCCTCGATCTGATACGACAGGTTGTGAAGGATGCAGACGCAGTTCTCTGTGGACTTCAGAGCAGACAGAGAGATAAACATCACATTAAATACAGAACGGAAAGCCGTCTAAATCACATGGATGCAACATACTGGGACTTGAATGGGAGTGTTAGGTATAGTTTAGGCAGGTTTGCTTTGCAAGGTAGATCCAAGTTTCTATGAACTATTTCTGTTTGCTTTCCTCTAATTCTGCAACGTGATTTATGTGAATAACGTGACATGCACTACAGAATAAATATACACTACCGTTCAAAAGTTTGGGGTCACCGAGAAAATGTTGTGTTTTCCATGAAAACTCACACTTTCATTTATTAAATGAATACAAGATTAATATAAAATATAGTGGAGACATTGACAAGGTTAGAAATAATGATTTTCATTGTAAATATTAATGTTGTTCTTCAGACTTGTGGCTCAAAGGAAGGCCAGTTTTAGAGCTTCTCTCACCAGCATAACTGTTTTCAGCTGCGCTCACATAAAAAGGGTTTCAAAGTCAAGGAATAATGTGTTTGTGGAAAATAAAAAGTTTGTGGCTAAATAAAAAGTTGTAAACAAATAAAAAGGGTTTCAAGGGTGTTCTACCCCTCTGCTTGTCTTCTAAGGCACACAATGTCCCACTAGAACACTGGAGATGGGCCTCTATACACCATGTAGAGATTTCATAAAAAAAACAGAGAATAGTCATTTACCACATTAACTATGTAGAGAGTATATTTCTGATTAATTTAATGTCATTTTCATTGGGAAAAAACTTTTTTTTCTTTCTTTTTTCTAAGTGACCCCAAACTTTTGAACGGTAGTGTAAGTATGAATCCAGTCTGCGTCTCAAAATATAATATTTTAGGTTGCACGATGGATCAGACGGCCGATGTGAAGAAGATGTCCGTGAAGATGAATACGTTTCTCCGCGATGATGAGCGTTTTCATCTCACCTTGTCATTGGTCTTATAGTCCGCCACGGCTCCGCGGATGTAGTAGACCAGAGAGTCGATGAAGTTCTCACACTCCCTCATCGCCTTCCTGCCATCTGGACCAGCGGAGCTCAGATTTCTGGAAACGGAAGCAAGTCAAAACCATCACATGTGTCGCTTTTCTAATATTGTTCAGTGGGAACACAAAGTGTGTGTCAAGTTTGTATTCCCACTGAATGAAAGCTTCCACACAACGTTAGGGATTTTCATTCCCACTGAACCATATGAGAAAAGTCCAACATTATAGTGAAACGAATGAGAAGCAAAAAATGTGTCAACCCCATAATTGCAAAAAGTCAATGGGTTTTGTATCGCATGACTTTCCAAAGCCAGCAGCAGTCACTACACATTGTTTCATGTCATCAACATGCCGCGTCACAATAGGTTCTTTGTGCAGCGATGACATATAAATTGAAGAGGAACTGATCGTTTTTCTCATCCACAGGGACCTCGAAATGGTTTGGTTTGAGGAGAACTTAATGACCAGCTAGGACTGAGGACAGAGGACGGAAACTGAGGACAGAGGACAGAAACTGAGGAGAGAGGAAAGAGGACTGAGGACAGAAACTGAGGAAAGAGGAAAGAGGATAGAGGACTGAGGAAGAGGACTGAGGACTGAGGACAGAAACTGAGGAAAGAGGATAGAGGACTGAGGAAAGAAACTGAGGACAGAGGAAAGAGGACTGAGGACTGAGGACTGAAACTGAGGACAGAGGAAAGAGGACTGAGGACTGAAACTGAGGACAGAGGAAAGAGGACTGAGGACAGAAACAGGAAAGTGGACTGAGGAAAGAAACTGAGGACAGAGGAAAGAAGAAGGACTGAGGACTGAAACTGAGGACAGAGGAAAGAGGACTGAGGACAGAAACAGGAAAGTGGACTGAGGAAAGAAACTGAGGACAGAGGAAAGAAGAAAGAGGACTGAGGACTGAGGACAGAGGACAGAGGACAGAGGACTGAGGACTGAGGACTGAGGACTGAGTGATTACAGTTCAGCCGAGCAGAGAGAGGAGAGAGCTCCGTGAATAATTCAGTCTTTCGCTCATTGCTCCCGGCGACGGTTGCCGGGGGAGCAGTGAGTCTGATATCTCCTGTTTGGTAAACAGAGAGATGACCTCAACATCTAGTCTGAGAACACAGCTGAAGAGCTGATAGGTTGTAATTCAACACATCGTCACGACCGTAGAGAAAAGGCATAAAAAATAGGATTGTGATTTTCTATTCTGTCAGTTTTGACATCGATGCAGCGTCATCATGTTTCCTCTCACGCCACTATTCATGGTTTTAAACTAAATAACTTGACAACTATTGGAGATTTAGATGTGTCCAATACCGTGGTTTATGACTAAATAACTGCACAGCTAGAGACATTCCCATTAGCTAAACTAAGACGTTGAACATTATACCTAGAAGAATAGAATAGAATTATACTTTATTAATCCCCAAGGGGAAATTTGTGGACACAGTAGCACCAATAAACTAAACACACAAGAATAAAATATAAATATAAGAAAGAAAGAAAAAGTGACTGTGCATAAACTATACAAGTGAAATATAAAATACAAAATAAAATATATATGTATATATACACAACATATATGCAAATATGTATATATACACACAACATATGTGCAAATATTCAGCAGTGTAAATTAAATAAAATGTGCAAAATGCAAAGTGTGGGTATGTTATTGCACTAGTTTCTTGCAGGAGGTCCTTTGTTATAGAGCCTCATGGAATGTTCTCAACCTGCTCAACATGTTAACGTCGTCATTAGCAGCAAGTTAGCATCATAGATTTTAAACTCATATCATCAATTTGCATACAATTCTGGTCCACACTGCTCAGACAATATGATGTTATACGTGCATATCTTTATATAAATCCTCACATGCTGTATTTAGTGTGTTTTGAGTTGTGTATCTGATACCAGCGGTGTCTGTTTCCTTGAATCTAGTAGTCGACGGAGTCAAAGCGAGAAGAGTATCGACTTTCAGAGACGACAAAGGAGCCTACCGCAGGCAGCCGGTGGCATTGTGGAACGCGTCGGCGTCGGCGAGGAGCTCGTCTTTTGGGTTCTCGCCCTCGAAAATGCCAGAACTGGGAACCAGAACCGACTGGGTGAGGACCAGCAAGGCCTCTCTGGTGAGACACTCCTTCAGGAGGTCGTGAGAGGAGAGGTTCCACAAAAGACCTGGGAGTGAGATGGAAATATACTTTAACCTTGTGTTACCTTCAAATGTACTAACATCTTTTATCATTAAAACCTCCCGAAAAATTATTAGAATTAATATTGTTTCCCAAGTTTAAGTGTGAGGTACTTTATGTTTGTTTGTTGACGACCTAAATAGCCTTTTAAATAAATAAAAAAGTTGATATTTCTTATATGTTTTACAGTGAAAATGATTAGAATTAATATTGTTTCCCAATTTTAAGTGTTAGGTACTTTGTTTGTTTGTTGACCTAAATAGCCCTTTAAATAAATAAAAAAGTTGATATTTCTTATATGTTTTACAGTGAAAAAAAGCCTGGGGTCAAATTGTACAGGACATTGAAAACATATCATGTGAATTTTATGTTTTCCCAGTTGTCCCCAATAAATTAGGAAAACTCATGAAATATAATATTTTTTTTAGAGACGTCAAACATTGAATGGGGTCAAATTGACCCCAAAGGTCACAGGAGGGTTGATAGACAAAGACAATGATCTCAAAGTGTTAGTCACACTGTCCCTCAGGAGGATCCTGCAGTCAGCCAGCATGCTTCCACAGACTTTGATAGACAGATAGATAGATAGATAGATAGATAGATAGATAGATAGATAGATAGATAGATAGATAGATTTATACTTTATTAATCCCCAAGGGGAAATTATTTGTCAAGGATGTAAGAATACAGCATAACATGAGGGGAGAGAGGAGAGAAAAAAAAGAAAAACCCTAGAGGGGTACAGTGCGGGACCAGGAAAAAAAACACCTTTGTATATGAATATATATCGAAGTGAAGTAAAAGAACTGACCAGTGAGTTCTCTTCTGGTCTCCAGATTACGGCTGCTCTTCAGTACGCGCGAAATGGTGCCCAGGCCAGAGTTTTCCTTCACCTCCATCTTGTTTTCGCTGCTCTGGTAAACGACATTGCGCAGAGCGCCGGCGGCGGCGCACTGCACCTCCTCGTTGTCGCTGCTCAGGAGCGGCAGGAGCTTCCGGATCCCACGGAGATAGTACACCTGCAAACAAGAGCGGATTATTGATCGACGGATGCTGAATCTACACCAGTCGTCACACTCAGAGAGAGTTATTCGATAATCGATCACCTCGGCGATGTCATGCATCATGTAGACGAGCTATTCTACTGATCCTGCCCCCCCCCACCCCTCCTTTACTGATCGTAAAGCCCAGTTCTAGGTGTCTACGGGAGAACTTTGCCAACTCTAATGTTATGGGGTTGGGCTGAGAGGAGGACATGCTTAATAGAATAGAATAGAATAGAAATATACTTTATTAATCCCCAATGGGAAATTTGTCGACACAGTAGCACCAATAAACTAAATACATAAAGAATAAAATATAAATATAAGAAAGAAACAGTGACTGTGCATAAGGTATACAAAGTGAAATATAAAATACAAACTAAAATAAAATATATGTGTATATATATATATATATATATATATATATATATATATATATACACACAACATATATGCAAATACTAAAATATTAAAACTATATGTTTTTCAATCAGGTAAGCAAAAGTATTTAGTAGTTGAAATGTGACACTATAAACAGTATCTGAGAGGTTGAGTTTTGATAAACAGTTGCAGCAACAATAAGCCTTTAATAAGGTAACTCAATTAATAAGCCTTTAAGCGTCACCTTATCAAAGGCTTATTAATTGTCTCCGGGCAGTAATTGTTCAGCATTATCCTCCATAGCGTAATCTCGTCTTGTGGTCCGAGTTTGAGTTTGGGCTGTCAGTTGATACGTGAAATATCAATCTACAAGCAAAAAACATTTAGATTTGGGGTGAAATTGTTGCATTTAAACTGCAAAAAGAGGAACAGGGGCTAAAAAAATGCAAATACGACTGCAAAAGACAAATGTTCAACACGTTTTACCGTCAACTTTGTGTTTTACATGTCATTTAACTGTAAAATGATACAATGCATAGAAGTAAACACACCATCTTCTTCGCATCAGCACTCTTGAGACACTGGCTCTGTATGTGGCTGGCTGCAGAGGTCAGCGTGTCCTCGTTGTCCTGGGTCAGCAGGTTCACGGCCCGCTCTAACGTCATCTCCGGAGCCTTGTTCTCCGACGGCCTGTGAGGAGAAGACAGCGGTGAAAGAAAACGCTCCATCTAAAAATCAGGGTTCTTACACACCAATGGATTTCCAGGACTTTTCCAGGACTTTTCCAAGACTTAAAACCAAATTTCCATGAACAAACTTAAATCTCTGTATAAACATGAACAATGTAGAACATTTTGTGTATTGAGAGCGTACGCCGGCTTATATTTTGAATATCTTTCTTCAAAAAACACTATTATTATTACATTATTTCAAACTCGGCGTAAATGAACATGTGATTATGACACATTTCCATGACTTTTCAAAAACTTTGACGATTTAATTTTTTTCCATGACTTTTCCAGGCCTGGAAATTACCATTTTAAAATTCCATGACTTTTCCAGGTTTTCCATGACCGTACGAACCCTGAAAAATGCACATCACGCATCAAGGAAATGCAAGACTGTGTCAGATTGTTAAATCAAGCCAAACAAACACACACACACACACACACACACACACACTTACAGTGTCATGAAATTCTGAGACTGCATCCGCTGAAGGGGGACCTCTACTTCCATCTGCTTCCCCACGTCCATCTCCACGCTGGTTAACGAGGGCGGGTAGGAGTTCAGTCTCCGGAGCCCCTCCCTCCTGACCCGAGCCAACCAGGACACGGCCTCCTCGGGCGGGACGGCGCCGAGCATCTTCTCCCCATCTCGTTGGTCCTGTTTGCCGACCGTCTGGTTGTGACTCCAGCGGGAGCCGTAGTCGGCGCTTTGTCCGAACGCCGCCGCGCTCGCCATCGCGGGCTGCAGCGCCGCCGTCTGCCTGAGGGACCTCCGGTTGAGGGTGCCGTGCTCGGAGGTGGAGGTGAGGGGCCCCGTGCCCCGGGGCGCCTCGGAGAAGGCGTAGCGGCGGAACGAGTCAGAGTTAAGCGAGTAGCCCAGCCTGTGTGGCGGGCTCTGTGCCGGGTGGGCGTACGTCCCGTAGCGGGAGGCGCTGTGATGGAAGTGGATGCGCGGGAACTCCGGGCTCCGCGGTGGAGACACCTCCACCCTCCTCGGTGGTCTCCGCACATTGTTGCTGGATAGAGAGCGGTTGGCGAGGCCCAAACCATTCACCTGTGATAAGAAAACACAATGCAAAAAAACACAATGCACACTTTGATACGTGGTTATTCGGCTGGAACTCTCAGTTTTAATCCCTCATATAAATGGCATCGTAGTCTAGGTTGCACAATGTTGCACTCTAGCTGACTGTCGAAGGTGATTGTGATGAAGTTTATGTATTTATTTTAATAATAGTAATATATGATGTAGTTATCCTGCATTTAAATAATGTGCAATGGACAGACATTTTTTTAGGATGTGCAGTCAGAACATGTGGACACATCTATATGGATCAAATATAATAAAATCTGCTGTCACAAATATGACTGAATACATCAAAAACATTGTTTTAAATTTATTTCAAACTATAAAAAAGAAGAAAGAAGTATGAAGCTTTTTACTTGTGTATGTTCTTTTAACCTCCAATCAGTTGGATACAAATGCAAAATCCCTTTTATTTATTTTTTCCTTGACTGATGATCAGTTTATAAATTACATGGATGTATTTAATTAAATCATTAGTGATTAAGAGGAAAATACATTTATATGTGACCACTATTCAGTTGGCAAAATAAATAACTATATTATAATATTTTATATTGTCAGTTTCAGTCTCTGGACACCTTGAGCTGAACCTTTTTTGTAAAGTCACAAATTAACAATTAAAAACTGCATGTAAGAACCCTCTGATTAATTCAAAAGGCCTGGAGGCTCTGGATATAAAGCAGCAGCAGAACATTTGACAACATTCAAATGACAACTTGTGCAGTTCTTCTGAATTGGAGACGTGCACAATTAAATTAGCCGATAGAATTGACTCCACTTGATGCTATCTTTTAAGGAAATAAGAAAAATACGATTGAAGATCATAAATGCCACTAAATTGTGTGTGTGTGTTTGTGCTTGCATGAGTATAAAGAGAGTGAGGTACCTTCATGCTTAGTAAAAGTCCATCGGTAGCATCAACGCTCCTTGCCGTGTTCTTCTCTAAACGGACACTACCTGAAACAAGTTGAGGAGGTTTGGTTTAACACTGTAATTACCGTTTCACACTGAAAAGACCCAAACGCACGGCAGCACTTCTACTTCCTCAGACTCCGAGTCCGGCTGCCCGAGCTTCACAAGCACAGTACGAGTGCACAGCGCGCTTCTAAACCAATGCAAAGCAAACATGTTCATTTGCATCGGGAAATATTGACACGGCGTAGGAAGAAGCAGGGACGTGAGAGAAATGAGATACTTTAAATCCCTTCTGTTATTTATGTGTCATTCACGTAAATACCTAGTATTTGCAATGTGAAAGCGAGACCCAACAAAGGCCATTGTTTCCAGATATTATCTTCCCATGTGCCACATACCGAAAGCACCACAATAAGTCATTTCAAATACATAAAACACAACCTGTATTATTGTTATGCAGACCTGAAACAACTAACTGAATAGTCAATAGACAGAAAATAACGTGCTTGTTCATGCTGTTCAAATGTTAGGATTTGCTACTGTTCTTTATTAAATTTGATAGTTAACCCTAAATTCATACTCCTCTTTCTTTGATTCAATAAAAATAATAAGCGTTTGAAGATATCAACTTTGGTTCAGGGAAATCTGTCTGTCCTTTTGTGAGTATTACTTATACTATCAATACGGAGTGACAGATTTATCTTTCTTATAACAAAATCAATGCTGAAAATCCCTTTTAGTTGATGACAGACTACAGTTCATAGCTTACCCGCCCACATATGTATTTAGGCTACCAATACATAATACATAAAGTACATGAACAGGCCTGTGGGTGATATATTTACTTCAAGTTTAGTCAGCTGTTAACTCCCATCTTTCTTGTATGAATGTGTATTAATCAAAGAGCAAAAACCTGTTGGACAAGTGTGGACTACTATGAGCCATCCATTCCAAAGTGTCCGTCAAGCCTGAATAATAGTAGACTATCGTAGGCTACACACAGAGCATGTCCCCCGGATCGAGAAGGACACTTATAAGGTTTGGTATCGAAATAGGGATAAGGACCCTTGATAAGGCTCATAACATGATAATAATAATACATGTTATCTGTATAGCCCTTTAAAGGTTAATCAAAAGGTGATTTACATGGCAGAGACAGAAACAATAAAAGCAATACTATTAGAAACATGACGACAAAACAAAAGCATACATAACATCACAGGTTAAAATCTGATTTAAACTGATAAGATGATTACGGGACAGGAAAGAAGAAGAACAATATTAGTTTTTATCCTATAAAAACACAGGACACATCAGACATATTGTTAAAATGTAACAACACAAGAGGTGCATCGTAGAAGCTGAACTTCTCATAGGTCACACCAGCCAAAGATGCACGTTTTATAATAATATGATTTAATTGCTTAATACTTCAGTCAGACTGAGATATAATCTTGAATAAATAGGTTGTGTTGTAAATACAAGGAGTTAAAGGGAGACGTTTGCCACACCACCTCTATTATTCTTAATCGTATTCTGATTCTCATTCTCATTCTGATTCTGATTCTGATTCTGATTCTCATTCTGATTCGTATTCTGATTCTGATTCTGATTCTGATTCGTATTCTTATTCTTATTATACAGGCAATTTGGGGGATGAAACTATCCTTTCAGGTGTAGCCAAAATGTATCAAAAAGAAGTGGCGTGTGCAAAAGCGCCTCGTAGAGCCTCCCGAGTGGCGTTCATGCCTCACGTGAAGCACAGACGACATCTTCGGCCGGGGGCTCACCGTTGGACACGGCCTTCCTGGCTTTGCGGGCCAGCGTGAGCTGAACCTGCTGCTGGACGCGAAGGCTGCTGCGGTCGGCGGCGCTCGCCGTCGTCGAGGACCTCGCAGTCGGCTCGGCCGGCACAGCCAGACTGGTGTCGTCCACCATGGACGAGTCTCGCGCAGGTAACGCTGATTTGAAAAACTGCTCCTCCATGGTGGACGAGGCCCTCGGAAGCCGTCGAGAGTCCGACTTGCTCGCTCCCCGGATGGGCATCGTTCGTGGGTCGGTGGCCGGTGCTGCTCCGTTGTCCCTCTGGTCGTGAGGTAGGTCGACCTGAGTTGCTGACACCCCGAGGGGCGGGGCTAGAGGCGACGCACCTGAGGTGTCAGGTGTCGCTGCCTGCTGCTCCCGGTGCGCGGTCACGGGACTGTCCTACATTTACACTTACATTGTATTTTACTTCAATGGTTTCTGCTACTTTATAGCTTTTCAGAAGGAAACATTGTATTATATACTTTTATATGTATGTAACAGCTGTAGTTTAATTAAAATTAGGCCTATGATTATAACAATATTTTATATAGGTTGGTGCAAAACTGTTATCCTTATATATCAATAAAAAGTACACAGTTGTATTTTCTTCTTCTATTGTATCTGTATTCAACTGTGGTATAATGGTATTGCTTTCAGTGCGTTGTTTTATCACAAATCTTATTTGTCCAAGGCAAACACGTTTAACGACATTGTCTATCAATATAATATTTCTCATTTTCAAAACTTTCACCGTGGTGGACATTTAGGGACAGGATGTGGGGGGGGGGGGCTCCTTTTAAATCATTTCAAATGCAGCCATCTTAATTTGGAATGGAGCACCTTTGGGTGCCTGAAGTTGCCACATGATCCGTTTCCCACTCTGGACCAGAGCCCCGCCCTCTTTGGCTTGAGTTGTGAGGGGAGCTGCAGCCTGGCACTGGAGCCACGTCCCACCAGGTGTGTTTTTCCAGGGAATAGAGCCATCTGTCTTTACACAAGTTGTAAAATGTTATACACCAACTGGTAATGCTAGACAAGGTGTTACAGTGTATTCTCATTTGGCTGAAGGCCTCCACGTCTCTCCTTTGTGCTGTCGCCACCATGCTGCAGGCAACTTCTATTCTATTTGATTATATTGTGTTTAATTAAATTACTTCGACACAAAGCTGTATTTGTGTCAGTGTGATTGTGGTACTTGTGGATAAAAAGCAGATTAAGCCTATCGGGACATTCGCCATTCAAGAGTGGTCATCTGTGAAATACTAGGGGTCTTCTGAGGGGCCCGGCTAATCTGGTCCTCAAAATGTCACATGATATCGTGCAAGTTGTCTCAGCCAATAAACACGTAACATAACAAATGATAATCCTGGCTGAGAATGGGGGTATGGGTGGGAAGTGGCACACATCTTCTACCCTGGGGCCCCAGAGCAGGTTAATCTAGTCGTGACTCCTATGAAATTGAAACACGAAACCGTTGAAGATTTCCTCGTCATGATTTAGAAATAATGGCTCATCAGCTGCAAAGTTGCAGGTCTTATTTCTCTCCTTCTAGAAGCCAATTATTTGCCAATAAATAATCCCTGACTCGTGACATGTTGCCGTCGTAGACGGCACACAGTTGATTAAAATAAACGACAATTCAACAACAAGTTACAATACGATTTTTCTCCTTTTAATGCAATTTTATCTCAAAAACAATCCTTCCAGTCTACGCCATCTAATCACTTTCACTTTAAACCTTTCTGTGCATAATATTCATGACAAAACGGTGAGAAAGCAGAACTTTTTAACGAATAATGCTCCGGATACATCCGTGTGACATTACAATGTGTTCAGCAGACAATCAAGCGGTCCGAGTCCACCGTGCATTGAGCGGACACGAGCACACACATTTCATTTGTGTGGGACTCTCACACTTTACTCATAATTCACAGACCAGCATCGACCCGAGCATCAAACTAAGGCTCCAGCGGAGGAAGAAGGTGTTTCAGCTGCACAACATCCAGATGAGTGGCTTCATGTTATTTTTTTTTGTTATTGGATTAAAGTTGTTTGGGCTCAGTTACGTGAGAAGTGAAATTTATAAATAGTATGGGGTAAAAATAAGAAGTGTCTGTGGTTCCTTCATCTTAATTTCCACGATGAATGTTTTAAATCTCTAAATTATTACATTCTGAAATGTTTAATTCACGATACTTTTTCTTTATCACAAAGCAGTCGAACAAATATGTGTAATATAACATGACATCACGCTTTTTCCCACCTGAAAACATACTTTTTTTTTCAATTTGGCACATATTTCACATTCATCAACTTATAGTACACACACACACACACACACACACACACACAAACACGCACACACACAAAGGCTTGAGGTGGTTGAGTTCAAACCGTACCAATCGAACAAGGCTGAAGGTTTGTGGAAACTGAATTGGTGTTTGAGAGCTGTAGTTTTGAAGCATGTCTAGGTCACATGGGGAAACTTAAAACAGTGTCAAGCAGAATGTTCATTACAGTTGAATAAACAATAAAATAAACATCTGTCTGTTAAAGTGTATTTTTCATCCTCTTACCAAACATGTCCCTGATTATTAGTGTCCTGCCTTTTTCACCACATAAGAGTGTTTAAAAATCCCATTTCATAATATATGTCTATTCTCAGTCTTGTGCATCTCACACACACACACACACGAGGATTAGCAAGATGCTATATACATTTAGGAAAAAAAAGAAAGAAAAACTATTTAGTTTACCCAACCTCTCCAGATCCAGTCTGTTATTTTTAACGTTAACTTCTATACCACCCCGATTGATTTTCCCCAGATCTTGATTCAGAATGCATAAACTCAACCAGTCTCTATATCCTAACCCCGTGGCACATTGTCATCGATACAAATATACTGTACATACGCTTCTCGGTGGGGTTTCTACGCGTTGGTTTTATCCTGCCATTTGTACATTGTTAAAAAATATATAAAATATTAAGAGAAATTGTACAGGTACATTCAGGTTAAAAACACGTTAAATGTTTCTCTTCAAAGCTATTTACAAGTCTCTGTAAGCTTCGGGTCGTCATTCATCTGTCAACACGGGAGGAGAACGGTTATATGAACTGCCAATTTGGGCCTCTTTTTTCTTCTTCTTTGGATTTCTCTCTTCAGATTAAAAATTTGGATTTTCATTAATAATATTTCCCAGGGCCCATTTATGCCTTTAACAATATTTGACAAGATAAAGTCGAGAGGCAGGCAGGACACACGGAGAGAGAAAGACGGGGGGATGGCCAAGAGACGGCGCAAAGTATGCGTCCGAGACCCCAAACGGCCCTAAATATTGATATCAAACCTCCGTTATAATCTATGAAGGGCATTTTTTTACAATCCGACAATTCATAAAAGATTAACCAAGAAAATAATCTGAGGTTAATTCAGGATTAAGATATTTCCGAATCGCAGGCCAAAGCACGAGTAATGTTTCTTAGAAGCAGGTGGAACAAACACTCATATCGTACGAGGAAATGAAGTCAATTAGTGGTCGATCTTTACCAAATGAGACATAAAAGAAATGGCTAACAAAAGTTTAAAAAGCAGTTAACCATGAATATGTTTCATTCTTTTTATTACCAGAGTTAAGAAACTCAACTGACCCTATAGCAGCACTTCATCCCTCAGGAAAATACTTTACACCATCACATCCCTTCACTTAAAAAAAAAAAAAAACGTGGGAACTCGTAACGGTGCCGGCGTGTAGCTTTAACGTCAAACTGTTGGCTCAGTCAAGGTCAGCGGACAGGTATCTTCTGTGGGCGCTAGATGATGATATCGATCACGATGGTGATCCAGTGACTCAGATAGTACGCCGTTGACCTTTGACCCTTTACAACTATTTCAAGCATAATATGTGATTGTTGTTTTCATTAGTTTTAATTGTCAACCATTTTTTTCTTTTATATTTTTAACAATATTATTCTTTTTTTTATGTTAGGGTTGCTTATAATTTTAGACAAATTTACTTATTTGGGGAAAATGTTAATAATTGATGGTTACATAGTGTAAAAGAACCCCCACCTACATTAACTACTAACGTGAGTAGACCTAGAGACATCAATGCTCTGGTGTCCTTAAATGACATTTTTTTAAAAGACTCCATGTAGATTAGAACATGATCTCTGATGTCATCATCATGGGTTGATGACGAAGACATTATTAAGTCCGGAAACATTCCCCGCATGGCTGTGCTTTGGGGTCAATTACTCTTTTATTTACGGGAAAAGTATTTTCATTCTGCTTAAAATTTAGTAAAAGAAAAAAAAGAAGACCATTAGTGAGATAAAACAACCAAAAATACAACATTCATACAATAAGGCATTCCTTCACCAGGTCATACAGCTGGGTCTGCAGCTCCCTCCTCCCAAGCTCCAGCTCATCGGTCTGGTGATCTCCAGCGAAACAAAATAAAAAAATAACTTGAGATATTCAGTCTTTCTGTCAGAGACGACCTCCTGCTCTTTCACGTGAGTCTTCCACAAAGTTCGGGTGATGGCTTTGGTCTGTCCTGCAGCTAAGACTAGAAATGAAACATACAGGAGAGCCGCAACTCTGAAAAGTCATTAGATTCATGCAAGACTGTACAGACTTTCAGCGCGCCTTCCGAGCCGGCCGGCGCCCGTCGTTTCGGAGCAGTCCTATCTGCAGGAGGAGCCCAGCGCGTTGCCCGTCGAGGGCGAGGTGGGCGTGGCGCTGTAGTGGGGGTAGTTGTCGTTGGGCGGCGGGCTCGGCAGGATGGAGTTCCCGTTGGTCGGGGAGCAGCTGAGCTGGAGCCTCTGCAGGTACTCGGCGTGCACGGGTTTGTGGCTCTGCAGCACCCGGATGGCCTCGTCCACGGTGAACCACTCCCGCTTACGGCCTGCAGAGGGCGACAGAGCCCAATGGAGGCGTTAGAAAAAGGAAGCTCTCGTAAGCTTCAACATGTTACTATGTGCTGTGTACAATCGGAAGACATGGGAGATTCAACTGGGAAGTGGAATGTGACGCAGAAGTGAAGTATTTCCAACAGCTAACCACCCCCCCCCCTCTCCCCTCCTCCCCTCCTCCCCTTTCCATTTGTTTGCTTGTTGTTTTTGTTTTGTTCATTCTGCTATTTTGTATTTTTGTTTTATTTTACTATGTAGTTTTATTTTCCTCTGTATGCCATTTCCTTTGAATTTGTGAGTTTAAAAAAAGAAAAAAGCCGGTCAAACCCTGTTAAATACAATCACAGCGTGTATCATTTTCTTTTTTTCTTTCTCAGGTTTGATCAATAAACATATATAATTTAAAAAAAAGAAGTGAAGTATTTCACAACAGGCAGAGCGTTAAGTCGTATCCTCAGATAATTTCCTTGGTTGGCGAGATTAATGAAAGCAAGCTGACGGTGGAACACAGACACACGCTTTAATATGCACGTGAAAACACGGCTTCTACACCGACATGCGTGTACACGCAGTGTCAGCCGGAGCCTGCTACAGCCACTGTGTTATATTGTGACAGGTAGAGTATGCACATAAAGTAGAACTGGATCCAGGCTGCTGTCAGCTGTGATGTACCGCAGCTCAGAGCCACCGCAGCTTCCATCGGGGGCCCAGATTTACAGGCACCTGTCGGGACTGCATACGCCGATGCCCATATAGTCTCTTCTGGTCCTCGCATCAATAAATAAAAACAGTGTACTGTGAAAAGATGAAAGACAAATGCACACACACACACACACACACATGTAACTGTACCTATGTTGACGGAGTCTTCCCAGGCCTCCAGTGTTTCCGTGACAGTCAACACGTACACGTACGTCCGGTGCTTCCGATCCTGGTTTTGCTTGAGGGATCACAAGAGGAAGGAACCGAATATTTTACGATAATTAACATAATTTGGAAACATGCATGTTTCTCTTGTCGATACTATTCGAAACTGTGATGCAGGAATTGCAAATTGGATGCTGAGAAATAAAAATATATTGTAATTTGTGCATCTAATTCCCTTTTATGTGCAATGGATAAACTGAAAGATAAAGCCGTGTAAGCTTACCTCAAACACGCCGAGCAGACGTCCTAGCTTGCCCTTCACACCGGCCTGAAGAATAAATGGAAAAAAAAACTTTTATTTTTAAAGTGGTTTCACTCTACTGGCTCTAGCGTGTCTCTAAACGAGACAGCAAAGAACATGTATTTGTGTGACTTTCTTAATATTTTGACTCTATTCACTCCCAAAGGTGAATAGAGGGTGGGGACATTATAAAAGCAGTGTTCAAAAAAGAGACTGTGTTTTGTGGCACAACAATGGGTATTGTGCATCACATATCGATGTCCAGGGCTGGAAGTACCGAGTTCCGCTCACCTCCCAGGATCTGTGTCCATGTAGAAATGCTTGACGAACAATTACCCAAAAACTGAAACTCAAATACAGAATAACTCCCTTTGCCGATTTCAGCTGCTTCAATGCAGGTTTGCAGGTCAATACAATCTCCGTTTGTCATTTAATCGTCTCTATATTGAATTCATCCACACACGTTAAGTCCTTAAGGAAAGACTAGCGGTAATTCGAATATCAATCCGTGGTTCATGTCCCACGGCGTGGAATAAATCAAAAATAAACTGGCACAAATCCTGAAGGAGTATCCTGTCGGAAATGTAATTATGCCCCTTTCATAACACTTGTCTAGTTGCTTTATTAATTCACAGGAATCAAATTACCGCCAGGACGTATGACATCTGCCCCCCCCCGGCATACTTCACGAGTGTCATTCTGTCGCACTGATGTGCCCCGCGGGCTGGAGGGGCCGCCGATGTGCAGGAATCCAAACCGGGGGCCGAGTTTAGACCGCTGACGTGGCCGAGAACACAGGGTTGTCGAGCAGAGGGACCTCTGGGATACCAGCAGCCCTCATTCCCCCGGCTACTGACACCGCGTCCCGTCAGAAATATCAACCACGCACCTCCTCTTCCGCTTTTAAATATATATTTTTTGCAGCGACGGGAGAGTGGCGTGACCCCACGGGACGCACCGAGGTGCATTCCAGACATTTTAGCAGCAAATAATTAGAATAAATGTCCTTTCTCCGTCTGAAACACCTCTCTAATGACCTTGGAGGAAATAAACAAGAAGACTTCCTCTATAAAAACGCACAAAAAGAGCTCACTCGGTGTTGAGAAACTATTAATTTGTGGGTTTTATTCACCTCTTCGAACACCTCCCGCACAGCGGCGCCACACGGCTCCTCCTCCGGCTCCATCCCTCCTCCGGGGACGATCCACTGCTCCGGGTGCCGGCTGCTGCTGACCAGCAGAACCTGAAGCAGAAAGGAAACGTTTTACATGTCGATTGCTTTATTTTTACAATGAAACGAGTCGGCCCCATAAGGAAGCTAAAAGTCTCTAGTTTCTGAAAGTGAGCGTGATATGAGACATGACCCTTGACCCCTCGGACTCAGGACTCAAAGAAAGGCTGATGATTGGTGTTGACTCTGCCATTTATTCTCTGTTGCTGTGGACAGCAGAGAATAAACACACCACAGCCTTTGTAGCTTTAAAGTAATCCTGACTGGGTCTCAATGGCATTTGGAATGAGACTAACATGGAATATATATGTAAACTACAACGGGCACTCGGTAGAGCGTATACCTTCGCATATCACAAGATTGGACATTGAATTATGAACATAAAAATGTACTATGCTATGGTAAAAAAGAAGATTTTGACCTTTGACCCGATCAATCCCAAAATCTAATCAAATGTTCCCCGGATAATAACCAATCATCCCACTAAATTTCACGCGATTCAAAGAAGATGTTGACCTTTTCATGACCTTGACCTTTGACCCGATCGATCCCAAAATCTAATCAAATGTTCCCCGGATAATAACCAATCATCCCACCAAATTGCATGCGATTCGGTTTAATACTTTTTGACTTATGCGAATAACACACACGCACGTACGCGCGGCAATCCAAAACATTACCTTCCGCATTTTTAATGCGAACGTAATGATACACATGATACTTTATTTTAATTTAAACTGGTAATACCAAGAATAAAATATCACACGCACATAAACCTGGATCACAGTTTCTAACTAAACAAGAAGTCGTCTCCCTCTCGCTAGAAGGAAAGGAGGCGTTTGAGGAACCTCGGCGTGTATCCGGTCCATGTTGTTGGCGATGGCGTTCCCCTCTCTCCCCCATTGTCGGTCTCCAGGCTGATGCAGCTCAATCAAAGTCGAGGCCGTTTCCCCGACGCATCGAGACCGGCGAACAATGCATGTAAACATAAGCCGCTCCACATTCTGCCAGCTTCCCCCCGGCGACCCGCCGGGCTTGAATTACACGACGGTTGCAGAGCACATATGGTGATGCTCACGGATCAGATTGTGTCCGCGTCTGCACATTTCCTCGCCCGTATCCGTAGAGCGACCACAACACACACATGTGCTGTAAACATTAGCGCATTTGCATGGAGCCAATACACTCATTATTTAAAAAAAAACACAGGCTGCGACCGGGCGGGCAGAAATCATTATGTAATACACAATAAAAAGTGACGCATTGGAGAGAGAAAAGTGCATTCGGCCGCTTGAACAGATGGCGACACGTACAACCTGGTAATCTGACTTTACAGTCAGCCGGTCACTTAATCCTGACTCACTTTTCCTATATCTTCCCTCACGTTCTCTAATGGGATTGTGGATGTGGCTGCAGCCCCCCCCCCACCCCCCCCACCCACGAGGCTCTGATAAGGGCCAGGGGTCAAACCTATTGGGACAACAAACGCTTAGTGGCTTTGCCATTGAGTGCTGTTTGCATCTTTTCCCCATCCCATCCAGCTCAGCCCTCTCTCTGCTTCTTCCCAGGCGCTGTCATCGGGGATGGAGGGCCGTGGGGGGGGCTCTACATGACGAGCGTGGCGATGTGGAATAAGCGTGCGTACACTCCGCCAACACTTCCCGTCGAGGTTATAAAAGATAAAAACACCCAACAGGTGTGTGTCTGCGGTGGTGTACAGTAAGTGTGTTGGAGGAAGGAGGCATTTACACTAATAGTACAAACGGAGCCGACATCTTCTCAGCTCTCTGGAGAGTGCAGACTGTAAACTTGTGCAACATTTAACGATGTGACCTGTTTGAGTGAGGCTCTGTTATGAACCCCTAATATGGAGGTGAGCTAACACAAACTTAACTGTTAATCACAATAACAGTCATACACACGCTTTGCATTTTGCATTATGTCTATATATATATATATATATATATATATATATATATATATATATATATTTTTTTTTTTTTTTTTAATTGAATTTTACATTGCTCTATTTACATATATGTTGTGTATATATACATATATATTTTATTTTATATTTTATATTTCACTTTGCATACTATACTTTATGCCACTTTCTTTCTTTCTTAAATTTATATTTTATTGTGTTTAGTTTATTGGTGCTACTGTGTCAACAAATTTCCCCTTGGGGATTAATAAAGTATATTTCATTCATTCATTCAATATGAGAAGAGGGGTTTCTTTCTCTTCATCTCTTTTTGATCGTGAACGTCACCTGCTGGAAGGCGGTTTCCGTGACACAGGCTGTTATTGCGTGACGGGCTATTCCAGCGAAATGACATAATAGAATATTCATTCTTTCTGTTTGGGGTGTGTTTGAGACCAATCCTCTGTCTGTGAGCTGTAGCCAGGAAGGCTTAAAGGGAGCTCACAAAGTGGAAAGTGGGAGATGTATACAAAACAAAAGCGGCAGAGTTTACAGGACAGCAAGGACAAAGCAGGCGTCTGCTCCGGTCGTTCCATTTTTATCTTCTCAAAGTTGCGCCACGAGGAACTCGTATTTGCCTCTGAATACAGCACAGAACACATTTAGTTTTCTTTTTAATGCATTTAGGAATGTAGAGCAGGGAATCAACTTATAACAAACGGTGTATAATTAATAATGAGTTTCTTCACACGTGCGTCTGAGCAGAATACAGCCACACGGTCATAAGAGGGAGCAGCAGGGGTTTGGTGGTAGCGTTGCTACTCATTATCCATTTCAACTATTTGTACTTTTTGACTAATCTATGATTTTTCAAGCACTCACAATCTTTCCATGTCCATCAATATGTGGATATATTTACTTTTCTACGAGTCTTTCCAATAACTGCAGATCAGAGGTCGCTGAGGAAGAGGAAGAGCCAGAAGACGGACCATTCTGTACCCACGACTTCACCCTTTCTGACCTTTCCTGTAACTTTAGATGAACATGGAAAAAAAAAAAAAAGTGCAGACTATTCAGGCCACAGTAAACAGAGCGAACAAAATAACTCACACGGTCATGAAGCTGAACTCGGACCACAGATACACACTTATTTTTGGAAAGAGGAGCAGGGAGATGAAGCGACCCCAGAGGGAAACACTGAAGTATTTCCCGGTGACATTTTTCTGTTTTGTAACTCGTGTCACTTCCCAGGACCCCCGGTGTGAAAAAGGAGGGCCGAGAATTGTGAGGCATAAATCTCTACTGGGCAAAGAGAAATACTTTGGGCGAATGTCAGACTGACTGTTAGATAACATTTCTCATATATATATATATATATATATATATATATATATATATACACACACACACACACACATTTATATATATATATATATATATATATATATATATATATACACATATATGCATGTGTATATATATATATATATATATATATATATATACACATATATTTATATATACATATATACAATACACACACATATATTTATATATATATATATATATACACACACATATATTTATATATACATATATACAATACACACACATATATTTATATATACACACATATATACTCTGTAAAGCGACTTTGGGTGACTAGAGAAGCGCTATATAAAATAAATGGTTATTATATATATATATATATATATATATATATATATATATATATATATATATATATATATATATTTACACACATACATCGTCGGGATTAGAGAGGAAGATTAGTCATTCTTAACTTAATATCATAATTGAGGCATCTGAACTACCACTGGTAGTAAAACCCGGGCTATGAAAGAGAGTCCTCTGGCATGGAGCCTCAAACTGGGACAGCAGGCCGGGATATTCTGGAGGACATTAACACCTCCGCCTCCTCTCCGAGGAGGAACGACTGTAGCTGTCAAATAAAAAAGGCAACGAATGCCAGGGTGGCGGCAGGAGAGAATGATGGAAGGTCTGAGACACTAAATACAGAAATGCAAGGGCAAAAATCAATATAGTGCTAAGCTACGAAATAGTCGACACATTATTAAAAAAAATCTCAACAAATGCAAGAGGACTTGTTGGACACAAACTGAGGCAAAGAGAGAGATGCTGAACACCCACATTGCTGACTTCCTGCTGAAGCATCCACTCACACTGGTAACCTCCCACTCCAGCTCCCACTAAGACACTGGTTACAATCTGCTGCAGTACCTTCAATATTAAGCCTCTGGTCCATGAATTCATAAACACGGGGGTTCCTATTAAAACCATTCTCTGCATCTTTTTTCTTCTACTCTAACTCATGCATGAACTCATGACATTATATAAAGTGTATTGTAATTGTAAACCTCAACGCTGCCTAGTGCTGAGCACTTTAGGTTGCTCCGAAAATTAGGAGAGAAACGAGAATACTTAAATGGTTCGCATTGAGATCGACAACAGTGAACAGAGGACGCGTGTGGAGGTGGAAACAAGCTGCAAACACAACGCTGACATATTATCACCTTTCCAGTCGATGCGGTGAACTCGCCCGCCAACAGTTCCCACATCCAGAAGAAACGACGCACAGCGAGCGTTCCTTTGGAGTCGTGTTTCCGACCGGTCCAATGTTCACGCTTCTTTAAGCTCGGCTCAGGTCTCCACGAACACCCGATGGGAAATATTTGGCCCTCAAGGTGCTAAATGTTCCCCGATGTTTATCGGTTAGGTGCTGATATTGTCTGTCCGCTGGTGGACAGTTTGTCTCCAGAGCCAAAGTTAAAACCAAGTCGCCATAACTCATAAAGCTCATCAGAAACAATGGCCTTTGTAGAGTCATGTGATCACTCTCAAGTGTTGTGTTAAGTCACTGAGAGAAACCCATTTCACATGGTTATTTGTAAGAAAATATTTTTTATTCTAACACATTTAAACCCAAATAGATTTACTGCTTTCTGTGTATTTCCACGCAGCAGCCAGGTGTAAATGCCGTGATTAAATGATGTGCTTCACGCTACCCAATCAGAGCAAGTGTCTATGAAAACATAAAGCTGAGGAAGTGTGATCGAATCATAAAGTTTATTTGCTTGATTTAACGAACGAGTCGACTTCTGCGCCTGCTTATTTAACTCTGGGTTTCTGCAAGCGATCCCATTATGACATCACATAATTAAAGAAGCTCTCCTGGCACACAGGCCCCCGAGCAGCTCACATGCTGTTAATTTAACCATGTGCCCTCCTTAGTTATCACTGGCATCACTCCGCACTGGGATGTTCCTGTTTTCCGCAGTTGAGAGTTTAATTGTCGCCATACAGAACATCGCCTTGAGGGGTCGGCTTTCACCTTTCGTCTCCGAAAAACAAAAACAGTCCAATGGCTCTTATTTCACCACAGTTGGCCTCCTGTGTCTTGGAGCCGATTGTCTCCGCGTAGGCATGTGTTTAAAGAGAGTTCTGATGACACAAAGCACCACATTTCAAACTTCTTGAGAAGGAAAAATGGCCATTGTTGACACCTCAAATCATATTCACCAGATTGGTTCTCATATTTCAAGCAGTGCCATCCATTCGATTGCATGAGTCGACATGCCTGTCTCCTCTTGAGGGTGATGGTCACACCTACACTCTTCTGTTGTCACAATGCGCTCCGACTGTCCTCTCCTGTCATTGCAAATCAAGAGAAAATAGCTGCACATGTGTAAGTGAAAAGAGTGTGTACATGTATGTGTGTGTGTGCGTGCGTGCGTGCGTGCGTGTGTGTGTGTAACTCTGCAAATCTGTGTGTTGTACAGCTCAACACTGGAGGGCTCAGGCAGAGCTGTCATTGCCAGTCCAGGGACACCAGACTGGGCTGTTTTGACTGTATATTGTGTAACAGTTTGTTTATGCAAAGCTCGAAGAGGAGGCTAAATTTAGGCAGAATAAGTCACAAAAACAGAGATGTGGTCCTGATAGATGACGTTCTAGTCATTATCTGGACCCTGAGTCTGTAATAAAGTGTGATCTATTGATAAATATGCACACACAACTCTTTATTAGTTATATGGGAAAACAGATCTACTTGAAAGAGTCATTTATACTAACAAAAACTCTGGATAAGAATATTACCATACAGTGAGTTTGAATGCAGCTGGGGGAGTCTGGGTGGGTGGGGGGGCACACAGCTGCATTCAGACCCGTCTATCTATGGTCGCCCTTCTTATCATCTCTTAAATAAAGGGGGGCAAAAAGCAAACCCCCATTTTTTGGGGTTATACGTGTTTTTTCATGAGGTTTAGGGTGCAACAACACTGCTGTTACGGCCCAGAAACCCTCTGCAACGTGGGTGGACTGCATTGTATTTCTCAGAGTAAAGTCTTTAACACACAACCACATTAAAAGTCTGTCACCCCATGTTCTCGACATGGCGAGGGCCCCTTTAAATCCTCATCCACGTAAGTGCTACGCAGCTGCCCACTCGAGGCCGGTGAGCTGCAGCAGAATCATGAATGGCCACTGCCTCTCCGGCGCGGTGCTTAATGGCGAAGTGACGCTACGGTTGATAGATATATTTAATAATAGACTCGAGTTCGTCATTCTTAACTCAACACACGCCGATGTAAATCCCCCCAAAATTAAAGGGAAACGTGCAACAGAGTGCCTCGCCCCCTCAGCGCTGGCGACCTCGAGACGAGCACCGGCTAACCGGAAGTTGAGCCAATATTTCTTCAAAATAAGAGATTTAATTTAACTCAATGGAGTTTTCCAATGACGTACTTGATCCGGTGTTTTAGTTTGAAATGGGCCGCCGGTGTGGTTTGTTATTAACGGTAGCTACTTTGACAACAACCTTCCCCCCCTTTTCTTTACGCGCTCCTGAAACTAGCCTAAACTGGATGGCCCAAGGCGCATCAACAGCAGCAGCAACAGCACGGAAACACACACCAGAATAGTGACATTGTGAGAGACATAAGTGTGAAGGCAGCTACACCTACAAAGAGGCGACATACGTGTGTAATATAAAATATAATTTTCAATTTGATTCATAATCACCCCTGTGCCATTTGAATGACTGGGTGCAGACAGGGGGATGACTAGGCCACAAAGTCATGCACAACCCCTGGATGTGGTTCATATGGTTCCGTTTCTGCGGAACCTCTTACCTCTTCCTCACGTTCGTTCTTGAAGCACAGACATGCTGCTCGTTTCTTGAAGCCCTCGCCATCGTATGTCCTGGTCTGGTTCGGTTTGAGCTTCATTGTGGATGAATTCTGCCTCCTTTTAGATGAAACCGGCACACGCGCAAAAAACGGAGAGTAAACGGTCCAACGAGTTAACAGCAGAGCCGCCGCATCGCTGCTGCTCTCTTCATCCGTGGTCCGAGATGGTCAGGAATAAGAAGAGGAGGAGGGGTTTGTTGGAGAGATCCCAAACGGGGTACCCGCCAGTCTTCCCTGGATTTATGTTTTCCTCATAGAAATCAGTGGCAGAGGAAGTCGATGTTTTTGCTGCTGTCTGTGATTTCCAGTCGGCAGGCAGAGATCGTCGGTAGTCGACAGCCTACACAGCACAACCCTCCTCTGGTTCCATTTGCGCACGGCCGCTGACTCAGTACAATGAACAGGCAGGCTGGAGTTTTAGATATACGGATCACTCCTCTGAGGCAGCAGTGAGCTCATTGGTTGGGTTAGTTTCAGTGGGCGGAGCTACACTTCGAAGCGATAATAAACAAATGCGTAATTTGGGTTGATCTCCAGCAGACTGATGCTGCAGAGCACGGGACCGTTTGACAAGGAGACTGATGAAGACGTCCACGAGGAAGACTATTTAACATGATATTTCCCTTAGGACTGTTCTGTGCTTGGTGCAGTATGTGCAAAACATTTTAATGACACCAAATATATAATATATACCAATATTTACACTACCAAGAGTTTACAATCCAAGCAAAGGTTTTCTTTATTATTGCTAGAAAGTCAGTCAGTCTAGAGACCATGGATATTCAACTTGCTTTTTCTGGGGGCTAGTTAATAAACAAACATTACACATTTATTAGAAATAATAACAATAATATTAAAAGTCCCACAGCTCATCTTTCTTTCTCTTTTTAGTAAGTAGAACATGATATACGTTTTTAGTAAGTAGAACATTATATACGTTTTAAATGTCACAAAAACATAGTGTACATTTTAAAGTCAATGCTTCCTAAATATATTAAGAACGGCGTATTAGTCATCGCCAGGCCTCCGGCCAGTTATTAATCCTCCAACTCTGCTCAATATTAACAAATAAAACCAGCCCCAAGTGTTTGTCACGGCTCACGGTACAGTTGAGGCGGCAAATTACATTTTTTATTGCACTTTTAAGGCGGTTATCTTTTGGGAGTTTCATATTTTACCTTTTGCACACACACCATGGTACATTCTGTTTCCTTTTATTAGTGACTGTAAAGCTATGATGATCATGTTACATAACGTTTTTATTCTATTTTTGGTCCACTAGTTGCTTAAACTGATCCCTACAGTGTTTCTTGTAACACCTTTTGGATTATGTTGTGTCAGCTGATCAAGAATGCTGGGAAATCTGTCAGTGCCTCCTATCTGACATCAAATTTACATCCCAACTGTGGTAATATTCTGCTGAGTGTGTCAGTCCCAATCCGTGTGGAAAAGGGGTATTTACATAGTCATTTAAGTTAATTAAAGGTATTTTGAATACAATATGTGAGGTTTGTGGTAAAACTGGCATTGTAGGGGTTAAAACAACAGCGCCGTGATGTAGCCTGTCTGTCGGTGTGAATAAGCACCACTCCTAACTGCTCCCCCTGACTAAACACATTAAAGTAAAATCTGTCTCGACTCATATCTGGTGGCGCTCCCATGTTGTCGCTGGCCTCCCGTTAAGCTCCGATCGAACGC
Source organism: Liparis tanakae (assembly GCA_036178185.1). Taxonomy (NCBI): domain Eukaryota; kingdom Metazoa; phylum Chordata; class Actinopteri; order Perciformes; family Liparidae; genus Liparis; species Liparis tanakae. The sequence continues at coordinate 10,987,144 of CM070089.1, read as the reverse complement.
ACGCCACCCCTCCCCTCGTTAACTCCCCCACAGGTGGGGTTTTAGAAGCGGTGATTGCATTGTAAGCAGCTGTGACTTATTAACTGATTAAACACACTCATTGTTTCAGTCATGTAATTCCCACCATGACGATCAAATGACATGTCAGAGGCTGCGGATGACGTAAATGTTCCCCCTGATAGGGTTCACCTTTGACCTGCGGCCTGCGGAGCATCCACATGATGTAACTCCACAGATAACATCGAAAGCCAAAACCTCCCGGAGACAATCATCAACCGAAAAACGAAACTGATCAAAGCGGGTCAAAGAGCGAGACGGTCCACTTGTCCGGTGAGGTACTCAAGGGATTATTTGTCATGCACAACTTTCAGATGGATTGGTATAAACAAAAAGATTTTAAAAAACATCTGCATACGCGTCACCTTCGCACCCAATTGTTTTCGAAGATTTCAGTCAATAAGACCTTCATCAGAGAGTGAGAGATACACACAGAATTAATTCTATCAACACATAATAGATTGAAGCTACACAAACAACCACACACACAAACACATACTTAGATTGCAACACACTCAGAGAAAAAAGATTGAGAAATAATCAAAAAACGAGCGATACAGAGTATAGGATTTCACTCAGAGACAGACGTTCGGGTAAAAGAAGGGATGCGGTAATGCAAAATATATATATATAGGTTGACTAACACAGATCAAAGCAGATTGACAGACATTGTCACTACAGACGAGCACAGACCGAGAATCTGTACACACACACACACACACACACACACACACACACACACACACACACACACACACACACACACACACACACACACACACACACACACACACACACACACACACACACTCTAAAATTAAAGATGGACTGCCATGACATTTGGTCCAGATGATCCCCAGAGCATGACTGCTACTAACTTTAGTGATCCCTGACTACTGGATGATCTGACTTTCCATCTGATTTCATTATCAGGTAAAAACTGGGAAAAAACAACATCCCTACATATGGAATTAACCCTTTCCAGCCATATCCCCCCTCCGCCTCCCCCTGGTTGCACACTTTTCTTGAGTGAATTGTGGAGATAATCACTCTCCGGATAATCCAGAAATTCCTCAAAGTGTTAATGAAGAAATCTCTACGGTCACATGCCGTTAAGATTTCAACGACAGCGGCCATCGCTTGAATGAGATGGAAGTACAATTCGCCTGCTGGTGACATGTTGCTGGAAGTCAAACGGCATCATCATCTTGTTATAGCAGTGTTATGCCCATGGGATTACATGAATGATGATTGCAGCCCATAATAAATAGAGTGAAATACAGTTATCAAGTTAAAAGGAATAAAGAATATTCAACTTACAGTAAATATCAATGTGTTAGTTAAACATGTGGATTGCCATGGCAGGTAACTGTATATTTAATTAAATAAGAGGTTAAATAAGATCTTATTATACAGGCGAGTCTGAACATTTTGATGGATTATCATGGGATTAGTACACGTTTAGGGGACTCTAGTTTGTAGCAATGCTATCAGGGTTAGGGAGACATGTTAGAAAAGTATGTATTTATAGAATTGTAATGTCATTTGCCTATAATATATGACGGTGAGTAATTTATAATGGCTTCAAATCAGAATCATGATGCACCTATGACAACAGACGCCCAGTCAAGTCATCATCTTAAAGGCATCGGTCGCCTGAGAGGAAAATAAACCCTTCTGTCACCGTGTTACTTGAAGTGGTTTATCATCGTCTCCCTGCATGGCATATGAAGCCAGTTAAGAGTTCCCTTTTTAGCCGAGGTGTGAAAGGAGGATCCCGTTTCTCCGCGCTCCTCACATCAGCACAGATGGCCAGAACTGAGCGGCTGCCTAACGCTGTCCTCACTTTATCGGGAGCGTCACGTGACGCCGGCCCTCTGAACTCACGACAACACAAACAAACACAAAGACATATTCTGCATATTCCCACGCGTACCTAGTTTACACCTGTAGTTACGTGCAGATGTGCAAATACAGACACGTTTAGGCTCTAATCCGCCTTTTCATGAGCCTGTGATCCACTCAGTGCGTGCAGCCAACTCTGATTACACGTATCAAATCCTGAGCAGATTATCTCACCCACAGACCTCGTCTTTGACCTCGTCTTCGACCTCACCAGAGCCCCACAAAGCCGCGATGCCTAACAACACTATGGATATAAATGTCCCGATCAAGATGATGACAATGAGGCATCATTTATTCCCTCCCAAATTTAGTGCATGGATTATACATGCAGTGGGCTAATTTTAGATTGGGCCATCTGTTCTCCTGTAGTGTCTCCAATATTAGCTTTAGTAATCTCGGCCTTTTTCTGTCTATTCGCCGTGACACAGACAGACGGTTGTTCGCAGGTGAATGCGCTCATGTGACGGAGCTCATCCAAAGATGGAGCGAGCTTCTGGCGGCCTCGCCAAGCCTGCGAAGATGGACGTGAGCTGCTGTCGCTGGGGATTATCGAGCCTGTGACGGCCTCTGCTGATGGATCCAGGCCGGCCGCCGTAGAGCAACAGAGCGCTCAGAAAACATGAGCTTTGTCCCGAGCTTCTTCTTAGCTTTACTAGAATGTTTTTTTTTTTAAAGCGTTATTATCTACCACTTGACTCCATCGTTGTTAGTCCGACGTTAGCTCAGTAGCTAACTGGCAGCCGTAGTCCAGGATCGATACGCCTGTAGGCTTATGACATGCTTCATTTATCAATAAGCTCTGGTGTAATCCATGTAGTTAGAGATTGTGTTCAGCTTTTGTGGGTTTTTAGATGAATCAGAATTAAACTAGAATGGGCACTCGGTAGCGCATACCTTCGCATATCACAAGATTGGGTATTGAATTATGATTTTTTTGTTTTTTTTGCATTAGTTGCATGCCAATTGGATAAAAATTGACCGTGCTATGGAAAAAAGAAGATTTTGACCTTTTCATGACCTTGACCTTTGACTCAATCGATCCCAAAATCAAATCAAATGGTCCCCGGATAATACCCAATCATCCCAACAAATGTCATGAGATTCAAGAATATTTTGACCGTATCATGACCTTCGATCCCAAAATCTAATTAATTGGTACCCGGATAATAATCAATCATCCCAACAAATTTCATGCGATTCGGTTTAATACTTTTTGATTTATGCGAATAACACGCACGCACACACATAAATACACGGCGATCAAAACATTACCTTCCGCATTTTCAATGCGAAGGTAAAAAACAAACACCTGTGAGATCTTCGTGGGAAATAAAGCATCAACATCACTTTTATCTGTTATATATGTATACCAAAATACAAAAGGGTCTCAAAGCTGCAGATGCAGTTGGCTGTGAGGCATATTAAAGCCTGTCATTATAATAGATGTGACTAAAACAGACTCAACATGGATAAACATCACTTAGGGATGTTAGCTGGCGCAATCAGATAGACAGGGACAAATAGATTCTGTTTTTTATCATCAGATATAAAAAGTTAATGTAAGATAACATAAAAAATATATATGCAAACATGATTTTTGAGGACTTTACTTGGACTACTAGACTCTGGAGTGTAATGTGCTGTTGTTGACTACTGCTGCTCAGACGGTTAAGGATACCTGGAGGCAAATGTTCCCCTCACAATGATGCCTCTGTCTCCTCGAGGTGGAACAAAAACACAGACACCCTCTAATCATGGAGAGATTAGGCTTTAAGGGGCATAAACAGAAGCAGACGGTGACCGTGTGAGAGCCAGAATGTGGGCGAGTTGTCTGCGACAAAAGCCCGCATTGATGATGACACGGGGAGAATGAAAACGATGCAATTTGCCCAAACTCACAGCGAGGCCTGTGGCAGTGACTGTAAATCACACTTCCGTACTTTACTGACGACATTTTCTTCTCTGCGCTTTATAGCGACGTGTCTGAGAAGCACCATGATGGAAATACAGCAGGTCCTAGATCAGATTTAGACATTACATTACATTACATGTCACAGACGCTTTTATCCAACGCAACTTACAATAACTGCATTCAACCTAGAGTACAGACTAAGAACCACAAGAATACAGAAAGTAACATTTCCTCAACATAGTCGAACTACAAAAGTACCATAATAAGAGATATTTAGGTGCCACTGAAATGCTAATCTGTGTTTTAAATCCAGATATAGTCGGATAAATATTTGCGTACTATCGTTCAAGATACTTTTTTGTGAGTAAAGAGTAATCTGAATTTCAGACACAATGAACTGGTATTACAACGTCGCTGGCTGAGGGATTATTCCTGGTTGGAGATGCGTAGCCATGGTAATCTGTAACAACCTAATTGTGACCTAACAATGATTTGGGAGCTGAGCTCATTAAACTAAAATAGTACACCATGCAAAGTAAAATCTTATACACTTATACGATTAGTCTTACATTAAGTCTGTAATTAGTCTTACATTGCAGCATTATTGACAGAACTGTCCATCATTGTCTAATATGAAGGTTGTTGTCACTACCCTATTGCATTGTGGGATATTCACGCCGGTGTTGGAATACTGTGATATTTCACTGGAAATAGCATGACATTAATGTCATATTAGTTCAATACCATGGTTTCTGACATACTAAAACATTTCACATACTAATTAAACAAGTTAATAGTTCGTATGGAATTTCATAAATAGTTTACCGACAAACAAAAAGTCACAAAACTAAGTTAAAAGAAAAAGAGCAGAAAAAGGAAAGGATGTGCGTGAGAGATCATCAGTTCTGACCCAAATAGCGCCTGCAGGAGAAGTCAGCCGCTATACGCTGTGCAGCCGTATGTGTTCTGACAAGCCTCAATGACCAACGTCACGTCTAACCTTACAGCGCCTAGGCAAATCAAGCAGACCTGTCACTACATGCATTTATGAACATTTTATTCCCAACAGAAGACAAGTCTTCAGTCACAGCGGCCACGTTGTACCTGAAGGCATCGCCGTAGCTGTGTTTGTTCTCGCCGTCCTTCCTTTTCTTTCCACTAGGGGACAGTCCCATGGTGACTCATGTGTTCTAGTTGTATCAGCTTACATATAGTTCCTGTCGTTTTTCTTTTATGTAACCAGAAGACATGAGTACTTCTTAAAGTATGTTGATATATGCCATAGACGTTTTTTTGTGTTCTTTGTAGAATTTTATTTGAATATATTGTGAGACTGAAAAACAAAATAATTTCAGGGTGTTCCCCCAATAAATAGTTTAGCAGAACTCGGAGGCTCCCGAGACCCTGGAGCATCTTGCCTGGTACTCAATTTGTTGTTTGAATCATTACTTTTTTTAAAATCAGCAATACAGCTTTTCCCCCCATGCTGGATACTATTGTATGGCATTAATGTTTACCTTCGCATTGAAAATGTATTTATTTATGGATTTATTTATTTATTTATTTGTATGAGTGTTACTCGCAAAACTCAAAAAGTATTAAACTGAATCGCATGACATTTGGTGGTATTGGGTCAAAGGTCAAGGTCATGAAAAGGTCAACATCTTCGTTTTACCATAGTACTTTCAATTGTTATCCAATTGGCATGCAACTAATGCCAAAATGTTCATAACTCAATGCCCAATCTTGTGATGTGCGAAGGTATGCGCTCTGCCGAGTGCCCGTTCCAGTTTATAATGTCATTCCATTCCAACCATTATGCAAACCTCTTATCCTGGAGCCGACCCCAGTTGACGTTGGGCGAAGGCGGGGTTCACCTTGGAGAGGTCGCCAGGCCATCAGGGCACATCTATAGAGACGGACAACCACTCACGCTCACATTCACACCTACGGGTAATTAAGAGTCCAATTAACCAGAGAACCCGGAGGGAACCCACGCTACCATAGGGAGAACATGCAAACCACACAGAAGAACCACCCAGCCACTGTCAGTGTTATTTATGTCTATTCACCTTTTCTCATTTCTAAAAATGATCAGCATGAAATATAGAAATAGAACTCATGCAACTTTAACATGGTCCCTAGAGCCTTCACATAGCATGAGCAGGTTATTTGCCGACCTTTAGAACAACTAAACCGTCATAATCACAGTATTTGTTCCAGTAGAACAGAGTTGAAAACTATTTAAAAGGCATCTTCTGCAAAAAGAAACTGCTGCTAATTTGAATAGAGACACAAGGTGTTTCATCTGACAGTTACAGTAAGTGCACACGCTCACATTAACGCTGCAGCAAAATCCTCCCCGTGCAGACGTACGTCTCCCGTCTGTCCCTCATCCATTCCCTGAAGGGTTGTGCTGTTTTATGAATGAGCTGTTATGCAAGAAAGGGTGACCTGTATGCAGAGAGAGAGAGAGAGAGAGAGAGAGAGAGAGAGAGAGAGAGTATGACTACTATTCGCGTGACATCATCGCGTGGTGGATTACATGATGTGTTTTTATTGTGGTTGTTTCCTCCTAAATGACAGCAGCTGTGAATTAGGTCACAGGTTATAAATGTGTGCTGTATTTATAATCTCACCAAACTGAAGACTGACTGGTGTTTATCAAGACGTTCGGGGTTATAATTGACCATAAAGAGATGATAATAACCGGCACCGACTGAGGCGATGTGACAGTGCGTCCAGGTTTAGGTGCATGTGGACATCTTTAACTCACCACCTCGCAGGACAATGGGTTTTACAAAGTGAATCCACTTAAGCTGACAACAAAGCAGTGTGTTGCTCTTCAATCTGGAGAAAAACAGGTTCCTTTACTTATTAAAGCACAACACTTTTATGATTAAGACTTGAGCTAAATGCTTTACGTTATTTTGTAGCTTGTTCACCATCTCAGTATCGCACGTTAGCACGTTAGCACGCAGAAAAGGTGCTCATCGTCAATAAACACAAACATTGCGATTCGTTTTGCAATTATGTGGTGATAAACCAAATGAAAACGAATGTCTGTCCATCCAATCGTTGTCGAGATATTTTAGTCCGGCCCAAAGGAGCAGATTGAGCCAAAATTGGCACAAGTCAGCTTCTCAAATTATGCATTTTTTGCGTTTTCTGTGAATAACTCTAGAATTTTGATTTTCAAACCAATTTTCGAACATTTCAACCACCAAATATTTAATTTTTCTTACAAAATTGGCAGATTAATAAATGTTGATTCATAATACGACTAGACCAATACTATAAACAATGTAAATGTTGTGAATTCAAAGGTTTAGCATTAGACATTCAAAGGTCAGCACCTCCTCTGATTGAAAGGTCACGTCTCTCCTCACAGTGTTGAAACATTAATGGATTAATATTTCACATTTAGTTATTTATTGGTTAGTTTAGTGTAGCTAGGTATTTAGTTTAACGTCAGGAGGGGCTGAAACGGCTCCTGCTGAATATCACAACCTGGTGCCTCAATAACCTCCAAATAATCTTTGGTCTGTTTGGATTTAATCTCCATGGAAACCCACTCGAGTGCAAATAAGCCAAACAGACGACATGTATGAAACCTCGGGTAATAAATATAATCTCTCAGCACAATGTTTGACACGTTATTGATCAGACCCGTCAGTCCCAGCGTGACTTCCCTCCAACACCGTGATCTATAAATGCAGTCAGGGGTTAATCCTCAGGCCTCTGCTCTGGCCCCACGAAAAAAAAACAATTATTGACACTGTTAATTCTATACTGCTGGGCGGGACCACCACCCTGGAGATCGGTATGGGATCAGATTTTATTTAATGGTCCCTTTAAAGTCAACACAACTCAGAGCTATTTCTTAGTAATCCCTAATCCAACACAGATCTAAATCCCTTAGGATGTTTGCTCTTGCCTTTTCAACTTGTAAATTCCTAACCACATACTAACTTTCTTGAATGCCCAGTGAGCCTGTGCCATCTTAATAATAATTATAATAATAATAATAATAGAATGAATCAGGAGATGAATGGAGGGAGGTGAGAGGAGAAAAGACGATCGCACGAGACTCCTGAATGAGTCCTGATCCGGCAACGTGGAGCTCAAAGGTGAGAAGATTGAGGGTAGGAGGAAACATGACGTTTACAGTACATGCAACTATTTAACTGTACAAAGTTAGAGTTATATTATATATTAACAGTAAACCAAGAAAAAGGATCGAGTGGTAGAAGTGCTCGTGTCTCTCGTTCATAATATGTGACGTTCAAATCCTCCCCTTACATTCAGGGGCCTCTGCAAACACATAAAGGCTCACGCACACACACACACACACAAACACACACACACACACACACACACTCACACCCTCCCCCCTTCTATCCCCTTTCTGCAGTGGCTGTTATATATATAGAAAGCGAGTGCAGGGAAGGGGAAGGATGGGCCAGCACAACCTGTTCTCCCAGGAGCTGAAGAGGAATCCCAGTAGCCATTGCTGCACACACACACACACACACACACACACACACACACACACACACACACACACACACACACACACACACACACACACACACACACACACACATACAATAATAGCATGCTGATGTTTTGATGTTTTCTGTCTTAATTTAGCATGCTAACATCTACCAATTGGCACTACACATAATAAACAGCTGTGGCTGATAGTAATGTGAGGAGTTTCTATATCCTTCTTCAGGACCCCAGTAGCTGATTGTGTAGTTCCTAATCCCTGCTAAACCTCTGGAAAGCACAGCACATCTGCTGTGACCTTTATGAATGAATTTGAGATGACTCGACAAACCACACCCAGAAATAAAGAGAGAGAGAATGTACAAACGGCCTCAGGTTCATGAGATGAAACAGTTCCACACAGATAATGTTAGTTAATAGACGATATAATATGATTTCTCACTCCTCTCTCCAAAAGGCTAAGTCCTAATTTACATTTAGAGCAAACTAAGAACTTCCTGCATTAGTATTCCACTGCAGCCGTCTCTATAAGAGTTGTGCTTAGAGAGCGTCCTAATCTCACTCTTGATAAGTTATATATACAGATGGAAGACATAACTAATAATTGATGACTTTCATCTTTATTTAGGTTAAATAAGGACAGCTATACACTAAGGTTCAGGGGAGAGGGCTCTGACTGCAGCCCCACCCCCCTCCTCTTCATCTGCAGTATAGGATAGAGGAGAGGAGATATACAAAGGAACAGGGAAAGGAGAGAAGGAGGCTGGAGAGAATGGAAAGTTGAGGGAAGGGAGAGGATATAGAAGGAGAAGGGAAATAGAAGAAGGTGAGAGGAGGGAAAGGGAGTGAGAAGAGGAAGGAAGGAAATTAGAGGAGGTAGAAATGGGGTAGAGGAGAGAAAGAGGAGATGAATAGGAGGGAAAGCAGGAGGAGAGGAAAAGGAAGGGATGAGGGAAAGAGAGGAAAGGGGATGAAGGGAGAGGAGCTTCAAGAAGTTTTAAACTTAGAGGAGGCAAGAGAAGAGGAAAGGAGAGGAGAGGGAAGCAAGTGGATGAGAGGAAGGGGAAAAAAGTGAAAGAAACGAGGAAAGTAAAGAAAAGAGGCACACAAGAGGAAGGAGAGACACTAGAGGAGGTAGAAATGGGGACAAGGGTGAAGAGGAGAGAAAGTATATGAATAGGAGGGAAAGCAGGAGAGGGAAAAAAGGGATGAGGGAAAGAGAGGAGAGGAGATGAAAAGAGAGGAGCTTCAAGAAGTTTTGAACTTAGAGAAGGCAAGAGAAGAGGAAAGGAGAGAGGGAAGCAAGTGGATGAGAGGAAGGGGAAAAAAGTGAAAGAAGCGATGAAAGTAAAGAAAAGAGGCACACAAGAGGAAGGAGAGACACTAGAGGCGATGAGTAAACCAAAAGAGAGGGAACACACAACCATCATCTCAACTAACGACCAACGCAGGTGTCGGGTTTCTAAAAAGTGCTGAGGAGCCGAGGCGTCGAGCGGGATGCTTGTTGTCGGCTGTCAGCCCAGCATCAGCAACATGTGACGAGCGTGTTCTCACCTGCTGTTAGCAATCAGAGGAGAGACGATCCGGCGGAGCGGCAGGGCTATGTTTAGGACGCCGGCTCCGCGGCATGTGGCAGCGATCAGCGGCTGTAGGTGTGCGTATTGTTGTACACACTGGAACACACACACTTTAAACACCGTTTGGTTATGTTCTTTGGCACTATCAGGGTTCTTACACATTTTGACCAATGGATTTAAAGGACTTTTCCATGATTTTTCCAGGACTTTAAACCAAATTTCCATGACCAAACTGAAATCTCGGTATAAACATGAACATTTCTGGAAATTATGCGTATTGAGAGCGTACGCTGGCTTATATTTTAAGCGTCTTTCTTTAAAAAACGTATTAATTATTTCAAACTTGGCGTAAATGAACATATAATTATAACAATTTCCATGACTTTTCCCAAACTTTTATGATTTAAGTTATTTCCATGATTATCCAGGCCTGAAAATTACCATTTTAAAATGACATGACTTTTCCAGGTTTTCCATGATTTTTTAATCGCTATTTAATTGCAAGTATATAAATCATCTCAAAGATGTGCTATACGACTGTTGTTGTATGGGTTACAGTTATTATAATCGTCACGTAATACCAAACAAGAGTAACACAGCAAATGCTTTAAAAGAGCAGAAACAGACCCTAAAAGAGGCAAATATAATGAAAAGGTCATACATGTGTCAGATTTGAGGTGATTTGTACAAAAGGGAAGTATATATTCCTAACAATCTCTTTTTTTACTGCAAGCGGATTCCTTGCAATAGTCTACGTTAAAGGAATAGTTCAACATGTTTCCAAAGGTCACCAAATACAACACACCTTTAAAGCTAACCAGTCAATACTATATATAGTTTATTTTAATCCATACACAACATACACAACGTTTTTTGTGCTGAACTACTGCCAGCGGAGACTCGGCCAGGTGACCATCTCGTGCTTCTGCCCGTCAGTCATTAAAATGGGGAAAAACAATCCTAAAAATGTCAACTCTATAAGAGTTTAGCCAATAGCGTGAATGATTAACTACAAAAGTGTTATTATCAACCTGACAAGCCTTTTTGCATCAGCAGTGACTGACATATGAGCTCTTTAAAAAAAAAAAAATGAAATGTGTGTATTTGAGACTGAATACCACTCAGCCTCTGAGACGAGTTAATGTTTTGTCAGATATCTCAGATAGTGAGGGGAATAATTTCCTGCAGTTCAACTTCCAGAAAGGCCGCATACCAGCTTGAATGACTCACCGTTGCCATATAAACCAGGCCGCGGTCATAAAACATAGTGAAACCTTTGTTCCTGGTGAGGAAACATGCAGGATAGGTGCCTCCTGTAGGAAGGTAGACGCTATAAGACTATTGCCCAAGACTCAGCGTGTTGTGATTGTATTTGCTCAGGGATGTAAACACCTGGGACTTGGGATGCTGAGAGGATGTAAAGACATCTAAGATGCATTTATCTAAACCCTGAGGGAGAACCATCCCCGTGGTTGAGAACATAATTACCCTTATGAGGTGCCTTGGTTACAGCAACTAACAGGTGTGAAGTCGTGTGATCCAGGTGAGTGTTTTAGCACCACCTGGTGGAAGTTGGTGGAACAGGAGGACAACAGGCCACAGCGGCCTGGCAGCAGATCTTCCACAGCCCAGATCTTGACGTGTCGTAGCAGGAAACAAAGGAATGTGGATAACACTGTGCATTTTGATTGTAGAATATCATTAAAATGTGGTGTTCAAAGTAAAATAGTCCTATGCTGTAAATGTAGTGGTACTTACATGCAACAAGTGGTGATTACATTGCTTAGAAAATGATCTTGCTATCTCTTAGCTGTAAAAAATATGAGAAACATTCATTCATTTGGGGTGAAAATTGTGTTGGCAGTTTCAATGTTGACGTTTGTGTTTTTCAAAAGGCCCATCTCGAGACGGACAGGACGCATTGTAATGTGTACATCCCACCACGGTTGAGGTCCAGTGTTCCTCTGAGGTAGATATGGACCGTCCTTCATCAGGGAGGCTTCACAACCTCATATAATCCCAGAAACCTGCATAAGATTATTTCGGCTGCAAATTGAAATGTGTCAAATGGTTCTGCCTTTTAAAAGCTCTCCCAGGAAATGGAAAGTAAATACGGTGCGTTAATTCCAACGAGGAAGATAAATATATTCACGTTCATAGCTCATCCAACTTCTATGAACTAAGTCTTTGCTCATCTCTCTCTTTCGGCATCTTATTTTACACATGGTTGGACTATCGAAATGTGATCTCGATATAGAGGTGATAATAAGTCTGTAATAGCCTTTAATCTTTAATACTTTTTTATTTGTAATATCATTTTGTTTGCCACCACAATGACCCAATCAATTCAATGCACTTGCATAATCATCACAGATCAGTATCATAGAAAGAGCAAAAGCAGGGGAGGCCAACTTTGATACGACACCTTAAAAAAAAGAAAAAGAAGCCTGAACTTTCCCTTTGAAGACGACTTAACGCCTCGTCTCTCAAAAACACCCGGAAGAAATCTAGTTTGAATCGTCATGGATATAAGTTTGGTTATGGTACATGCCTTTTTAATAAAGTAAGATGGGAAATAAAATAGAGAACAAGCAACAAAAATAGCATGGACAGACAGTTCAAATAAAATTAAAAAAAACATCCTTTAAAAAAGGTAATTTTCAACACATCGTAGTAGTCCGTTACAACATGCATACCGAACATGCTCAGCACTAACAGCGTGTCTTTCTACTTTTGGGAATGTGTTGGGAATGGCCTTTTTTATGTGGCACTAATCTGCTCACCCTCCCCAAAGTGTCCAACGTCCACTGAAACCACAGACCGCTTGACGTTAAATCATGAGATCTTGGATTAATAATTACACAATCCTCATCCGATCGGGCTCAAGCATCTAATCACATGCTAATCTGTCTTTTCTATGAACCTAAAACCAAAGATGAAAAGGACGAAGAGATAAAATGACATGACATCTGCTGGGGCCACAGATCCACGGACCAGATGCTTTTAAATGGTAGCCGTGGCCGTGTTCGGTACTGTGTATTCTCTAACGGCAGATTTAGCAGGTATACAGCGATTGCCAGGGCGTCTTTACCTTTAGTTTAAATACAAAAAAAAATATATGTTGGAATCAACATCCCTCGGTTGTCCGGATGAAAACACTTCGACCCTCTCGGAGCCCTTCGTTTTTTGTTGTTGTTGTTGTTCAGTGTCCAATAGCCGCTTTTTAATATAAAACTTAATTGGCGCTGCAGTTACAAGAAAGTGTCTTTTGAAGGTTTACGAGTCAGAGCTTCCCGTGTGGAGCCCTGGTCCAATTAAATAAAAAAAAGATAGTCTCTGCCGTGCGATGAACATTTTGAGTTTCCCCTCTGTGCTCAGTTATAAGTGCCCCATGTGCTCTTGAGATGACGCTGAACTACAGCTCAATATTCAGTGTGGTGACGTGTTGGTATGCACAGACAGGGGAGTGGAAATCCAACTAACCTTCTGGTTGAATGTACGGGCTATTTCCCCCCAAAAAACTCTTCGCATTCCCTAAAAAGAGTAAAGGCAAACTTCAGCACTCGTGTTTCCCATCTGTATACGACGAGCGGGTGTCGAAAGAACAGAGCACGTCACCTCTCACAAAAGACATACAGATGTGTTGACAAGTAATGCATGTGTTAAAAGTAGAACAGCTTTAATGCAAGTGTATTCTGCAAACGTACCAGTGTGTGCCTCGTTCGGGACAACATATTGCATGTTATTTTTAAGACTGTAGTTTGGGAGGGTGTCGTTCTCCGTCCATGCATTTAAATAGCAACACAGAAAGAAAAAAGGCTAACACACACTTAACGCACCTCAGAGAGGAAAATAAGTCACCGAGAGGTCTGCAGCAGTAAATCTCATCAATTCTTTCAAATAGATTTGGACTTATCTTTTTTTTTCTTCTTTTTTTTTTTGTGCCTGTTAAATTTGAATGTTGACAGAATAGGAGTACATGTTGTGGATCACATTCAGAAGCCTCGTCTCGGTTCTTCTATACTTCAGTGTTGCCCGCGTAGAGCCTGGTCCATGATCGGGCTGGAGGGGAGATAAAAAGGAAGGTGTGAGGAGGACATGGTGCAGGGCGGCGGATAAGGAAACGGTTGCAGAGTGCACAGACGATCAAACCGAAAGCAACAGACATGTCACCGTATTTCTAAAGGCAATCGCAGAAAAATAATTACAATCCATGTAAATGATCAATTTGTGGTTTAGAAAGTTTAGCAAGCAGAAATGTCAAAGTTCTGTTGGTCCAGGCAACAGCTCAGGATTAGATTCTATACTAATAAATCTATCAATGTTATTGGCCTGGCCTGTAAATTGTTGAAACTAGTTTTCAACGCCCAAGTTGACATTCAGAATGTTTGTTTTGTTCCTCTAATGGTTCAAACCCCAAAACACTGTTGGGTTTTCTATCATAGAAAAACGATGAAAGCAGAGATTCACGTTTACTGGCTCGTTGGTCATTTTAACTTAAATATATGTGGCTTTTAAAGCTGTGCGTCAAACAAAACAAAAAAACTGAAGTCAGCACAGAGACAGTGTACAGGGTTTAACTGATGATTGACAGGTTTAAGGCCGGTGAACATTACATTTAAATAAAATTATAGCAACTCATTTTTGGTTTGAGTGTTTTAAAAAGTTCTGATTACAGTAAAACAAGCAGACATACAAGACATGTCTTCATACACCTACCACACAATTTAAAACAAGTGATAAGATCGAGTACATGTGGATGTTTTGGCAACGCCTGGTATTTAAACGGAACAATACATCTGTTATTATTACAAAATCTGAGACTCGTTTCTTGTTAGTAAGTCATGCATGTTTTGTTTGTAACATGTTTCGTATTGCATGAGAACATCACCAGATACATCTAAATCATCCCGGCCATCTGTGACCAGCCACAACAGTGGCAGTATAAGTGCACGCTTTAAAGAGTGTGGAAATAGAACACCAGATAATCCTCACCTGTCTCAATGGCGTTGCTTTCGTTCCTCTTCCACTGCTCTGCAACATCGTTTGCGAGGGGGTCATCTGGATTGGGAGCACTTAATAAAGCCTGGATGGATAGCAACACTGTGCGGATCTGCAGAGCCGGAGACCATTTATCTGGAAGAAGGGAAGGTCGGAAAAATATGCAAGAAGAGAATTGGCTTTAAAAAAAATAGGGACACTTGAGGGTAATATGGCACAGGTATTAGTGGGATTTTAAATGTGAGAGCTTTCTACCACAATATAAATCAGGATTTTACAGAGCTGTCCAAATGTTCAATTAAAGTGTTACTTAAATGCAAAAAGATCATACGTCTAACCACTATCAGCTTCCTGAGTTATCAATAACCTTCAATTGGGAATAACTGTTTATGTCACTTTTGTTTTGGTACCAACGAAATATGAAACTTTATAATCCTGCAATATGAAGAGTGTGGTTCCAAACCAGATTTTAAAAAATGTATAACGCTGTCATGTTTTCTTACCTTTCAAAATGTCTAAACATATTCTTCCCAGTTTGTCAACATTGGGGTGGTAGATTTTGGTCATGAATCGCACTTTGGGAGCTGCCATGGGATACTCTTCTGGAAGAAATAGTTCAAGTTTAAAGGTGCCTCCTTCAAAAGGAGAGTCTTGAGGCCCGGCAATGATCACGTGGAAGTAGCGTGCGTTCCCTTCATCTGGCATGGCCGTGATGCCCGGAACAGGCTCTGCCATCAACCGCTGCGTCTCCTGAGTGGGAAACAAATCACATTATTGGTGACATTTGTGAGTAGGTGCAGACTTTCAAGAATATAACGGATACGGAGGAACAATTTCACTCCGCTTAGTCACACACTTCCAAAGTTCACACTAAAATAAGACTTGGGCAATTCTCCGCTTTAGTCAAAAAACGCAAACATTACATAACATTTAACTCTTTTAATTCATCCAAATTAAATAATCTACCCATCTTATTTGTTATAATTGATTTTTAAAATGTGCATACATTCCAAGAATCCAGAGTACATAGATTGCTTATTTTGTCGGATCCATACATGTCTTTTAAAATCATAACTAAAATAGAAAAATCACATTTAGAAAAAGTGCCAGTGAATTTATAGCATTTCATTTAATTGGCTACATCATTATCAAAATAGTGAACTCATTATCGGTCAATCAACTAGCTAATTGATTAATTGACTGTTTCAGCTTCAAAGATTTGTTAAGATTAATTGGATTTCAAGAATTTAGTACGCAGATGTTTACCGTTTAACTAGCGTGTGGGGCCTAAACAATTTAGACTATTATTAGTGGAATTAGAGAATTACGATTTGCACTGCAGATCAATAAATAAGTGCGCAACACTCGGGGCCAATCAACAAAAAAAAGGAAGTAGATCGCGTTTCATATTACTGCATTTGACAAAGCAGGTGCACCAAAACATCTGTAGGCCGCAGATTACCTGCGTTAATCCTGTTCACGTGTTTATTACGATTGGAAAACAAACTACAAGTCGTCTTCACGGAAGCTTGTGTCGTATTTTCACGAATAAGAAAACCTGCTGAACCCGAGAAACAGCAGCTTAGATGCGGCGGCTAGCGCCCGCAGACGGGGCCCTGCCCGGAGGAGTGGCTGTGAGGCTTGATGGAACCGACCGAAACAGGCCGTGCATGTATTCCCAGACACATCGTCTCCAATCACCAGAAGCGATGCGAACCATTTGCCGAATCACGAGCATTTCAATGTTCCGAGGCGACAGCGGCACGAGAACCGAGCTAGCTTAGCCAACGCAGCGAATCCATTCAAATGGCGACGAGGGGCGATATGTCATAATTTATTGATATATATACTGCGAATTAGCAACACTGTGACGTGGAAGCTATTAATTAAGCACTTTAAATAATATACTCGAGCAGAAATGCAACCAAAGTTTGAATAAAAGTGGCAAACAAAACACTGGCAGCCGCGGACCAGCGAGCTAGCTCGATTACTAGCTATAAACGAGCTAAGTGTGCTAGTCGCGCTAACGTGAATCTATGTCCATATTATTTGCAAACCAACCAAACTATACCAACACACGGCGTCGTTTTGACATAGACACAATAGCAGGTGTAAAAGTGTACCTTCACGATCCTACGAGGCAAACCGCTCATCTTGTTAGCTATTATATTTTTAGCCGTGGACTCGCCTTCTCTTCAGGTTGGATGGACTGCGCTCGCGGGGCGGGGCCAGATACCTCTCACTTCCGGTGGCTTCGGATGACGTCATGAAATATGCTGGTGCGCAAGAGTGGATAACAACGTTGTACTTCTTGATTTCATTTGTTACCGGCAACAATATGAACACAATTAAAGCCTATTGTTAAGAAATAGATTTTTTGCAAAATAATAAGAATAATAACTTTATTTATATAGCACCGATAACCCTAGTTACACCAGCTTTTGACTATATATGTTCATTTGTATATACATCTTTTGTTGTTTTGTTATTTTATTTTATTGTTGTTGTGGTGTGCAACACAATCCCCAAGCTATGCCAGATTCAACTACAGTTAGTTTTTTCTTGCAGGTACACAATGACAGTAGATATGAATACATCTCAGCTTAGCAAAGTGTATGTATATTCTAGGATACTAGAGGTGAGTACATACATTCTCAGGATGCGCCACTGACAATTTGATACAGATTTGGTGTTAGAGTGTTTACCATTTGTAAAAAATCTACTACTCTTACTCCCTTGTACTGTATATATACTAGGGCAGTAAATATATACAGTATCACAGTAGAGTAAACAAAATACAAGTATGATTTCTGAGCCTTATAATTTTTTCATTGTAACATCACTGACTTGAAAACTCAAGACAACTTCTGTAATATTCAATATTTATTATACATCATTGTGACAATAACACAAAAACCATATGCCATTTCGTTACTTTGGCCTTCCACTATCTATCTTTTGGGGGATCCTTCTTCCTGCGTCTATGGTGATACCTGTGAACAGTGACAGAAGGAAATTAATTTTGACCGATATCCATCCAATATATTTTCTTTCAGCTCCTATACTTTGCATCAGTTATAAATTGCAGTTATATTTACACATATCTTGCAGTGGAATAACCCTCAAATTAAGGACTTTTAAGAAGCCTACAATAAGTGTCATTATCAAAGTTATGATAGACCAGCAATACATCCATACTGATGCAGATAAATACATGAACATTGTATGCATGTTATTTGTGTACTTACTGTCCCACTGGATACCACCGGTGTTTGGTAGTGAAAAACATCTTGCTTAGCTCCTCTATAGTGGGCCCTTTGTCCTTCAGCACCTCCTTGCTGAGGTGGGCCTTTAAAATCTGGTCGTGGGTCTCAACCGAGTTGGTCAGGGGGTCTGGTCGTTCTATCGGCTGTAAAGATTTACAGTCATGAGTAAAGTTTCCTTTTCCATAGTTAAGACTTTTTTTTCCAGCAATCATAAAAACAATTTTCAGAAATCTTGTTGTACCAATTACTGATCATGTTGTATCTCTGACAGCAGTCTGCATCATGTTTACAACAATTAAAATGTGATTCAAATAAGGAGTTAAAAGGGGTCCAATCTAACTTAAATGTCTTCACTAGGAAGTTTCTCTCACACATTTATAGTCATGAGGCTAGAACGTGCTCTCTTACCTGGGTCAGCTCATAGGGAACGTCGACAGTGGGATGGTAGCACACGATGGTGCTCCCATCTGAAGTCACACCGATTTCCACATTACTAAATCCAAGAAAGCTAGAGGTTATTATCCTAATCACAATATCTATTTTCCTCCAAAAAATTATCATTTGAAATTTACTTTATTATTACTCAGTTTCAAATCTTAAAAAGATCTTCCATGACTAGTTTATTACTTTAGTTTTTCTCTAACTCAGTGTATTAAAGTTAGTGATAAAAACTGTTTTCTTTAAATGTAATACATTCATTAAATTGTCGTATTAGAGTTCAACTAACAATAGTTAGTTTACATGTATGAGCGTTTTTATATAGATAATTCTAACTTCTGAACATACCAGTTAGGGACATCAGGTAAAGGACCACTGGACTTCAGTCGCGATGGCACCAAACATGCTGCAACATAAATTAAAGATGAGACACACAGATACTCATTTATGCATAATAATACATACTGAACAGGACTCAGGCCACCGTTAATGTTTTCTATGACTATATGATCTTAAAACAGCTTGAAGGTCATTACGTTATAACGCCTTATTTACATTAGTCACGATCTTAAACTTGATTTACAGTAAACACTTTAAGTACTAGCCCAATTCAAGTGTTTACCTACTTAACATATTTTCAAGGTTAGCCCGTTAGCTTTGACTCGCTCCACCGATGCGTTAATGGGTACAAACGGTCAACTATTACGACCTCCAACACAGTCCTAGTTCATAAGACAGTAACATAACTTACTTTGCACATGTCGTAGTTGGTTGTTTCTACAAAGTCGCGTTAAGAGACTCTGTAGTTTGCACAAATGACCCGAAGCCATGCTTAGCTCGGTGGAATTATTTGTTGGTGTGCATCACTATAATAGTTCCGTCTTAGCATTCATGCTCACTCGAATTTGGTTCCACTTTGCGACTACCAGTCATACAAAACAAATTGCCTTTATGTGCATTATCCGTGTGGAAAATGAATTCACATTCTGTGTATTATGTTTGTAAAATGTATTTAATCAACACATTTAAGAGTTTTGCCCACTCCGATTTTGCAGGGATGCAGTACACATGTATTACTGTGTCCTCTGAAATAGTTTCTGAGTGGAAATGGGACATGTTCGACCCTCTCCAAAGGCCTTTGTATATGGCTTTAGATGGGAATGTTTAGAAGGGCATACTTTTCCATATTGGGTGACATCTTCGCAAAACACAACTAGTAGGATTCAAAGAGATTGCTTTACATGTATTATATAAATAATTGATATTGATTTAATTACAATTTGATAGGAAAAACAATACCAAAAGGGTTAAGTTGTTTGTATCGTCATGGTCTCTAAGAAACTGACTCCAAAATGTCAAGACAAATAATAAATCAAAAAAAGTTGTTGTAATATCTGTAACTCTCTAAACTCAATTGCAACTTCATCAATGTTACCTTAAGTTTGATCCATTTAAGACAGAAATATCATTTAAACTTTGCATCGTCCATTATGACAGTGAAGACCATCTGAGGGTAACAAATTCCAAAGAACGAGGTTTACACATTGTAAAAACTGTATTTATTTACTGAATACACACAATTTTGAAGACTTTTACTGTGGCCAAATTCAAGTACATAGGCTTCTTGTCATATTTAATTACCCCCATTCATTAACCCAGGTATGTAATATTAATGACACAATTTTAATGAAAATAGTTTTAGTAGCATATTATGTTGGCAAATGTACAAAGAAAGGACATTTCTTTCAGTTTGTCTACAAATAAAAATATTTGAATCACTGCTTCTAAATAAAATTCTTTGGAACTTAAATGAATATAAGAAAAGCATGTCTCTTCTTTTCTGAACACTTCAAGTGTGCAAGCTGCTGCTGCTGCTGCTGCTGTCACCTGTGACGAGAGACAAGCCAAACACGTTTTTCAGGTCTGTTAGGTCCAGTTTGAATTCAGGCCAACAGTTGAAATGCTTTAGATATGCAGCTTTGTTTATTCAAATCCTTTTGCCATGAACTACTGCATGATGAGGAACACAGCAACAAGAGTTTATTCATGTTTTCAGGTTGTTGATGCGTCATTTAGAAACTTCCATATCTGCCGTGGCTGCAGTGCCGGACACCTGTGATCCTGTGTTCGGCACCAAGCGCTCTCTGTTGCCAAACACCTCAACCACTAGAGGGAAACATCACAATAATGTAAGCGTCAGTTATTTAACAATGGACTCCATAAATACAAGTCAGTGGTGGACTGTGTGAAGACAGATAACATGTAATAAGAGTGAAATCATCAGCATTCATTTTACGATGTTAAAGTGTATGATGTAAAGAAAGAAAGAAGGAAAGAAACCATACCTGCTGCAACATCACTTATATCCCAAACCCGCAAGCCATCCTTCTGTCCCCCGAAGGCATAGACGAAGGGCATATCAGGGCAGCATGACGCACAGAACAGTACTCCCTGTTGACATGTCAGGGAACCAAGTTGTTATCAGTCCTCTAACAACCACAAAAGTCATTACTGTGACATTGTAAAATACTTGTGCATGTTGCGTGTCTAAATTCTTACCATTTTCATGTCTCGTGAATGCACCAGGTTGGGCTTATTGCCCAAAATGTCCCAAATCTTAACGTGCTTGTCAGCTGATGAGGTGACCAGGCATCCTTTGATCTGGCTGCTGAGGTCCAAACCTGCAGATGTGATGAGATTAATTTTCATTGTACAGTCAATTTTAAATAAGAGAATTTCTCCCGAAAACAAAAGCTGGAGCTAAAGAATGGCAAAGGTGCCGCTTAGTTGTCCATCAACATTCTTTACAGAAGGAAACATATTAAGATTTCATTGATTTTCTTTCACACTCACAATACACACCTACATGCAAATGAAATGGAGGAAAACATGTGAGGGGAGGGCCCCTGCTGGCTGGATTAGGTGTTGCTCACAGTGCTCGTCAAAATGTCCTTCCTAAATGACTCATGACAAACCGCCTCGCCAAACAAAGCAGCACAACAAGTGCGGAATCACGTGTGCCGTATAAATCATGGCTGTACTGCACCGATACAACATTTCATCTTCCACTTCCTACCTGACACTTCCTCGTCGTGAGCCTTCAGCGTGAAAACAGGTTTATCGGAGCGTGCGTCCAGGCAGTAGATAAATCCATCCTCTGTGCTGGCCTGAAACACAACCAGTCAAGTTAAACACAAAGTGTGTGAAAGAAATAGAACAAGGAGGGTGATACAATGACCATAAAGCATGTTTGTAATTATTATTTAAAATCATTAAAAACATCCTAAAAAGCTTTAAACTATATATTTGAGGATCTACCAAGAAGTTCCACGGTGAAAAGTGGTCCCAGGTCAGACGCTCCACTTGACCACTAAACCGCCAGGTCCGATTGCTGTTGTCTGGACTGCGGCAGTCATACAGGACAGCGGTCCTGAAAAGACAAAATGTTGTGTATCAAACTCACTGTGAATGTAAATCTTTGTTAACAAAGTCAGTTAATTTTCTTTCACCTCAGACTATAAAGACAATCTGAGATTACACTCACTTGTCGTATGATCCTGATATCAAAGTCTGTGCTTCAAATGGGTGGAATGATACCGTCTGAACCTGAAAGATAAAAACAACAAAAATGTTTTTCCCAGAAGCTCAAGCCTGCAAATTCTGATGCAACACCAACAATAAACTTTAAATGGCATGCAGCCTAATACTTGTTCTCATTCCTTACCTTGTCAGTGTGCCTGTGCAGAGTGGTGGCTGGTTTGCCTTGAGTAAGATCCCACAAGATAACCGTGTCATCTGCTGATCCACTGGCCAACACATTCCTGAATACGAGAAGGACACATTGTGTTATGGTAATAGATTGACTGAGATGCACGAGTGTACACATACACAATCACGGCCCATTAAACAAAAAGGACATATGTATGTTAACTCTGCACATCTGACTGCTGTTAACTGCATTTTTGGATTTCCCTTTTCCCAGTACAATACAAAAATATATACCAGCCTTAAAGTACTGACCTGATCAGTTTGTTCCAGGACAAATCCAGCACTGCATCTGTGTGCCCCTCAACAGCCTCTGCTGCTGCTGCCCCCTGCCATCAATGACAACACACAGCATTTTGCTAATGATATACAACAAAGCAGGACATAATGCAGGGGAGCAAGACAAACACGTCTACTATTAATGTTTCTCCACAAATGTTAAATATTCAACAAGACCGGTTTCACAAAAAAACTCAAAGAATTACAATAAATAAACGTGACCCAATTCCCATCACCCAGATGCTTGTTTAAGAGCAGGCTTTTACCGTCTTGCTCTTTTTCTTCTTCTTGGATGCCTTTTTACTGCCTAATGAAAAGACTGGCTCCAGACAGTCCACTACATCCAGGTCCCACACATCTATCTTAGGAGTCATGTTTCCCACTGCAGCATAGTTTCCTGTAATGAGGACACAGAACACGGTATGATGAGTACACTGGCGCATGCATATTAAATATATACAATTATATTCTTCTTAGTTTTAGGTTAGCTTAAGATTAAATATGACGCTGAGAGCTATTTGTTTAAATTCCTTACTGTCTATTCCATTCTGTCTATATTTAATTTAACACTGCTGTATTTGCATATATGTTGTGTATATATATATATATATATATATATACATATATTTTATTTTATTTTGTATTTTATATTTCAGTTTGTATACTTAATGCACAGTCACTGTTTCTTTCTTATATTAATATTTTATTCTTGTGTGTTTAGATTATTGGTGCTACTGTGTCGACAAATTTTCCCTTGGGGATTAATAAAGTGTCTATCTATCTATCTATCTATCTATCTATCTATCTATCTGGTCAGGTAAATGCCAATAGATAAATAAAGTTAATCCAAACTGAGTCCGATTTTTGTAAAAGTTCAGCAGAACAAAGCTGAATTTTCTTACCGGGCTTTTCTCCAGGACTGGGGTCAAAGTTCAGCCACTCCACACACAGTGGGTAAGCTGGTAGCAGAATATCATGATGAACGTACAGAGAGTCCTCCTCCACGTTATAAACTGGAAAACACGATAAAGTATTTAATATAGATTTGAGATTATTCTCAAATAAAAGGTTTACAACAAATGTTTGATTAATAATTTCACAATTGACATGCGTTATGCATTTAGCTTATATTCTAAGATAGAAAAATAGTATTAAATAAAAGAAGATATTTTCCCGTGTCTTCAGAAAACCTGCTTTCATCTTGTTATGTCATTTATGAAGATATTTACTATGGATCTCCAGATTGCAGCAGTCCTTCTCTGCCCTGCCTGTAAGGATGAGATTGTCACTCGGCTTGATTTGGAAGTCTTCTCGCTCATATTGGTCCTTGAGGGAAAAACAGAGACAGCTGAACAATTTGACTTGGACAAGATACAGTGAGTCTCACAATAATTTTCACTTAGGTTTACAGCAAGAATAGCAAATCT
The DNA here is from genome assembly GCA_036178185.1 of Liparis tanakae. Lineage (NCBI taxonomy): Eukaryota > Metazoa > Chordata > Actinopteri > Perciformes > Liparidae > Liparis > Liparis tanakae. The sequence goes on along the minus strand of CM070089.1, from coordinate 10,963,005 downwards.
AAAATGTTCCAAATTATTTTTGATAGATTAAATGACATTCTTGCACTGAAATACTAATTTCTAATACAATTTCCCGCATTTTAATAGCTATGTGTTCGTGGTTGATATTAATCTTTAAAAAATACTTTAAGTGGGACAATGCTGAAGCTGCATGCATGTGGTCATTGAGTGCACTTACTGTGTCTTTGAGGGTGATGTAAGGATCCTCCTCATTAGAGCTAAACACTGTAAGCCCAGCCAGACTGTCTCCGAGACTAGTGGTCACTAAAGTGAAAACACACCAGCCTTACAGTCAGTATCAGCTGCGTTTAAATAGACACAAAGGAAGTGGACAGACTGAGCAGATATTAAAAATGTTTTGACTGTACACACACACACACACACACACACAAACGCCTCCACACTCACCTGTATCCTCTTCATCATATTTATCCAGGCCGTACTCTGCCAGCTCGTCATCCTCTTGAACTCCAGCAACGTTCGCAATTTTATCATCAGGAGTCTCCTCACAGGCTATCCCTTCATCATCGTCTTCATCCTCCTCGGCTGCAAGATCACTGATTTAGGGGAGTACATCAAGTTAAAAACAAACAAAACACACAAACAAACCAAAAAACATGGCACCTGCTTCAGCTGTTCAGGGACACTGCCATATTCTTCTACTCTCATTAGGACAATAGATCACTGCAGTAGTGTGTGTTGTATTCCAACATACCCTAGTTCCTGTTTTGCATCAGCAATGATGCGCTGTAGCTCCTCTTGGCTCAACTCGACCTGAAATGGAATTTAAAAAACGAGTTAGTAAGCTCATGTGTCTCAAGATATTATCAGATGCAATAAAAGTGATATATTTTGTTAACACGTTTGGTTGAAACCTTAAATAAAGTACAAATAAATAAAAAAAACTAACCTGTGATATGGCAAATTATATGTCTTTCTAATGTATATTTGTAAAGGCTTCAATCAAATGAGCAACCTCTTTCTACTGCTAGTAGTATCTGTGTATGTACGTTGTTTCTACACGTGTGTAACATTTATTGAGTCACTTCCTTTAACCACATGTAGCATTGACTAACCGAGGGACGTTTAAATCATATAATGATGTAAAATGATCCTGACATTTAGGTTATTTAACGTCAGCTAGTTACATCTCTTTTTACTAATTAACAATACACACAATACTTTACGTTATGTATTACATTATATAACAGTTTGTTTTGAAAGTATAGAGGGGCACATTATCTTTAAAGCCACCTAGAAATATAAATAACAGCCAAAAGGCTTCGAATATTGATCATTTAAATTAGCATGGTAGCATATAATGTACCTTCAGCCATGTTGACAAATTAGCCGCCTGTAGGCTAACAGTAGCTAGCTAGCTAAACATGTTAGCTACTTACTTTGTCTGGGGTTTCTTTGGAAACGCCTCTCGCAACCCATCCAACACACGTGATCTGGGAACTCATTTCTATCGATCAAAAACAACACAGTCTACACATGTAGCGGTTGTCAAGATAGTTTCAGCTCAGGCACGTAAACCGTGAGCGTACATGTGAGTTAAAATGGGGCCTGTGTCGCTTGTTGATGGCGTCCACGGAGCGATGGAAAATATGCCTGATCAAAAATGAAGAAACCCTCCCCCTTATTGTTCCGCTTTAATGAAAGATATTTTTGTAATATTGTATGTTTCATGATCAGTAGCAAGTACCTGTAAACTACAATAATACATTTGCCAAATAATCTTCAATTCCTGTTCAGGGATTGTTACTTCAAGAAGTGTGGTGTGTTTTGTTTAGTTCCAGGAATGTGGAGCCTACTAACCCGGTTGAGGCTGATTGCTAATACTTGCACAATTCATCTGGTAAGCAATGAAGATTGTAGCATAATGACATCACATGGTTTCGTGAAGGTGAGTTAACTGCAAACTTGTTTTTTATTAAAATGTTGCTGCAGTAAGATAATAATGTCCTCCAGGCATCGTCAGTACACTGTGAGGCCACTGATGTGTTTTTATTTCAGGTGCACCAGAGCAAAATTTTAAATACATCCCAGGCGAGAGGTACAATGAAATAAAAGATAACATAGGGGAAACTTTTATGTTTTAATTCTTGAAGAATCTTTAAATTAAGAATTAATACACATTTCATGGCATTGATGATATAAAACAAAAAGGCAAGACACATGCGTCATAAGATATGGCTGGTAATGGATACCGTTGGCATTAGTAACATAATTTGAATCACAAGGCGAGGAAATAATGCAGTAGAGGTGTTGATCTACGATTTCAGCAATGACACAAGAAAAGACTGAATTCTCTGCCTAAATCACAGGATATAACATGCAGCTCAACATGTTGCACATTGCAGTGGTCATGGCACAGGAGTGGAATTTGGTCAGTAAAAAGTGCATAACAGTACAGTGGATGAGAGTACATGAAGACATAAGGAGATAGACTACACTTCCATTGTCAACTAAATGAATATTAATTAATTCAATACAAATTATTGGCTAAACTGAATAGCATTTGCTGTAATGCTAAAATATTCAGTTTTAAATCACTGTTGTGGTTTGTAAACCTTTTATATTGCATCCCTTTGGAATTGTCAAATAAATGTACTTTCTGAATTGGCTGTAATTTGAACTGTAGTTGAATTCCCTCAAACAATGTAACAGGAGTAGTCACTATACGTGGCTTTAGGTCAGTTGGTCCATGTCTATGCCATCTCAAAACGTGTGTAACATTGTGAGGATCATCTCGGCTCTTTAGTTCGAGTAACAGAAATGGAAGTGTAAAAAAATAAAAATAAATCAACATTGCATTCAAAAGTGGTTCATTTCTTTTTATATAATACTGATATTTCAACGGTGTGACGCGCTGCAGTGCTGGTATAGCCAAGTCAGAATTCCATATAGTCAAAAATATCCATCCATCAAATGTGTTGACAAAAAAGAAAAGTTCAACCTGTCAAGTACGAGCCTGTGATACCGTTGGAAACCCTAGAAGACTTGAGTAAGATTGTTTTGATTAGTTGTATGTTTTGCTGATATTAAGCTTAAAATATTTAACTGATTGTACATGGGTTTCTCTTTGCCGTGACAGCCAAACCAGGTTAGAATAATCAATGCATCCATTCATTTAGCTTAATGAGTCTTATCCTAACTGAGTTTTCTGTGTTTAGATAATACTTCATGTTGTTTAAAATTGTTAAAAAGCTATATCTAATAAGATTAAAATTCAATACTGGCTTCAGATTTGCACAAATTGAAATCCAACTTTAGTTGATGAGGGCGTGAGAAAAACTGCCATGTGATTCGATTGTCCTACACTTCGTCTGTGGCAGATGCAATACGTCAACCTGTCTGCTATGATGAGCGTAAAGTAAAATAAAAAGACGTAAAAAAAGACACTGAGCGGTGATTGAGGCAAGATGCACCGTTTCTTTTCTTTTGCACAGTCCAGAGTGTGAGGACAGAATACTTGGATGAAGACTATTCAAGTGGTCTCTCCTTTCTTTGTCCATCATTCCTTTGAAGTCCAAACCTCGTTCCAGGTCTTAATGTTGACACCTGTTAGTCAGTATTTTAACAGATTGTATGTATTGGCCTTATGGTCTGATAACATTTTTCTTTCAGTCATCGGAGTCCATCTCCTCCCTCGTCAGGTTCACCTCTGCAAACTTCACAATCCCGTCGTCGATTGGCTTCAGGCGCTTGGTCACCAGCTTGAGGTTGGTCTCGTGGAGGACGACCTGGGTCAAGTACTTCTCCCGTTTGATCTGTTCCTTCACGGCGTACGGGACGTCCGGGATCACGTAGGCCAGGACGAACTTCGTCATGTAAACGATGTGCTGCGAGGAGCAGAAGAAGACGAGACCCGTTCGTACGCTTTTTGATAATGAACGATTTCTTTAGTGTCAGAAGGATTTCCTGTTATGTTCGCACTCACCTCCAGAACGATTATAAAAGCCATTTTGGCAGCGATCACGTGCCAGTAGTAGATCGTGTACTCGTACTGCTTCGGGTGCCCAGGAGCATACCGGAAATCTCGATACCTAAAAGGAGGAAGAGATCACACTCAAACATTACTTACCACAAAGCTGCTCCTGTCAACAGTATTCTATGCAGCTTGCCATCCTACTTTATTGGTTTTCAAGTGTCTGTGTGTAAAGAAGTTTACATCGCACCACTATCTCTGGTCATTTTTACAATCTTTATAAATATCACTTTAAATGGCATGTGTCCTTTCATGTATAAAACAAAATCATACGTTTGCCTTAATTCAATAAATCATTTGTTTTAATAGTGTCGGCACATATTTTGAAAAAATAATCTCATGGATGATAGGTACAGGGTTCTTACACATTTGGACCAATGGATTTCCAGGACTTTTCCAGGACTTTTAACCAAATTTCCAAGACCAAACTGAAATCTCGGTATAAACATAATTCTTTTTGGAAAATTGTGCGTATTGATTGTGTACGCCGGCTTATATTTTGAGCGTCTTTCTTTAAAAAACATATATATTATTTCAAACTCGGCGTAAATGAACATGTGATTATAACACATTTCCATGATTTTTCCAAAACTTTTATGATTAGAGTTTTTTCCATGACTTTTCCAGGTTTTCCATAACCGTACGAACCCTGTAGGTAATATGAGAACTGGACATTTAAACGACAGCACACGCAGACGGCCAGTCGCTGTACCTGCAGGTGGTGATGTTGTAAGGGGTCTTCATGGGCCTGCTATTGTTGGAGAAGTCGGTGATGTTGAATATCGACAGCGAGCTGTTGATGTAGCCCTCCATGGTGTTGTTGAAGTGATCTCCATATGGGTACACCGAGAACGACCAGTAGTAGACCAACCGCGGAATCATGTCGGACGTGAAAGCGATGATCATGGCCTGTCGAGACACCAGGGAAATGTAGTGAAGGCCTACAAGTGATCATCGGCGCTATCGTCAACAACGTGACGTAAACCGAAAACTCAGAGTACACAGCGTCTCACGTTTGTTGCGACGGCCAATATGGCGACGCCTTGAAGGATGGGCTGCCAGGCGCCGATGTCCTGGGCCTTCTCCGGGACGATGCGTCGGAACTGGGTGGTGATTTTCCAAGCGTCGACCCGGATCTCAAACAGGTTGTTGACCAGAGCCAGGACCGGCGCCAGAGGGAAGGAGGCGACGAACAGCGTCACGAAGCCAAACTGGATGACTGAAAGAGACAAGAGCCGGGTATTTGTACATCGAGTACTTGTGTGTGCATTATTTATCTCTTGATTTTCTACTAACTGGTTTGAAACTTGTTGATCTGCACTGAATACATTTCATTTACACTACACACACTTTGCATATATTTAATTGTATTTAATTTGACAGTGCTTTATTTATATTTACATTTACATATATGTTGTTCTGTGTATATATACATATATATTTTATTTTATGTTATTTTGTATTTTATATTTCACTTTGCACACTTTACTTTATGCACTGTCACTTCTTTCTTTCTTATACTTATACAAATTTCCCCTTGGGGATTAATAAAGTATATTTCATTCATTCATTCATTTCAAACCAGTTGCACCATTAATGAGAGTGGTATTCATCTCCTCTTCCAACTATTATTTGAAAATGATCATGAAACTGATTTGGAATATTTCAATGAAATGTCCCCGAAACATTAAGTAACAGATAACCACTACTGAGTGGAATACTTAGTTTAGATAGATAGATAGATAGATAGATAGATAGATAGATAGATAGATAGATAGATACTTTATTAATCCCGAGGGAAATTTAGGTCAACCAGTAGCTTAACTTAACTCACAAACATGCATACACAACTTACAGTAGAATCATAGTATAACAACGATACACAGGGAGTAGGGAGTATACAGAATTTACAGATATTAGTGTGCATTGATTGAGTGTTGATATCCACGAGGATAGTGCAAAATGCTATAAATAAACCAGTCAGTGCAATGGGCTTGTAAAGCCAAAAAGATTTTAAAAAACAAACAGTAAAAGAGTAAAAAAAGAGTAAAAAATAGGGACAGTGGGATGGAAAAATAAAAATAAAAATGAAATGAAAATGAAATGAAAATGTTGAGTGGATCAACCTGTTTTGTTATATCAACATAGTCTCAATGTAGTCAACCCAGCATAATAAATAAGTTTGAACTCAAGAACAGCTTGTGCAACCGGCCGCAGGTGCAGCTGTGCCCGTGGCAGGACTTACCCATCTCCAGATACTCATAGAACAGTCCTAGTTTGGAGAGCGACTGCAGCCGGTAGTCCTGCTCCCAGCGTGGAATCACCTTCTCCGAAGGCCCACGAGTGCAGAAGCGGGAAATTAAATTTTTCACCCACCTGTGGAGGCGTGGAAGAGATCGTACGGTCACAGTAGCTCAGCATGACGATGGGAGGAGAGCGGATGATTAGCGATTAGCCTTGTTGTGAGCAGCAAGTTCACTGGAGATAGGCTGAATCTATACGCTGACACGGTGTTGCTTGATTCAGGGTTCTTACACATGTTGACCAATGGATTTCCATGACTTTTCCATGACTTTTCCATTACTTTTCCATGATTTTAAACCAAATTTCCATGCCCAAACTGAAATCTCGGTATAAACATAATTTTTTGGGGAAAATTGTGCGTATTGAAAGCGTAGGCCGGCTTATATTTTGAGTGTCTTTCTTTAAAAAACATATAAATGATGTCAAACTCGGCGTAAATGAACATGTGATTATAACACATTTCCATGACTTTTCCAAAACTTTTATGATTTAAGTTTTTTCCATGACTTTTCCAGGCCTGGAAATGACCATTGTACAATTCCATGACTTTTCCAGGTTTTCCATGACCGTACGAACCCTGTTAATTGCATATAGAATTGGTTTCTAGATTCTGAGTTCTTACGGTAGCAAGACCTCTTGGATGTTGTTCCAGATGGCTTTTCCGCCCATGATGATGGAGAGCTGAGTCGTCAACTCAATCAGACAACCGCCAGGATCACACTGCAGGACAGCCAGACACACAGCATGAGTCAGGGCTGACGAGAGAATGAGTAAGACAGGTAAAAAAAATGTTGGACAGACTGTACCTCCTCGTTACGGTATTTTCCCAAGAGGTAAACGGGATCTCCGGGATAGCCGACCGCTTTCCCTTTGGCGAAGGCGATGTAGAAACAGGAGGAGTAATAGTTGACGAACTGAAAGAGGAACATCTTCAGGGTCAAGCTGTTCTCGTAGTCGGTCCTGGTCCGTGGCAGCTCTGTTGTCAGATGAAAGAAAACATTTTTTTTTTGGAATAAGCCACAAGCTGGTCAGTAGATTAGAGTCACTACTGGGGAAAGTACAATTCAAACACACCGAAGTCTGTGATCCAGATGGCGACCCGCTCGTAGAGAACGTTGAGGATCATAATCACAACGAAGCTGATGAGGGAGGCGGTGACCGAGGTGGCCATCTGAGGCGTCACATACTCCTTCAAGGGCTCCAGCTCCTTCAGGTCCTGAGCTCGGAGTTTAGCCGAGAAGGTGAAAAAGACAGCCAGGCGGTAAACTATGATGGCCACAATGGACGCCAGGATCAGCAGAATCTGAAAGGACAAAACACAGTTGGAAGGTTAATTTCTATAATCTGTCGGTTCTGAAATAACAAATTTGGGAGAAGCTTCAGCTTTTGTATATTTCTGATGGGATCTTCATTTCTGAATGATTTCCTTATTATTTGATTTTAGAGAAGTTTACTGTGAAGAGCTATGCATTTGATACTAATTTAATTTAATTTAAAATAAATACATGATATATATATATATATATATATATATATATATATATATAAAAATGCCAATTATATGCAAAAACGATACATATAGAATGATAATAAAAAAATAAAAATAGATGACTAATGTATAAATATTTCCCTGAGTTAAAAATTGTCCTTTTCTTTTAAAGAAATTGTATTATATCAATTATTAATATCAAATAACATATTCTTAGGAGCTTGATAGGAAATTGCAGACCGGAAAAATATAGTGTTACTCAAAAAAGAAAAAAGAAAATATAAAAGACATTTATTTACATTACCCAGAATAAGACTGTCCCAATTCCTATCGACAACCGAAGACATCGTCCGCAGGCGGTGTAGGGCACGGTTTCTTTCACCTGAATCACACACGAACACCGTGCTTTAAAGCCAACAAGGCAAGACTTCAAACTCTTTATATCAACAAAGCATCCCCAAATAATTTATACTTTTGGAACAAAACCTGTTTGAATGATATTTGGTGTACTTAGTTGCAGAAAGAATAGAATAAAATATAATGTGCATGGGCTTCTTACCCCTGTGATGGGGTTCTTCCTCTCATAGATGCACTTTGCTTCATACTCTGGGCGAGGTGGCTGCTCCTGCTCCAGGAACTCCACCGTGTCCCACGTGTACTCCAGCTCCGCCTGGTAGCGCTTCCAAAACTCCAGGAACAAAGTGACTACAGTCGGGAAATAAACAGGGAAGAAACACACAGGAAGGACGATAATGAGAAAGATCCTGTTTGTGTTTTGCTTTGTAATAATGCCAAAGATAAAAAATTGAATATGTGTATGTGAGATTCTGAACACTAATAAAATATTTTTTTTAACTAAAATAAAGTAACATTTACAAACCATTCATAATTAAAAAAAAAATAATAATAATGCCAAAGATGAGGACAAGATGAACATTTTAAAAGCTCAGTAATAAACACAGCGATATTAGCATGCCTGCATACGCTTGGCTGGAAACTTGAACATGACATTCAACACAATGCATGCATGTTTTTGGATATATTGTGTACATCTTACCCCAGATGGACATGAACACTGCAAACACCAAGGTTCCAAAGTTATCAAATATGCAAAGTTTCTAAAAGAAAATGGAAAGAACATGGAAAATGGTCACAGTTCTGTTGTGCTAATGCACATCAGTTCCAGACATAAGCGTTGTCGTGTGGAAGCAGCAGCAGGCGTAACATATGCAAAGTCACTATTTTGCATTAGTGGTAAAGAAAAGAAACTCACTTTCGATGCTTCGCACGTGCTGTTCAACCTCCAATATTTGCATTCTTTGTCACACTGCGGACACATCACAATCTTCCCTCCAATGTCAGGGTTGCACACCTCCATGCTGCGGTTATCGAAACGTAGAACAGAGAGGATGAGACCGGGAAATCTCCAAAATATCACACGGGACAAAGTTCATCATTCAAAATCTACGAGGACCGGTACCTCCAGGTGCTGGTGTCCCGAGTCCTGTATCCATAAATGAAACAACCCAGTCCCACAACGGCAGCCAGAGCCAGCATTATGGTGTAGAAGCCCAACCAGGCGAAGTAAATGCCAATCTTCTCCCCGTAATACTTCCTGAGAACAAAGAGAAGAAGGTAATCTAAAAGGTAAAAAGAAATCTACCATTCAGAAAATCTCTTTAGGGACAAAGACATCAAAAATATCGTCACACCAGGAATTTAACTGCAGTGAAACTCTTTTTTACACCTGGAACCAAAGACGTTTCAGTTTTTTTTTTTTTTAATCTTTGACGAGAACATAAGGATTGTGTTTACCGGATGAGGTTCAGCGGTTGCATCTTGTAGAAGCTTTTAGGATGAGCCCACTCCTCGTAGAGCAGGAACCTCTCGTTGGGGCAGCTCTCCTCCTGGGACTTCACGTTGAACCTGCACTAAAATAAACATAGTTGTACAAACAAAGATGATTTTTTAGTACATTTCTAGTGATTGCATGACACCAAGTTAAATACACCAGACCCAGGATGACTGTCACTCACGTCGTGGAGGGGATAAGCAGCTTTGTACACTCCTCCGTCCAAAAGTTTGGTGATGCCAAACTTTTTATTGTTCCCTCGTATTTCATAGGGCGCTCGACTCAGGATGTAATATGCCTGGAGGAGGAGGAGGAGGAAGAAGAAGAAGAAGAAGAAGAAGAAGAAGAAGAAGAAGAAGAAGAAGAAGAAGAAGAAGAAGAAGAAGAAGAAGAAGAAGAAGAAGAAGAAGAAGAAGAAGAAGAAGAAGAAGAAGAAGAAGAAGAAGAAGAAGAAGAAGAAGAAGAAGAAGAAGAAGAAGAAGAAGAAGAAGAAGAAGAAGAAGAAGAAGAAGAAGAAGAAGAAGAAGAAGAAGAAGAAGAAGAAGAAGAAGAAGAAGAAGAAGAAGAAGAAGAAGAAGAAGAAGAAGAAGAAGAAGAAGAAGAAGAAGAAGAAGAAGAAGAAGAAGAAGAAGAAGAAGAAGAAGAAGAAGAAGAAGAAGAAGAAGAAGAAGAAGAAGAAGAAGAAGAAGAAGAAGAAGAAGAAGAAGAAGAAGAAGAAGAAGAAGAAGAAGAAGAAGAAGAAGAAGAAGAAGAAGAAGAAGAAGAAGAAGAAGAAGAAGAAGAAGAAGAAGAAGAAGAAGAAGAAGAAGAAGAAGAAGAAGAAGATAGTCTGATGATGCCCCTAACATGAATTGAATTACTCTTGTGAGCACAGCAAGTCTACAACCATGAAACATTCTCCTTCAAAATAAAAGTGAAATGTGAAAAAGAAGTTGCGGCCCACTTGCCATCCTGCTCCTCATGGACGAGGTGAAGAAGACGTCTCTGTCCCTCACGTAGAAGTAGTCCAGGCGGTCCTTCTCGAAGGGGGCGGTGAAGAACTCCGTCTCCTTGGTGATCAGCTCCTCGTTGGGGTAGAAGTGTTTGGTGATGCAGGAGAAGAAGCGCCACGGCGAGGGCCGCGAGGACAGGTCGTTGGGCTGGATGGGGAGCTTGATGTGCAGCACCTCGGCGTAGGTGCACAGCACGTCCCACGGCATGTGGACTTTCACAAACAGAAGTTTCTCATCTATTACCTGCAACGGGCAAATAGATAGATGGATACTTTATTAATCCCGAGGGAAATGTAGGTCAACCAGTAGCTTAACTTAACTCACAAACATAAATACACAACTTACAGTAGAATCACAGTATAACAACAATACACATAGGGGGAACATGTACACAGGGAGTAGGGTGTATACAGAATTTTACAGATATTAGTGTGCATTGGTTGAGTCAGTAAGATATCCACGAGGATAGTGCAAAATGCTATAAGTAAACCAGTCTGTGCAATGGGCTAGTATAGCCAAAAAGAGTAAAAAACAGTAAAAGAGTAAAAAAGATGGGCAGTGGGATGGAAAAAATAAAATAAAATAAAAATAAAATAAGCAGTGCTTTCAGTATTCGGTACCGCCAGAAACCTTCGGAAAAGTTCACTCTACTTACAGATTTGATGGCCTCCAGCTCCATCCCCATCTTCATCAGGCTGGCCTCAAAGTACTCTCGCCGCCTCTATAGCGAACAACAAAAAAAAAGGCTTTCAAAGAGCTTCCTGATTCTCCTCCTCCTCCTCCTCTTCCTCCTCCTCCATTATGATTAATTGCACCGGGTGAAACTATATGCATGACTTATGTGCCGCCAGTGTAAATACTGTGAGCGTTTGTCAAAGGACTGTCAAAAGGGATTATCTGTAAATACACAAACTTAAATTGCCTATTTATTGCTTATATTTATATATTATTTTAGGAAAGAAAATCTCTTCATATTATCACTTTGATAACATGCGATCCAATTTGTCATTATTGTTGTATAGATGTTTATTTTAAGCTCAATAAAATTGATGAGGACAGTTTATAGATAACGCTATCTGACATGAACCACACCCTCCCAGCAGTATTATTAAGCCAGTGCAGAAAGGTTAAACAACTTTGGCTCTGGACAAACAAAGTAAAGGGAGTGGCTGGTGGAGGCTGTTGCTCCCCCCATTACTCTTTGGCTTTAGTTTGCTTTGGGATGATTCTGAATCAGGGATTGCTTCAGACCCAGTGAAGGAGTGCATGAGCTCTGACTACCAGCTTTAAGGAACTGGCAGACACCATTACAACCACTGCAGAGAAACAAGATACGAGCAGGTATTTTATACATTTAATACATAACATTTTGTCCTTTTTTTTGTTGGATGATCTTAGGCTCCACAGGGCACAGTATCTATTTCAATTTCAAAGCCACTTGGGGGGTATATATATATATATATATATATATATATATATATATATATATATATATATATATATATATATATTGTTGCAACACTGAGGGTAACATCTCTAAGGTATGTCTACAAGCATCATGTGACACACCCATCCCTGTGAATCTGTTGTGAAAGATACTGGCAGCCACAAACCACACCAAAGACATGCAATCATGTCTCAGTGTCCCTCATTAGGGCAATCACATTGCTGCACGACTAGATTTGTGAGGTGGAGTAACGCTCCTCATTTACACAACTTCCCTGAACCACAACGTGTGTTGACTGAGTGGGAAGTGCAGTAGAAAGACCCTTTTCAAAACAATGTATACCAGGCGGTTCCCTTTCCTGGATAATGAACGCGTTATTGATGTGCTTGTGCTGAATATACACAGTTAAAGTCACATGCGCATGAAAACTCCTTTTACAAACAGGCTGGATACACTAGAGTGTGTATGTGTAATGACACATAAGGCATATCGGGAGAATGTGTCTTGCATGTAGGTTTTATGAGACTACAAACATCTAACAATAAGAAAAATAGTTATTCATTAAGAGAAATTCTTCATTTTCATACTCTTTGTCTAAAATGTATTCCTGTGAGTTCTGCCTCTGTACAAACTGTGTCTTATGCCTCTGTTTGTATCGTTATAAAAACATAAGCACATCAAACAAGGATGTCAGAGTTAAAAGTCCGCCTGTGGAAAATAAGAGTGTGACACCCCGTCAAAGCTTCACTTCTAAACCAAAAAAACTGATTATCCTCCTCCTAATAATGGCAAAACAAGGCTCAAAAACACAAAAACACCCAAACGCATCGCCCTTTATAGCGTCTCTCCTCATATATTATCCTATGATCGATAGGATATGTATGATATTGGCTCAAAAGAATCTAAAACTAAATAAAAAGGCATACCTTGCGCCGCTGGAACGTGTGCCTCTTCTC
>CM070089.1:10844971-10947471 GCA_036178185.1 Liparis tanakae | reverse complement strand
GCAGCTGATATTCTGTTATCAGATCACCACTGTGCCTATCGGCTGAGCTCCGCCTCACCCAGCTGCTGGCATGGCAGTCTGTCTTGTTTGATCTTGATTGGCCGGTGAATGTGCTGCTGACCTTCCGAGTGTTTCATTTCACCGCCACGCAAACTCCCACCGCACGATACTGATGTTCAACATCAGGGGTGCTCACTGAGGCAGCAACGGCTGTTACTCATTTCCAAACCGATCTGAGGGTGTACAACCAGTGAGCCTGCTTAGACAAACCTCACCAAATCTTACCAAGCCTCACTAAACTCATTATGCTGTTATTGTTTCCTTTTACCTGCTTGCACACCCACGCCCGTCTACCACAATGTTGTAGTTCTCCTTTTCACAAGAGAAGATATAGGTCACCACTTCCTGCAGCGTGTACACGTTTACAGTGGTCTCTCCGGAGCTTCCACAAAAATGCATCAAGAACTCTTAGTGTTCTTCACGTCACAGCTAAAGAAACAACATCGGCAACATTGCTTCCAACAGGGAAATCCCTGCAATTTTTCCCGATGAAGCCGAGAGCTCAAAGTCAAAGCTAACTAAAGACAGATGTTGTTTTCAAAACACTGGCCATAGTAACACATGGGGAAACTTCACTGTGGAATAACTGTTCATTACAAGACTTTCCTTTGACAGTCCTCTGAGAGGCTAGCAGCTTGAACAGCTCGTTGTACGAGGAGGTCTCTCTCCGTATTTTAGTTACAAACCGCTTATTAGTTAACTGTCTCTCCACTTTGTAAAACTGATGCATTGTGGGTCTGAATCTTCCCGTGTACACTGTGACAGAACAGTCATCTCAAGCAAACAAGTCACGTGTTTGACTTGTTTGCTTGAGATCATACACATCAGATTTGTTTTTCAACAGTAACTACATCGGTGTGTGAAAGAAATCAAATGTGCACCGGCTCTGCGTCATTCAACCAAACACAGAAACGCTGTTAAATAACCTCTGCACCCGACAGCCGGTATGAATCTTTTGAAAACATGTTGAATTCCCAAAAGCTGTCTGCAATTAAAATAAGCTTTCTCACCACAACCCACCCAGCGCTCACTTCCTCTCCAGAGAGCTTCATCCATGACAACACACACAGTAAAAAAAGGCAGAACAAACAATTGTTTTGCTTCACAACTTTGATTTTGTGCAGCATGAATGTGCATCATACAACCTAAATGCTAAGATTTAAACACTTAACTCAAGTTTAAAACAAGTGCCTATCGCACACATGACGGGAAATTATTTTTGGCATCAAAAACTGGGTCGTTCCGTGACATCTGGTACGAGTTGAGTGTCTTTCACAGGAACAGACTCTGCACTAAGATCTTGCAGTTAGTGCCGATACGTGTATGTTTTGGATATGAGATAATATAACTGAAGATACAGTTTAATTTTAACTTGCTTCCAGCAGTGGAGACGCAGCCCTCTTCCTCAAATGCTTGACGGTGACCATGAATGCAACACGTTAACTGTACCGATGTTCTAGGTACATGTTAAAAATCAGACTTCCTGTATCACCGTCGCATTCCTTTTGCACATTATTAAGTTTACATAAAAATGGCTATCTTCGCTCGTGTTTCTTCTGTTGTTGTAATCACAGCATCACAGGCGGCAAGAAACTGTGGCTGGGAATAATTCACAACAAGGGAATATGGGCATCAATAAATAGAGTGCACTTTGGCATGGCCTTCATGCTCCGGAGTGAAATGCATTAGTGATTTCCATCTGGCCAGGGCCTTCGACATACTTCTCACAACTATTAAAGTTAACCAAAAGAACCATTTAGCCCCTCATTGAGCTGCGAGAGAAAAATAAATGCATGCAGGAGAGGACGAAAAGGAGCGTGCAGATTGAGAAATATTTCCCATTCCTCCAAAGTTAAGTTGCTCTTTTTGTTTGTAGCTACAGGAATGTCAGACATGTCAGGAACAAAAGAGCGCTGAGAGATGGGATCCATCCTTTTTTTTAAACCTTCCAAATGCCACACTAGATATATGTGAAACAGGGACTTTGGCTGTGTTGGGCGGTTTTGAATGCCCAACACATCTGTCATCTGTATAAATGTGGAAAGCAGAAGTGGTGTTGTGAGCTTGTGCCTTCTTAGAAATGTGTCCACCACACCCCCGCAGTTGATCTGCTGACTTAAAGCTAGACTTAAAGCTCTCGATCATGTACTTAAACATATTATCTTACAAAACCTCATGTTTCATGGTGGCAAAAAAATCCGAGTAAACCATAATAGATGTTTTCAATCATGAACCATATACTTTTAGCAGCCCTCTTAACTAAAACCGTGTGCATATTTGATCATAAGTAGAACAATCTGTAATCATTTGCACCAAAATGGACCAAAGGTGAAAGCAAAATGGTGCATGTCAATGTTGTATTAACAATTATAACTGACTGGTGATTAATTTAGTAGTTAATATAATGTATCATAATTTCAAATACCTGTAGTTGGGTTAAAAATACAGTATTTTACTCTGAAACGTAGTGAAGTGGAAGAAAGTAGAGAGCAACCATCTCATAATTGCATTATAGTATCACATACATGCACACCTGTTTGAGTAACGCAGTGGAAGTTACATCCATCAACGTACAAATGTGTGATGAATGAGTAGAAGCTCAGCGGACACACCCAGAGGTGAATCCGGGGCCCACAGATGTATTTCGCGTATCACATGTGGCACGTAAACCCTGCGATAAACACATTAAACTTACCGACGTCTTCGTCGATCATGCCCAGGACGATGTCGCCCTCCAACTCGTCTGCCTCGCACAGGGAGTCCAGCTCCAAGATGTCGTTGTTGCTCATGGTCCTGGTCGGGGGTCTCGTCACATCACCGAGAGGAACACAATTTAAAAACCCAAACTGAGAGTTTTACTTTACCGACAGCCCTACTGTGGATTACGACAGCCTCGAGTCGCGGGCCCGTCCCACAATCATTCTTCGTCTATTTCTCAACATGGATTCAGTCCCCCCCAAAAAAGTTTTGTTCAAGTTGTGACTTGAGAATGAAGTCAGACGGGTGGGGTCGGAGGAGGAGGCTGAGGAGGAAGGCGTTGCTGCTGACAGCTCAAGTTACGCCCACTTAATTCCTTGGAAATTAGTTGTTTATCTGGCTGATTAACACATGAACACGCGTGGCATTGTGGTGTATTTTGTTTTGTTTGAGATGTTACAGGCCGCTGTCAAGCTTTAGCCATCATGCAGCTGCAGGTTTCAGTTTGTAAAGTTAAATCAAATATATTATAATGTCAGACCGAAATTAAGAAATTCTCTCTCTCTATATATATATACTTATTTATGTATATAATAAAGTGATTTCCTGGGGGCGATAACAACCATTTTAATCTAATGTTTCCACGTCTCAACACGGGGCTAGGAACCTTTCAACAGTGCGGCCCATGTTTCGGGGGAACGAAAACGGTGCCGGAACACTTGGACTTATATCCGCCAATAACAAGCTGCTAGCTTGACAGCATTTAAAGCGTATTGTTTGAGCTAGTTATTCCAAGTGTGCAAATATTTAGGAACTGGTCATCTGAAGGTACATTAAATAGAAAACATTTAATTTGATATTACACACATAGCATACAGGTTAAATGTGTATGTCGGTGGTAATAAACGCGAATCAGCCAACAAATGATTCCGGCTCGTGATAGCTAAAAGGCTAACGGGATGGTTAGGGACATGCTCCTCAGTAGTCATGTTAGCTTAATGACGATTCGGAGTTATTGACAAATAACACATTCTGAGACTGATTGGTTTTCTGTTTATTGGTCAAAACTTGACCTAAGATCATTTCCTGACCGGGACGCGTTTCTCTGACGAGGCTTTCTACACGTAAGTTGACATTCGCTGACAACCAGCCACTAAGATTAGTTGAACATCGCAGTTCTTAGTGTAGATTACCCCATCCACTACCAACAACCGTCATAATAATGTAATGTGCCATAAATGTTGATATTTGTTATAGTGTCTGTACAATATTCCTGTGTTTAACTCAAATGTGACCGCTGTCATACACATGTGTAATAACATACTTATAACATACTGTATAACACGGGCTTTGTTGTGTTCTGGATTTAGTTGTCCTAGCTTTCACTCTATGTATCATTTGTGTGTGTACATGCAGCTCAGTGGGGTTAGGGGGTCGTCCTGCAACCCTAAGGTTTTCGGTTCGATCCCCACCCTCCCCATTAGTTGCAAGTCAAAGTGTCCTTGAGCAAGGCACTAAACCCCCAGTTGCTTCCCGGGCGCATCACTGCAGCCCACTGCTCCTTAATAATTAAGATTGGGTTAAATGCAGAGCACACATTTCGTTGCATGTCTACCTGTACAATGACAATAGATTGAATCCAATCCAATGTGCCTTTATTGAAATCTCAGGCTTTGTGTATTTTTCTCTTATCCCTACAGATCGTTTCACGCTGGATTTCTCCAAGATGAAGATGTTTTCGGTGGCTCACAAGACCGTCTTTGTAGTGGACCACTGTCCCTACATGGCCGAGTCGAGTCGCCAGCAGGTGGAGTGCGACGTGCTGACGAAGAGTCGAGCTCAAGGGGTTATTCCTTTGGCCCCCGTGTCCAAGTCCCTGTGGACCTGCGCTGTGGAGTGCTCCATGGAGTACTGCCGGATCCTCTACGATGTGTACCCACTGCACAAACTGGTGAGCTTCTTCTTGAAAAGAAAATACTAAATCGCTGGCTTAAACGTTTGAGCTATTTCCCACCTCTGGTTTCAATGAAGAGATGCAACTAAATACGTGTGAATTTGGACACGTTGATTAAAACTAATAAGATGTATTGAAACATGTAGTCAATGTAGTTGCTCGTGCACAAATTACTGCAAAACTAAATCAACATTGTCTGACTTCTCTTTATTTTACAGATTAACTATATTGTGAGTGATTCCGAGTTTCATATCTTGAATAGCTGGAGGCAGGAACACCAAAGCACTCATGAGGTAATCAGCGACTTACTGAGTAACAATTGTAACTGATATATAATAGGACCGTTAGTCTACACGTCCTGCAGTCATTATTATTGCATTTTCAAGCAATCTTTCCACTTCTTGACATATTTTGGTTGAGTGCAACATTACTATGAACTTTAGTGACCAAGTGTTTGCAGGTTTTCATCAGAATTGGACTTGATTGATTGATATGATTATCCCGTTTCTCCTCTCTCAGCTCATGTCGGCTCTTGCAGCCGTCGGGCCACCTAACCCACGCGAGGATCCCGAGTGTTGCAGCATCCTGCATGGGCTGGTCGCTGCGGTGGAGTCGTTGAGCAAGATCACAGAGTTGCAGCACGAGAGGCGCACCAGCATGATGGACACAGCTGAGAGAGTTGCAAATAGGGGTCGTATTATCTGCTTAACCAATGCTAAAAGGTAAGGAAAATCAACTGCAGCCACGTGTCAGTTTTATTACCCTCTCAGAAATTATAGTTTTAATTACTAAAATGTTGCTTTTGGCATGTGTTTTTGAAGACCGATCTAATTCAGGGCTCTCTCTTGTGTTCTATCGTACAGTGATACTCATGTGCGGATGTTGGAAGACTGCATCCAAGAGACTATTTTAGACCAAAACAAGCTGGCAGCAGGCTCAGACAGGTCAGTATCAGATGATGCGATAATTGTAGCAATTCTTCAATTTGAGCACATGGCTCATAGTTGTGTTTTCTTGTTTCATACTCATTGTTGTGGGTTTTAGGCTGATGGTCATCCAGCAGTGTGACCTGATCTTAGTTCACATCCACCCACAGGGTGAGGACACGCTGGTGTCTGACCGACCGAAGAAAGAGGTGGGTGCTAACAAAGAAGAGCCACGGTTGTGTGGAAGCATTTGCAATGGACCCTAACCCATCATTTCACAGCTGTTGGTTCTCACTGCCTCTTCCTCTCTGGTTGTCTCAGATCTCCCCTCTGCTCACCAGCGAGGTTCACTGCGTTCGTGCCGGGCGCCACCTTTCCACCAAACTCAACATTCTGGTCCAGCAGAACTTTGACTTGGCCTCCACCACCATCACAAACATCCCAATGAAGGTAAGGGGCTGTTTGCCCTTTGTTTGGTCTTGCACATACCACGCCAAAATTACATCTCACATCAACTTTAAATATTTAATTTATTTTGCTAGCACACAAATGTTTCCATGTCCAGAATGCAGACCACTCCTTTTTTTTTTTTTTACTTGATTGTTTTATTTGTTTAGGTTTACTTTTCTCTCGCAGCCTTTCCACTACCTCTTTTGCTTGCTTAATCTTTACGTTCGAGCCCTTCCTCACCAATTAATTACTTTACAGTCCCATCTTTTTGTTTATCTCATTTGCATGTTGATTTGACTGTGAATCTGCTGCTGGTTTCATGCTGTATTTTCTGTTTTGCTAGCCCACATTAAATGTTTGCGAACAGGTTAGTACTCTTATCACACATACATCAACGTGAGGAAGGGTCAGAGTTCACACCACGTAGTGTGCAGTGTATGCTTGGAGCTCTTCTGTTGCAACAGGCTTACCGTGTCATTCATTTGTTTTGATGTGACAGTTGGTCAAAAGATCTGCCGACGAGGCTTCAGTAAAGGACAGGCAACTCTGGTCTCACGTGGACACCGAGGTGGTGCCGAGTTTGGGGTCTGCTGGAAAAGCGAAATATATATACATATAAAATATCTCCAATTAAAAGATATTATAACTATTTTGACTCGCCATTGGTTTTTAAGTATTCCAAATTGTTCTTATAAAGCTTTAGCATTTCTGTCAAGGACTGATATCAATTGCTGAATAATAATGTTGCAACTGTTTTTCACGCCCGAACATCTTTGACCAGCGTTGCCTCTCCTGAGTTGTTAAATGCTGTCGGTGTCTGTCGGGTGTTTACACCTTGAAAGTCGCCTCAACTGTCCCCTGGTCTCTGTTTCCCCCATCAGTTCCCACCCATTCCCCCGTTAGTGTCTTGGTGTGGTCCATTGTGCTGTCTTTAAACCTGACCTTTAGTTTTTTCTAAAACCGATATTTTAACACGTGTAGAATGTTGTCGAAATGAAAGCTTGTGATAAATTGATTAAAACATGCTTTTATATGAGCAGTTGGCAGACCCCATCGGGCCTGGGCCTAAACACATAGTTGTTTTTTTCGTAAGATCAGGAATCCATCATTCATGTCAAACAAGTCTAGGTTCAGTAGTGTGTCGATTTAAGGCCGTTTGCATTAAACACTCGTCTCTGATGTGAGTAGAAACGAGCATCCTTAAGTCACACAGAGAGCTTCTTTTCTTTTACTTTGGTCATTATCATTTACCCGTTGGAACATGAAATCAGCAGTGTTGATGTTCGTTTGTGTTTGTGTTAGTTTGCACTTTGCGAGAGCCGAGTGCGCGCTGACCCGTATGTGTTATTGTCTCTGCGGATGGACAGGAAGAGCAGCACGCCAACACATCGGCCAATTACGACGTCGAGCTCCTGCATCACCGGGATGCTCACCTGGAGTTCTTCAAAAGTGGTGAGAACTCGAGTTAAAGAAATACAATAAACGAAGAGTTAGCAATTCGAATACTTTGTGAGGGAACAATCTCAAACTTTGCTCTATGAACTAATTTATAAGAGATAGTCCTCAAAATAGCTTTCATTGTTTACATTATGAGCGCCAGGTAAGAAAATCAGTTTGCAAATTCTTGGACATCCTTTATGATGATGGCATGTACTTCCTGTGTGCTCTAACATTTTTTTGAATCCATCAATTTTTCATCAGAAATGACCAATTCATATGTCATCTTTTGTTGTTGTGCAGGAGACTTGCATATGGCCGGCACCAGCACCCGAGAAAATGGACTGAAAGAGACAATCACACTGAAATGGTGCACTCCACGAACCAACAGCATAGGTGGGCATAGTCACGTCTTTATTTGTTACATGAATTAAAGAGTTTTAAGCTTTAAACATCATGCATGGGAAAGTATTTCCACATTTTCTCCCTCTGGCTATTAAAAAAGAAAAGAAAAGAAAAAGTTAACTAGCATTTTTACTCTGAAATCTCATTGATTATCCATAAACAAAACTTTGTTGCAGCTCTTAAATGACAAACTGTAAGCCCTAAAAGCCTTATTAGTTTATAGTTATTCATTTATTTATTGATGCCTTGCCTGACGCAGCCGTAATAGGAGATGCCTGATTTAATTGATCTATTTGTGTCTTTTCTCGCCCACCTCAGAGCTGCATTACTGTACGGGAGCTTACCGCATCTCCCCCACAGACGTAAACAGTCGTCCCTCGTCATGTTTAACAAACTTTCTCCTCAACGGTAAGCTGGATGAACGCTCTTTTTACCCTTTTGTTCATCGAGTCCCTTCGTTGACCAACCGTTTGGCTCGTCGGGTCGACCACCTCTCCTCTTGGTCGAACCACAGGTCGATCGGTGCTGCTGGAGCAGCCGAGGAAGTCGGGGTCAAAGGTCATCAGCCACATGCTCAGCAGCCACGGGGGCGAGATCTTCCTGCACGTGCTCAACAGCAACCGCTCGACGCTGGAGGACCCGCCCTCCATCAGCGAGGGCTGTGGAGGCCGAGTGACCGACTACCGCATCACGGTACGTCGGGCTCACGTTGCAAGACGCGTCAATACTTTTAAAATGGTTCCTGAGTTGTTGTTTTTTTCTTGTTGTCTGTTTCAGGATTTTGGTGAATTTATGAGGGAGAACCGGCTCACTCCTGTTTCAGAGTCTTCCCATGATCCGTCGGGGAAGCTGCCAGTGGAGAGGGCCAAGTCTCAGCTGGAACGCCACACTCGATACTGGCCAATGATCATCTCCCAGACCACCATCTTCAACATGCAGGCAGTGAGTGGGCGGCATGCGGCGATACTGGAGTTCTTCTAGATTTCACTCGGATTTAGTCCAAAATGTTTGTCTTGTTGGCCCACATCATTATCCTCCTTTATGCGTGTCTTCCTCTTTCCCTCCACTAGGTGGTTCCTTTAGCTAACCTGATAGTGAAAGAGACTTTGTCTGAGGAGGATGTTCTGACCTGCCAGAAGACGGTTTACAACCTGGTGGACATGGAGAGGAAGAACGACCCTCTCCCTATTTCCACCGTGGGATCCAGAGGCAAAGGCCCAAAGAGGTATTTATTCCAAAATCACAATTCATGAACATTCAATGGCAGAATCACTGATATCTGTTTTTTTTTAATTCTCAGAGACGAACAGTATCGTATCATGTGGAACGAGCTCGAGACGTTAGTGAAAACTCACTCCGGCGCCACTGACAGACACCAGCGGGTTCTGGACTGCATCGTCGCCTGTCGCAGCAAACCTCCCGAGGAGGAGGAGAGGAAGAAGAGAGGGAGGAAGAGGGAGGATAGGGAAGACAGGACGGAGAAGAACGGCAGCAAGGACACAGATGACAAAAGCTGGCAGGAGTCCGAGAGGTCAGTACACATGTGACTAATAAGATACATTTAGTCGCAAGAATAATCTGTACCTTTTTAGCTTTTCTACGGGATGTGTCGGTAACTTTCTACTCTCTCACGCTTCCCTCTGTTTTTGTTTTTAACTTGAAGACTTAAAGGTTTGCTGGATAAAGAAGAGCAAGAGTCGGAGGTGATCAAGGATTCCCCGGACTCTCCGGAGCCGCTCAACAAGAAGCCGCGCCTCTGCACGGAGGAGGTTCAGCCTCCGGAGAGAGCGAAAGGTACCGACCGCCATCACACCGTTTCCTCTGCTTCAGCTCCAAGAAAGCGGTAGAAAAAGCTCTGAGAGCCAATGCCGCTTGATGACATCACTCAGGGCTCGTACGGTCATGGAAAACCTGGAAAAGTCATGGAATTTTAAAATGGTCATTTACAGGCCTGGAAAAAACTTAAATCATAAAAGTTTTGGAAAAGTCATTTTGTTATAATCACATGTTCAATTACGCCGAGTTTGACATAATTAATATGTTTTTTAAAGAAAAGCGCTCAAAATATAAGCCGGCATACGCTCTCAATACGCACAATGTTCTAATTTTTTCATGTTTTACCGAGATTTCAGTTTGGTCATGGAAATTTGTTATAATCACGTGTTCATTTACGCCGAGTTTGACATAATTAATATGTTTTTAAAGAAAGACACTCGAAATGTAAGCCGGCGTACGTACGCTCTCGATACGCAACATTTTCTAAATCGTTCACGTTTATACCGAGTTCGGTCATGGACATTTGGTTCAAAGTCATGGAAAAGTCATGGAAAATACCTGGAAATCCATTGGTCAACATGTGTAAGAACCCTGATCACTACTGGTTCTGTGTGTTTTTTTATATGTGGCTTTTCATTTGGTCGGTTCAGGTCCCGTGTCGCTCCTCACCATGTGGAGCAATCGCATCACCGTCGCCAATTCCAGGAAGCACCAAGAGTTTGTCGGAAGAGTGAGCTCCGTCAACA
The DNA here is from genome assembly GCA_036178185.1 of Liparis tanakae. Classification (NCBI taxonomy): domain Eukaryota; kingdom Metazoa; phylum Chordata; class Actinopteri; order Perciformes; family Liparidae; genus Liparis; species Liparis tanakae. Next base: position 10,937,020 of record CM070089.1, on the reverse strand, counting down.
ACAAGTTTGAGTTGTACCAGCAGCTCAAAGACGAAAACGGGTGCGTGAGAAAAATCTATTTTCTGTCACTTTATGCGTATATTCCTCTCGCGTTGAATGTGTCAAAACTGCCGGCTGTCTTTTAATCCGGCTTAAATGTTCCCTACCCGGCAGGATGGATGTCCATGAAAACGGAAAGGCCTCGAGATGATGTTTCCGTGGATCCACAGCTTCACCCCTGCCAAGGATAGAGACTTTGAGCCATAGTGTTTTTCCAGAGTTGAGCGTGATCTTATACTCCCAGACCGAGGGCATCAAAAACATAGACAGTGAACTCTTCGTGAGAAATTTCTACTGTTTTCTTTTTTTACTCATAATGTTGTAGATATGCTGTTCACATATTGTGTAACACAATAAAAGCTGTCAATAGAGAATTTTCCTGTTGAATATGGAATTGATGTCTTGTCATGAATTTAGATTAGGACAAAAAGCTGCATTACATTCGCATGAAAGACTATCAATGCCATGCTGTTACACCAATACATGTTCTAATTGATCTACCGTAAGTCAAAAACTGACCTTAAAGCGCTCCAGTGCTTTTCACAGGGTTTGTATACGGTCATGGAAAACCTGGAAAAGTCATGGAATTTTAAAATGGTCATTTCTAGGCCTAGAAAAGTCATGAAAAAAACTCAAATCATAAAAGTTTTGAAAAAGTCATGGAAATGTTGTTATATTCACGTTTGTTTACGCCGAGTTTGGAATAATTGATGTGTTATTTTAAAGAAAGACGCTCAAAAACGCGCAACATTTTCTAAATTGTTCGTATTTATACCGGGATTGCATTTTGGCCGTGGAAATTTGATTTAAAGTCATGGAAAAGTCATGGAAATCCATTGGTCAAAATATGTAATAACCCTGTTTTCAATGTGGGGGTACAATAATTTATATACACGTGATAATGGAGGCCCAGCATTTGATGAATGAAGGATGTGGTGTACGGCTGCTGGGCAGTAGAGGGAGCAGTGGGATCAGAATGGTCCTCCCAGGGATGGGATGGGTGACGGGAGACTGCTGCTGCGTTTACATCCAGGCTGCTTGTGAGTCCGATGACGGAGGATATGTGGGGACACGTATGAATTTGCTGTGATTCACCAAACAGCAGAGCATGTAAAGATAAAGGGGGTACCAAGATAAAGATTAAAAGTATAAAGTCAGAGAGAAAAGAAGGCTTCGTTTGGGCTCGCTCATAGATACGGCCGGTTAGAGGTTCATCTAGCTGTTAAAGCTTTTTCACTCTTAAATAAATATCCACCGCCTCGCAGTTTTAAATAAATAAGCTGTTGTTTTATATTGTACTTGTATCATCTACACATACACACACACAAACAAATATAATATATATATATACATACATGTTTCATTTTATATACATATATACTTCATTTTGTATTTTATATTGTACTTGTATCATCTTTCATCCCTTTTTTTATATTTTATATTTTATTCTTGTGTGTTTAGTTTATTGGTGCTGATACTGTGACGATAAATATCTCCTTGGGGATTAATAAAGTATCTATCTATCTATCAATATATATATATATATATATATATATATATATATATATATATATTGTACATACAGGTTGCAATCCTGTTGTCTTCAATGTCTTTTTTTAATATTCATCCTGTTATTTGTAAATGATGTGGTCAATGAGACGTCTACAGATGTTACATTTAGCTGAAACATTACAACCTGACTCGGACAGATGTTGGATTGTACTAGAGTCATTAAATATGAGGTTGGTGACACATCTGGAAACAGCCGAGTTGGCAGTATTTTGTTTGATGGGGTAGTGACTGTATTTTCTTTAATGTGGGGTTGAGTCACTCTGAAGAGAACTCGATGGGAGGTTATAGGGTGATGTTTGGGCATCGTGGTGGTCGTTAATCGTCCCTTGGTTATAGATAACGTGACCTGTTAAAGAAAACATGCAACAATTCAGTACAGCGGTAAAACACGAGTTTCGTGAATACGAATTAAAGTAAAAATGTGAAGAACAGGAAACCTCTATTCCACCCTCTAGTGTCCATACATTCCCCTGACTACTAAAACCACTTATAGCCACGTTTTGCATAATATAACAGGTCACATAAAAGCTACTATTTCATTCTATTTAGACAGAACTGCCAGCGATTTTGGTGTTTGTCAACACACTTTTTTTTTAATAAGATATCATCTCGGTCCAAAATAGCCAATATCTGAGTATCATGTGTCCACAAATAACAAACCCAGTAAATAAACATTGCTTCTAACTGCTGGATGTGTACATATGCAAATTATAGGTTTACTGTAAACCTATAATAGTATGAAAAAAAAACAAAAAAACGTTTACATGTGTTTTTTTGTTTTTTGTTTTTTATCCATGTGATCTCTCACGGGAGGTTCAACATAACAAGCAACTGTAACATCTTCATTTGTTTTCCATGTCATGCGTGTTTCTCGTATTTCCGACACGGCATGTCCCATATGTTCCTCTATTCATTCATCTCCATTCAGCCATGGGCCTCTTTCTCAAACAGGGTCAAGTCATCACAGCATATGACTCGTATGACTAAGCATCCACAACAATCCCGTATAGTCATATAGAAGTGGACGGCAGCAGACGTACCCAATGAGCTCACCGTGGGCTGCTGTCTGAGTCAGTGTCGCTGGCTCTATAAGATCCAGTCCGGAGGGGGGTTTCCTTCAAGTGGGGTCGCGGGGTCAGACGAGCGGCAGGCGATTTTCTGTTGACTGCCTCGAAAGAGGCCTGGGGTCAGCGGCAGTGAGGGGACACATTACTAATTTGTCTCGGAGTGCTTTACAATCTGTACACATAGACATCCCTGCCCTCAAAACTTCCAAATAACCCTTCAGGGGGGAAAAAGGGAAGAAACCTTCAGGAGAGCAACGGTACTGATGAACAGATTCAGGATGAAGCAAAACGAGCAACCGAGGTAATTCTGTGAGTCGTGTCTGATGTGATTTCTGATACTTGCTCACTGCAGCCAGTCGCTTCTACAAGTGCTTTTGATTTTGAGGCAGACTGAGAATTATGAAGTGAAAGCTGGTATAAATGACTGCTGGCAAAATCCTGAAACTTTTCTTTCCAATAAATAAAAACAAGATATTATTATCAACATCTTTAGTGTATGTGTACGGACACATTGTCGGCTTAGCCTTAAGGACAGCTGTGATTCATGCATTTAAATGTGCCTTTTAAATAGTGACAAGCATCTCAGGATTTATGCCAGTGATACGTTCTCAACGGCTTTAGAAGTAAACCTGAAAGCTTTTTCAGGTGAATCTGGGAAAGTATCAATCTGTATATACAAATATACTGTTATCTCAGTGAATAATGATTATTTCAGACCTGAGGCACCTCAGGTCTGAAATATTTAATTATCCATTACGGGCATTGTCCCGGATCGGGGGAAGCAAGAGCTCATGTGCAGAGGAACAAGACAGGACTCCAGGTAAATGACAAACGCTCTCTTTTAGTTGGCAAAAAGGTTCAAAGACAGTAAATAAGACAGGAGGGGGAACAGATGTACGGCATGAGCCAATCAGAGGAACAGGAGTGGCAGGTGAAGGGAATTAAACAATCAAGAACAGGGCAGACGATCACAGGGACAGGAAGTGCAGGGAAACAGAAGACACAAGAGGCAGGGACTTCAAAATAAGACAGGAAACAAGACTGAAAAACTCTGGGTCATGACAAAGAGGCTTCATCATTTCTCAGCCCCAGAAGAAGCTGAGCAGCTGAACCAGAACCGTATCTAAAGAACTGTAAACTAAAACAATTATGCAAAACTCTCCATGAAGCTGAAGGGATCTGCACATCCAGGGGATGGTTGTCTGTGGGCCTTTCACGTTATACATTGTCATGTATTTTATTGTTGATATAAAAACATGGAATGGTGCAGCTTAAATATTACCATCTATAATTTAAACTAATTATCTGAGAACTTATTGGTACAGCGAGAGGTTGTAAAGATAGAAAGTAGGGACAGACTAACAGTGTTGATTTTGATATTTTAGGGGATTTGTTGAGAGCACTAAAACAAATAAAATACCACCAGCCTTCATGTTATTATTTTTTTGACATGTTTTTTTTTTTTTTACAAGCAGTTTATTGCGACACTGTACTACTGTATAAACATTGAATCAACATACCGTAAAGTTAAAAAAGAAAGCAATGATTTACTTGGAGTTATTTACATTTTGACAGTATGTATATCATTTAAATTAAAACGACACTCGTTCATTGCCTACGGGCCAGGTGTGACCCTCACACACTAAATAACTGCCTTGCCTTGTGTCAATATATTATTGTATAGTTGAGTGAAAATCCACTATTGATTCAGACATAGGATTCTGTTTGTGTTGTTTGTGTTGCCCTGAAGACAACATAAACACTTTGGAGGCCTCGTTAAAGAGGCTTAACCAATAAACCCATCACTGTGTGCTCGTACAACAAGACACCAGAAGATTGTAAGGAGCAGTTTGAATTTAATAATTTCACGTGTGCTTGTTTGTCTATCGTGAAAGAGCTTGAGTGACTTAAATAACACTAACGTCTTTCTAAATCACGGTTACCCAAGTTAGTCAGCATGATTTAGGCGATACGATTCAAACGTAACTATGTTTTCTCTTTAACATCGGGGGGGACCGGATAGCAGCTGAACCGTCCGGGCAGAAGGTCGTATGTCAGCCACTGGAGGCCCTTTAGCGACGGCTTGCTGTGATTCACCGGCGGAGTTCAAAAAACCCCAAACAGGACGAAAGAAGAGAGAAAGAAAATATGTATTAAGAGAGGAAGCAGACTCTATACGACGGCACCGTTTTCAACACAAGGACTAAGGAATTCTAATTTTATACGGCTAAACAGAAAACTAAAATATATTCTTTGAGGTTTGTTATTACTATTTTATTTCTAAAGTATGTTATTTGTATCAACTGTCTTCCTCCTGCTATCTTCAAATTGACCTAAAATTGGAAAGAGATATATTTTGGGTGTTTTAGTGGCTTTATATTATTTCTAAGTACATCTTTTTTTATATTTATAACATTTGGAATGTAAAAAAATGTCAGTTATCAAGAATAGTAACGTGGTTTACGTTCAGGTTCATGTGCGGGAAAAACAAAGACAATTTCAGAAATGTAGACGGATGTATTTGTTAAACAGAACATCATCATCATCATCATCATCATCATCATCATCATCATCATCAGAACATCAGTAAGGAACACATAACGAGTCAAATTGACCCCAAAGAACACCGATGTGTGCAGGACATTGAAAACATATCATCACGTGAAGTTTATCTCCTGAAATATGAAACAAAAAAAATTATGTCAATCATTTGTTTAGAGACGTTAAACATTGAATGGGGTCAAATTAACCCCAGCGGTAACAGGAAGATTAACTCGGATAACCTGTAGGCGTCCTCAGCTGAGGGCAGAGAATAAATCACCAAACTGTTATTCCATTTCAACAGAACCTGATGTTCCATCATGCAGAAAGTAAATGATTGATACATATAAGTAACACATAGACCAGGTAGATCCATATACTGTATATTACCTAAGCATTTGACTAATTTCAACATTATATTGTAAATTAATCTTTGTGTTGGTCCAATAAAATCCCAACTATTTGAATGGATCAACCAGAGACTTTAAGAAAAAGCATCTGAAGGAACGTGACTGTCTGTGTCAAGTGTTTTTTTCTAATTGGTCAACAGAGAAGATAAACAATTACACCCGGGGACGGGAGGTGACAAACAAGGGGGAGACAAACCTTCCAGCTTTCAGCAATAATTAAAATGACAACTTATTCTCTACTTCCAGAGAACCTAACCCATCCTCCTCCTCCCTGTTGTCATAGTGTACTTTGAGGACCTCCACTCAAACACCGACCTACATTCTGGTAAAGACAATACAGGTAGATACAAATTGTCATTTTTCTAATTATTTCGATAGAAAATATTATTTTTATTTTACCTTGTGAGAGTAATAATGTTACGTATTTTTATTATTTATTAACTTTTAATTTAGTATTTTTGGTTCATTAGAAGGAGTTTAGATTATTAGATCAATAAAGCCAACCGCAGATACATAGAATATATGTTTTCTATTCCTCCCTTTTCTTTAGAAGTCTACGGAGTGTGAGTACATGTTTGCCTCTTCTATCTTTCTTCCATCATAATGTATTTATGGCATACACACGTGTTGGAACGCTTATTTTCCTGCCTGTCTGTTGATGGTGGTGTGTGACAAAGGCTCATTCTAATTGGTTGTTGTGTATTTTATTCAGTCAATTATTGCAATACAATACAATAATATGTAATATAAAAAAACAGAAATATTGAAGAGGTAGAGGTAGAAGAAAAAATGATATATATTCCTATCCTAAATTATTATAATCAAATAAATCAGAAAATGAATATTAAAAAAATGAATAATAATAAATAATTTAATAGAGTTCACTGGTGAATCGGATCAGTCGAATTGTTTTCCTCCTTTTCTCAAAGAAATCTTTGAAAAAGTAACACTGTAATTCTAAGGTATTCAAATTGAGACTTACATTTTTTCAAACCCGGATCAATTCAATTCAATTTTTTCAATTCAGTTTATTTGTATAGCCCAGTTTCACAAATTACAAATTTGTCTCAGAGTGCTTTACAATCTGTACACAGAGACATCCCTGACCCAAAACCTCACATCGGACCAGGAAAAACTCCCAAATAACCCTTCAGGGGGAAAAAAAAGGGAAGAAACCTTCAGGAGAGCAACAGAGGAGGATCCCTCTCCAGGATGGACAGAACAATAGATGTAATGTGTACAGAAGGACATATTTAGAGTTAAAATACATTCAAGGAATCTGACAGAGTTTATCAATAGTTCATATTTAGGCATATTCCACGATGGAGAGTTTGGAGACCTCCCAAGTGGAGGAGTGGGCGGAGTCCCAGCAGGGCAAGGTGTCCCAATTGACCCAGGCAAGGTGTCCCAATTGACCCAGTAATACAATAACTTTGAGACTGCTGAGGACAAGGCGGCAGGCCAGTGTGGTGTGAACAATAAGGCAATGTCACTACTTTAAAAGTTGTGTCATGAGAATTTTTTCTGAACTCGCAGCAAAGTGAAATTGTCAAACCATATGGCCGAATATACTGCGAACAATGAATGAACTCAATGTCCAGCATCATCCGGTGTTGTTGTTGTCTTTCGTCCACAGACTCAGAAAATGGCGACAAATTGGCTGGGACTGCTGTCCATAGCAGCGTTTTACATCGTTATACTGGCTATCGGTATCTGGGCCTCCAGGAAGTCCAAGCTTGAGGAGAAGAAGTGCACTGGGAACCGCAGTGAAGTTGCAATGGTTGGGGGGCGGAACCTAAACATCTGGGTCAGCATCTGCACTATGACAGGTACAAATAATCATGATGATAATATCAACATCTAGAAAAAATTCCTCTTGGAGATTAATAAAGTATCTATCTATCTATCTATCTATCTATCTATCTATCTATCTATCTATCTATCTATCTATCTATCTATCTATCTGTCTGTCTGTCTGTCTGTCTATCTGTCTGTCTGTCTGTCTGTCTGTCTGTCTATCTATCTATCTATCTATCTATCTATCTATCTATTATCATCAGACATAGACATTTCAGGGACATTTATTTTGAAATTATTGGACTCAAAGCAAATGTTTTAAATGTTTAATTGTAATATATTTAATTCCATACATTTCCAATTGGTGGACCTAGTTTCATTAATTCTTCGTTGCATTGCTTGTATGTGTCTTGGTGTTTTGCAGCCACTTGGGTGGGAGGAGGCTATATTTTGGGTACTGCTGAAATGGTCTATAATCCCAAAAAGGGGTTGATATGGGCAACTGGACCTCTTGCCTATGTTATATGCTTCATTTTAGGTAAGTGAGGTCAATTACAAAGGCTGATACACAGCCTTCCATGTTTGAATAATAGCTCATACTACACATACTCATGAAACCAGATGGACATTATCACTTAACGACGTGGACATCTTGCTTGTGATAAATATGTCAGACCATGAACCGAAGTCAATGTTTCCACGTCTGTGACTTCAGGCGCTGTCTTCTTCGTCAAACCTGTTCGGGCGAAGAACTACGTCACCCTCATGGACCCATTTCAGGAGAAATATGGCAACGCCGTAGCTGCTGTTATTTTCATTCCCAGTCTCATAGGCGATATCTTGTGGATGGCGTGTATTCTTGGTGGACTGGGTAATTCTCAGACAACAACTTAATGCAGAATCAGCAAGATAAATCTGGAATAAAAAGTTTTTAAACCACGATGACACAGTGAAAAATGTGCTCCGGTACAAATAGAGAGACATTTTTTTTATCGTAGGTGTGTTGCAGATGACACATGAGATACAAACACAATAAATAATAATAATAATAATAATAATAATAATAATAATAATAATAATAATAATAATAATAATAATGCATTATATTTTTTAAGAATCTCAGAGTGCCACACAAATAGTAAAAACAAATAAAACCGATTAAAACATAGTTAAATGCAACCCATTAAAAAAAATAAAAATTCAAATAAAAAATAAAAAATAAAAAGAAGAATGTAATGGCTAACAATAAATTAACTCAAGGTAAAAAATATAGTAAATAATATAGTAAATAAAGTAAGTAGTAGTAAACAGCCAAATAATCATCTTTTGAGTCAGTAGGCTATGATGTTAAATTCAAACAAGTGTCTGTGTGTAGTTGAAGTTGTGCGTACCTCCCTGTGTTTGTGGCTACAGGAGGGACGATAAGCGTGGTCATGGACATCTCCTCCACGCTGGCCGTGTGTACCTCTGCTGCCGTGGCGATCCTATACACGCTGATGGGAGGACTGTATTCTGTGGCATACACTGACGTCATCCAGCTTGGCTTTATTTTCGTTGGCTTGGTACAAACACTGTATTTTGAAGACAAACTCAAAGCATTTGAGGAAACATCAGGCCGTTAGTGTCGTCGTTGTGAGCATTTTTCAGTAGAATACAGCATGTGCTTTGAGTCTAACGCTGTATAGTGCACGACTAATATACTGTATTCGTAACCCTGTTATAACTTCCTCCCTCCGTCAGTGGCTCTGCATACCTTTCGTACTGGTAAACCCATCCTCTGCCAACATGACTATTGCTGCAGTGACCAAACTGTACCAGGAGCCATGGATTGGCAGCATAGAGCTGGAAGACGCAGGTCGCTGGGTGGATGAAGTATTGCTGATGGTAATGGACACCTGTTAAATTCAATTCAATTCAGTTTATTTGTATAGCCTAATTTCACAAATTACTAATTTGTCTCGGAGTGCTTTACAATCTGTACACATAGACATCCCTGCCCCAGGACCTCACTTCGGATCAGGAAAAACTCCCAAATAACCCTTCAGGGGGAAACAAACCCGGAGTGCAAATCTTAAAAAGGCTACTCCACTAAAAGTGTGTCTTTAGTTACATTACATGTCATTTAACTGATGCTTTTATCCAATCATGTTACAATCATACAACTTAGACTCAGTTACAAGGAGAAAATCAGGGTTAAGTTTCTTGCTCAAGGACACATCGACTAGGGTGGGGATTGAACCACCAACCCCTTGATTGAAAGACAGACCTGCTAACCACTGACCCTCAGTCAGTTTGTAAAAGTGCAAGACCGACAAGAAACACTCCACTGTGATGACATCAGCCACGTAGCCTTTTGTTGCATAGACAGCCATGTTCTCTAGTTCAACACTTATAGTACAACAAACATGTCATGTGATGTTTCCTCAACCGTAACTGTGTTTCATTCCTTCAGGCCGTTGGAGGGATCTCTTACACGTCTTTCTACCAGAGAATCCTGTCCACCTCCACTGATGCTCAAGCCAAAATCACCTGCTATGCCGGAGCAGTGCTGTGCCTGATCCTCGCCATCCCGTCCCTGGTCATCGGGGCAGTAGCTGCATCTACCAGTACCTCCATTTAACTATCTTCTTATTACCTTCGCATTGAAAATGCGGAAGGTTATGTTTTGATCGCCGTGTATTTGTATGCATGCGTGCGTGCGTGCATCCATGCGTGTTATTCGCATAAGTCATATTTATTTATGTATTTATGTATTTATTTATATGTGTGTTCCTCGCATAACAAAAAAAGTATTAAACCGAATCGCATGAAATTTGGTGGGATGATTGGTTATTATCCGGGGACTATTTGATTAGATTTTGGAATTGATCGTCTCAAAGGTCAAGGTCATGAAAAGGTCAAAATCTTCTTTTTACCATAGCGCGGTCAATTTATATCCAATTGGCATGCAACTAATGCCAACATGTTCATAATTTAATGCCCAATCTTGTGATATGGGAAGGTATGCACTCTACCGAGTGCCCGTTCTAGTTGTCTTTGCTAAATTGAAATAATAATGTTGTACGTGTTATCGTAGCTGTGGTGTGTAATGAATCTGCTATGTTGGAATTGTGCAGTAATGTAAAATATTACCCACAAAATGAACCATGTCTATAATAGGCAGTAACAGCTCTCACAGAATCCTATTTAACGATCCAATATGTCTGTTGCAGTTAGATTTGTTTATTGTCCTGTCAGATTGGAACGAGACCAGCTTCGGGTCCCCGAGTCCGTACGATCAGGGCAAAGCGGGGATAATCTTGCCAATAGCCCTTCATCATCTTTGCCCTTTTTACATCTCGCTGTTTGGCATTGGGGCACTTGCTGCTACTGTGATGTCATCGGTCGACTCTGGACTTCTGTGTGCCGCCTCCCTGCTGGGCCGAAATATCTTCAAGAACATCATCTACAAAAAGGTAAGCGGAGGTCTTAATACTGTAAATACTGCATACACTTTACCACGCTGTTTTTTGTACAGTGCTTTAAAAAAAAAGAAAATCACATTTCTATTACTATTGCTGTTACTATTATTATTATTATTATTATTATTATTATTATTATTATTATCATTATAGTGTGTTTGTTTTGTATCTCTGTTGACTCGGAGAGCCCTGCAAAAACATTTCCGATGTGTCTGGACTGCTGGTCTAAGCACAGATGGCAAATAAAAAACCTTGAAACTTGAGGTCTGTTTTTGTAGTTCTTTGCACTGGGAGCTCCGTCAGCTATAGACACGTCTCTGTGTATCTATTCTGAGCACCGCACGTTTAATTTCCTCTATTTCAGGCATCGGAAAATATGATCCTCATTGTGGTGAAAGCGTCCATCCTCCTGTGTGGAATACTGGGAGCAGGTCTGGCCATGACCGCGGACTCTATTCATCATTTCTGGATCTTAAGTGGAGACATCTGCTATTCGATGCTGACTCCCCAGGTGATATGCATCTTCTACTTATCCCGGAGGGTGAACCACTACGGCGCCTGTGCCGGCGTGTTGTTGGCAATGCTGCTCCGAACTCTGGTGGGAGAACCAATGATCGGCCTTCCTGACATCCTGCCGCTGCCGTGGGACAAGATGGTGGAGGGTCAGCGATACCGCTTGTTCCCTTTTCGCACCGTAATCATGCTCGTCACCACGGCGACTATTTTAGGAGTATCGTGCCTTGCTCAATGGTTGTCTGAGAAGGGCCTGCTGAAAAAAGTAAGCGACGCTGAAACAGACACACCCATGACTTACAAGAAACCAGGTCCGATGGACGTGGATGAGAAGGAGACCTCCCTGATCCTCTCGACTTGAACACTTTCTGAGAGCGCTGTTGAAAATCCTTTCACTGGTGAAGATAAACCAATTAATACAATAATATTTGGTTGTGCAGTTCATTTATTTGTGTGAGCAAGAGCAGACATTTTTTATAGGATATTAATGTAGCTTTACGTTTGAATTAATTTGAGGGGATTCACAACAGACATTAAAAAAAGATTGGTCAATTTGTGCACAAAAACGTTCTCAGAATTTGACTAAAACACCTAAAATACTGGATCCTACAATTCCCATAATGCAACTGGAGAGCAACAACTGCTGTCAACAGGTCTGTGGCTAACACAAACCTTGAGATTGTATGTGCACTAAATTGCCATGTTAGTTCTTAGTAAATAATGACTAATCTGGTCCTTAATGCATTAATGGAGTTATTAGTGTTAATGCCATTATTTTATTTTATATAAAGTAGGTAAAATAAACCATGAGCTATGCCGAAGTATTAGCAGGGCTTACTAGTCTATAGATAAGATGTATACTATTATAAAAGTATTATACAGTGAGTGCTCAGTGACATAGTATTGGTCGTCTGGTTTTAAGCTCCTATCCTGTTTGTCTAGTCACATTTGTAACCTCAAGGTTGACAATATTTACATTATAATTATCTCACTAGTCTGCCTATACAAACCCATTCATTATTTAGCTTTGAATGTAAAACAAATACACTTAAGATGTTTGACGCTTTGGGACTCGTGAGTCAGATCTGTCACTAACCTCACCTTACAACACAGGGCCGACACACATCACTGGGGTTCATTTGTGAAATCATTTAAATTTAAAGATATATGTATTTATAAATCTGTAAATACAAATGAATAAGCAGCGGATTTGTTCTCGAGCAACACCTGCTGTAGGTTCTTTGAAATTACATGGATACAAAATCTGGTGTTTTTGTGGATGTTCGGCAACCATACACACCTGTACGGGGCTGTTGCTGCCAGCTGTGTGTCGAGTTTGTGATTCTCTTGTACGCATGCGTCAATTCTTATATGTTCTTCCTGAACCGCAGTGTGCACAATGTTTGGACTACTTTATTGTATCTGTGGAAGCAATACATCATAATTCATCACAGAAAATAAGATAATTACTTGGGCAATGCATTTCAACTGTAATATAAATGTCATTTAATTAGTACTTTTTCCCCCTCGTCGCGTAAATGACGTCACGTTATTGGCGCCTATCAAAAGACCGAGAAGCAGCCAGGTTGAGACGAGCTAACGGCGCATGCGCAAAAACCAGAAAGACAACAGTGCTTTGTTATAAGCTGTTGTTTATTTTTGTATGCAAAACATCAAAAACGAGTATATTGCTCACTGGCTCGTATACAGACAGCATAGTACTCACAATAGTAGAAGTAATGGGGAAGATAAGATCCACAGCACATTTGCATAACATTACTGTGTCCAAGCTAAATAAAAATGATCATATTTTCTTGTGTAAGTTCAACACCGTTACAGCTATAACATGGCACCTATGGCTGGAAAACAGTGAAATCCTAATAAACACAAATCAGTCTATTTTCACTCGAGCAAAAGCAGAGTGTACTTTTTACAGTTCAGGGTTACATTAAAAAAGTGAGTAATAAAGACAGTTTAGAATCTCTAATGTTTCTACAGGCACATAGTAACAAAGATAAAATGTTTCCTACAGACTACAACATTTTGTTACATTATACAAAGTATCTAAAGTCACATGCATTGAAATATTGTATTGTTAACATGATGCACATATTTCAAGTGTTGGCTACATTCAGGTAGCACTATGTTTGGAAAATAACATTTCTTTGAAACTATTATAGTTTGTTTTGTAATTATAGTGATTAACAATAAGCAATAACTCCAGAACTTATCTTATATCTCAAAATGTGACAGTTTAGGGTAACTTTATTTATAATATGAAGAACAGCACTGATTAACCAACTGAAATGGGTCGTCTTTAAAAACCGATGATTAGAAAATGATTCCGACGTCATTCTAAATGTGTTTCCCCGAGGCTAACGCGCCTCGGAAAATAACGTGAACACTTTGAAAGTGATACGGTCCAAAGGGTCATTTATGCAACAGCCATCTGAAGTAGATCTTCTCGATGATATCATTGATCGGCATCAGCCCTGAAAGCATCTTTAATTCAACACACGACGTGTTTCCTTGATTAATAATCATCGCTGCCCTCGTCTTCCTCGTCGTACTTCCTCTTCAGGGAGTGCTTCTTGTGTTTGCCCCTGTGTCGCCGTTTGCCGGCGAAATCGGACGTGGCCTCCCGCAGATGCAACTGCTCGTGCTTCTTCAGCAGCCCGGGGACGGAGAACCCCTTCCCGCACGTCTCGCACGTCCAGGGCTTCTTGCACGTGTGAGTCCTCTTGTGGACGTTCAGGTGGGACGCCAGCTTGTAGGTCTTCCCGCACACGTCGCAGCTGAACGGCCGCTCGTTGGTGTGCAGCCGGATGTGGACCTTGAGGTTACCGACCTGGGTGAAGGTCTTCTCGCATATGGAGCACCGGTAGGGCCTCTCCCTGGTGTGGATCCTCAGGTGGACCCTCAGGCAGTACTTGCTGGAGAACTTCTTTTGGCAGACGGGGCACGGGATCTTGGCCTTGGGCACGTGGTCCTGCTGGTGCCTCTTCAGGTCCGACAGATAGACGAAGGTCTTGCCGCACTGGGAGCAGAGGTACTGCCGGTCGCCGATGTGGTACCCCATGTGCCGCTTCAGCAGGCTGGGGACGAGGAACCTCTTCCCGCAGCGCTCGCACATGTGCGGCCGGTCCCGCGTGTGCCAGCGCTCGTGGTTGGACAGCTTGAACGCCGTCGGGAAGCTCTTGCTGCAGTGCTTGCAGGGGAACGTCATCTGGCTCGTGTGGCACTCCATGTGCCGTTTGAAGTAGGTGGACTGCGTGAAGCCCTTGTTGCAGATGTTGCAGTAGAAGGGCTTCTGGCCGCTGTGGGCCAGCATGTGCTTGGTCAGGCTCTGCAGCTTGTTGAAACACTTGCCGCACTGGCCGCAGGCGTACGGGCGCGCCGTGCTGTGCGTCTTCAGGTGGTTGTTGAGGAACGCCTGCGTCCGGAAGCTCTTGTTGCACGCCGGGCAGGCGAACGGCTTCTCCCCGGTGTGGATGCGCTCGTGGTCCATCAGCTTGGACTGGTACGGGAAGCTCTTGTCGCACACGCTGCAGGTGAATCGGTCCGCCGGAGGCCTGATCTGCTTTTTCCTCCTGATGCTCGGCTTGGAGTAGTCCCCGGCGCTGTACCTGACGGGAGGGAGCGGCGGCAGGGCCGGCAGCGAGAGCGAGTTGGTGGCAATCTGGGACACCCACTGATGCAGCGTGACCCGCTGGGTCTGAGGCTTCTGGCCGTCTTTTGTTCCCGCGTTCTGCAAGCTGGAAGAGAGTTTGCCGGGCATTGGAACGACCCGGAACGGGATCGGTTTCAAGGGGAGCCGCTGCGATTCGGGTTTGTCTGCTGCGTCGGGCGCTGCGGCTGCAGCCTCCCCTTTGCTTTGCGGAGCGGTGGCAGGCTGCTCCGGTGTGCAACTTTTCTCCTGCACCAAATTCTCCCCTTGAGCCACTGCGGTGACACTTTTTTCCTTCTCAGCAGCGTCATCAGCCGATTTCTGAGCAGGTGTCCCCCCCCCCTGCGGTCCAGCAGCTGGGTCTGCTGGGCGGTCAGAGTCGTCGGACATCGCTCCCAGTTCTTCAACGTCACTGAGGGAGGCCGCGGTGGCTTCCGTGATCTCTAATCGCTTTGGTGACTCTGGTGGCGGCGGCGGTGGTGGTGGCGGTGGCGGCGGCGGTTCTACCGGTTTGGCCCGGAAGGCGAGCGAAGAGAGCACGCAGTTTCCCACCGAGGACGAGATCGTTGCTGCACAAATGGATGACGCTTCGTCAAATTCATCTTCAATACATTAAATAAAAATAATCTCCTTTTTCTTCCGAGCAAACATAAAAAAAGTATACCTTTAACACCGAGGAGTCCCTTGGCCTGCTGGTGCAATAGGAGCGTCTTCAGGTCCCCGGTGTCGGGGATGAAGCCGCCGCATGCCACCAGGACGGACGGCTCCGCTGAGATCATGGCACCGAGCTGAGGGGGAGGGGCAGGAGATGGAAACAAGTAGTGAAATAACAATATAGATTCATTTTGACCTCTTATGTAGGATCAGGTTTTTATACGTCTTCAACACGGGAAGTTTTCGCTCTTCTTAAATAACTTTGCAGACAATCTTTAGCGGTTGCTCCGAGTTTATGTCAAAATGCAATGTGCATGCGCAGCGTACCTGGGAGAGATTGGGAACAGGAAGAACTTGTTCCAGTTTGCACACCAGACCTGCGGTCAGAGCCTGTAGCGCAGTGTCAAACTTTGTGCCGTACTGTATCGGGAACACTTCCTGGAGGAAGAGAATGTGTTCGGGTTTAACATCATTGTGACTCAAACGGTTTGTTGAAATTAGGTATCGGGATTTAATGTGCTATATTTCCACATGCTGCAAATATGAATTTCATACAAAAAATGTCTATTAACATAAGTGCACACCATTTGCAATAAAAATAAAATAATAAATTTAGATACCTTGAAGAAGCGCTTCTTTTCAGCTGGGTTTTTAAGCAGATTCTGGACCAGCACCATGAAGTTTGTTTGAGATTTCTCCACTTCTGCATCCTTCTGTAACAAAGTAAATACAGTTACAAAAGGTTACGTTCATATATAATTCACACATTAGGATTCCAGAGTCTAGTATGCGTGCTTTGTACATAAAAGTGGTACGACTGTAGGTTTCTAAAGAAAAGAAGTTCCCCTTCTTACCGCTAAAGACGATGAGACCTTCAACTTATTTATGAGAGTTTGAATAGCTTTGGAATCTGGTGGTCCGTCTTTGTGAAGCAAATCCAAAATGATCTATAGTAGAAAATACAGGTTATATTTCAAAGACAAAGCAGATGATAAATCAAACAAAGCCAACTTAGAATGGACATAAAGTAGAACTGTCATCTCCTTTCTTAAAAGGGGATCAAATATTTTGTATATGCTGATGACAATTTTGAAGGTACCAATTCTGCAAAGCAATTTATGTTGACAACTTAATAAAAATAAAAAAAGTGTGTAAGCTATAACTTCAGATATAGTGTGTGGCTTATAAGCTGAATTGCATGGAGCTCATTAACATTGTTAACATTGTGCAGTGTGAACATCCTCTTTGTTGTTCAGTGGCCTTAAGGGGTGAACGCTCCTTTAGAGGCCTGGAGAGCACACTGCATCCCAGGCTCAGTGTGATGGAGGTATGTGGCATATCTTCTGTAAACACAAACGATCGTCTGCAGTTTGACACACACACACACACTCACACACACACACACACACACACACGTTAGATCATAAATAATCTCACCCTTGCTCTCAACCCAAGGACGAGCTGGGCCGTCTGCTTGAAGCTTATAAGCTCAGGAACCGTCTGCGTCACCATGGTCACAAACTCCTCCACCTTTCCGTACTGCTTCACGTTTCTGTGCCGTATGACCTGCCATATGTACGAGTACGTCAGCTGCAGAGGGGACGCCATCAAGCGGAGGGACGACAGAGGAAGGGACCCGCCAGCACCTGTGTGGAACACAAGCAAAAGTTAGGAAGGTTTGAGCAGCATGTGTTTAAGTTAGCCAACAGGTCTGGAAAGGGAAAGGACTGTGTGAGCGCTACAACCCTCAACATCCAGTGTTTCAGATCTCGTTTTCTAGCTCCCATTAATGTAAACTAAAAGACATTAAAATGTTTTTGTGATATTTTGTGCCTATTACTAAATCACATGTGCAAAAGGGTGCATCAGGGCTGCTGTCAGGCTGCACAACAAACTGCAGGAGATCGCTAGAGATCCTGGCAAACTCAGCACTTTACTCTCTGTTTTCCCCCAGTATATTTAGCATTGAAATGAGTATTTAGTTTTTAGTATTTAGTTTTGCGTTCTAGAATTATTTTTATTAATGCTCTGATGTGCACCACTGCTGTGATTTTTGAAATGTCCCCACTGTGGGACGAATAAAGGTATATATCATATCATATCATATCAGCACATATACACATGTTTTGAATACAAGTACTCCATTCTATTCATTTCTACATTGAACTTTAGTGTTCATATGCCTTGTGTTTCATGCCACTAACTTATATATATATATATATAAAATTTTATATTTTACTTTGCACACTTTACTTTATGCACAGTCACTTTCTTTCTTTCTTATATATTTGATTGTGTTTAGTTTTATCGGTGCTGCTACTGTTGTCAACAAATTTCCCCTTGGGGAATAAAAAAGTATATTTCTATTCTATTCTATTCTAACTTAGTTGACTTTCGGTAGGAATGTAAATATCCCCTCTATGGCTGATAACGACCATTATTGTTTGCATAATATAAACCCATCACCAGGGCCCGCTCCCCGGTGTAGCCTCGCGCTGCCGTAGGTGGCGCTGCAGCGCCGCAACCAGCGGAGCTCGCTGCAGATAAGGCGTGCGGATGGGTTGAATAGTGTGCACGCGAAGTTGTGGGAGAGAATGAGCGCCAAAACTGCAACGTTAGCCGCGTTCGATTCAAACGTCCAGCAGCGAGCTCGACGGTGCGGGTTGTCCGCTGCTCGCGTTTCATCGCAGGCGACACGCAGCGCGACGGAGGAGTCGAGACATCCGGCTGCGAGGACGTAGTCATTTTAAAACCGTGTGGAGCGTCCCCCACCAGAGCGTTTGGCTATCCAACAACCAAACATCGCCAAAAAACAACCGGGAACACTTTGAAATAGGCGCGTTGACGTGTTAATGCAAGCGTGACGTCGCTTTACGGCAACATGTGTCTGTTGTTCCTGCTCATTGAGCTGCCGCGGCTCGTGGCAGCAGCTACCCTAATGCTAACTAGCTTAGCAACTTACCCGCGCTGTCAGATCGTTTCTCCATGTTGGGCCCGGGGTGGTGGAGACAATTCTCGAGTAAACTAAGCGACGGCACAGGCAGGCGGGCGATGTTGCAGTTTACGCCACAATATAACGTTTTAAAGTAAATAACCGCCTTTCTCCCCACAGTCAAGCCAGGAAGAATAATGGCGGCCGCTGGGTAGCGGCTTTCCAAAACAAAAGCCTGAGTGTTTCCGCCGGATGTTCGTTTATAGAATAAAAGCACACTCTTGATATCACAGAATGATCACGTCTAAATGATGGTGCTTATGACTTGGATCATATCGTAATTGACCTATAACAATAGTTCCGCCTTGAGATGTTTATTGTATAATTACTTTTACTCATATTTTATAAATTGTTGTTGTTTTTTGTGTTTGTTGCTTTATAGATTCATGAGTCTGGAATAAAATGAATATATACATGCTCAAATGAGGTTTTACTAAAAGGCAGACCATACAACTGCTGTCAAATGTTCAATGAAAAGGAGTTACAGAAACTCGAGATCCAGCTAAAAAGCATGTATCCTTGTTTTTCATACCAAACATGTGTTTTATTATCACCAAAACATTTTATTGGTCCTTAATCTGGTGCTTGATCACCTTTGAAATGACATCAACGGTTATGGAGAACTGAGTATATGACCTGACAATGAATACATTAATTATTTTTTTCTGAGATGTATATGCCCAAATATGTTACTTCACAAACAAAATAATGGATGACTTTTATCAAGCCTATTTTTCTCATGTTAATGGAACTTTCAGTTCTTATATTTTAAGTATTGTGTCTTGTTATTCTATTCTTTTCATTGAAATTATGTCAGACACATTCAGACTTGACATTTTACTATTTTGCTGACAACAATAATATGATGTACAGATATATACCGTATATTGTATACATTGTTGACAAATAGTCATAAAACATACATATAATACTTACATTATTTTGCTCATGGACCATTTGCATAGGGTAGACTAAATAATGTAAACATTTCATATAAAAGGACATTGACCAAATCCACATTGTAATCTTTTACAACAGCAGGCTTTGCAATGCTGATTCAGTTACTTTCACAGAACGTTCACACTATTTTGTCCACCCTGACATTGGTGATTTGAATTGTTCCATTATGTATTTGAAACATTATAATTGGAGAAAAAGTTAATAATATATTGTAAGTGGTGTACAAAATAACTTAAATATCTCAAATACAATACAAATGCACATTTTCACAAAATACAGATGTTTAAATTAGTCACCAGAAAAACGAGAAAACATCGTGGTAGACCTGGTCTATAACATGAAAACAATTTAATGTAGGTATACCTTCCCATTTTCCATTGATGTGTTTTGGACGCAATTCAATCGAATACAGAAAACAGTTTTTTAAGTACTAACCATCCTCTGAAGAAGAGGCTACATTGCCTGCGGTCTGGAAAGATTTTTAGCCTGTTGATTCATAGAGATCTGCCGACATCAGTCGTGTTTGTAACTGGCATTTCCTCCAGCCTACGGCCACTTCTTTTGTGGCAAGAACAAGCCCTCCTTATGCTTCTCGCTGAGCTCATCCGTCCGTCCATCCATCTATCCATCTATCTCCCCTTCCCTCGTCCTGTCTGCCCATCCCTCGCACCCTCTCTCTGACACATACAGTACAAGAGCGCTCTCCCTCGGGGAGTCATGTTCTCATGACTGAATACGACTGACTCAGTGAACAAGGCATTAAAAACACACTCGTTGGGGGCCGAGCAGCAGCTATAGATCACTGGGCAACAGCTTTGAGACACAATGACGGGATTCAAAGTGCCTCTGTTGGTGGCTATCTGCCATCTGGTCAGATCTTTGAAACACAAAGTGGGACTCTTGTTGAAATGCTCGGCGTGTTGTTTGTGGCGAGGAGGATGGCAATTTGTGACAGATCAGAATAATGTCAACAAGTACAAGCCAAGTGGCAATAGATCACATGCAGCTTCTTTAATCACGCTCTGATGAATACAACTACATTTAAAAAAATAAGCTGTATTGATAGGAATGTACTTGTTTGCATGTACCCCTAATGTGTCGCAGTAGAAGCCAGAACACACGGAGCAGGTTGGACAGTGTGTTGACTCTTGACTCGAGATCAGTAAAAGGACAAAGGTCTCTGTAACCATCGGGACACGGCCACCAACAAATTGATGACAGGAGTCCCATCTCAGAAGGAAATCTTCCAAACAGTGTGGATTCATTTGGATGTGAAGCTCCAGCAGTACATTTGATCACAGCTCAAAACTGAAGAGTTGGCAATAGTTCAGAGTGGCAGCGTTAAAAAAAATAAAAAAACTCGGTCTGCTGAGAGAAGACGAGCCAAATGCTGCTAAACACTGGCCAAGACGAGACAATTAATGTACTTCACCAGCCATTTTGGGACATAACCAGCCATTGTGCAGTGAGTGCTTCCTCGAAAAACCCCGCTTTGGATGGTTAAGTGCTAAAAGTGCCTGGACAGACTGCCTTCACAGCAGGTGACTTTTCTCTCGTAGCCCGGGTCCGTGCACTCAGATGAGTGGAAGCAGAGGAAGAGTCAGACCGCACTGGGTTATCCAGCAGGCTCCTGCCGCTAACACAATAACCTGGAGAGTGAGTTGGTATACTGCAGTCCAGATTTCCCTCTTCTATTAATCATGCTTCATCCGCTCTCATGTTCAGGGACCGCCTCCCCCACTGGCTGAGTGTCAGCAGCGTGGGTGAGTGTCTGAAGTGGGATGGAGACAGACACAGTTGGGACCATGTCAGAAGGGGCCAATCGGCTATTTTCAGGGTTGTGCACGGCTAAAAGCCTCCCAGACTTGACCTGGAAATGAGAAAAAGAATGATAGGAAATCACACTCACAATCTGAACAGGGTTTCTTAAATATTTTTCTAGGACGGACGAATGACAGATAATACATCTCCAAAGCGGAAATCCTTACATTAGGTAAAAACAGCCTCAAAGTACTGCTGAATATTTGATGAGCACTTGTTCATTATACAAGAACTTCCTTCCTGGAAGTGCTTACAAAATTGAAGGCACAATATCATTTAGGCATTATTGGGCTGACCCACAAAAACCAAAAGGCCCAAGAGACTGTAGTTGATGGAACATATACTACCAAGGACGGATATCTTTAGATGGGGGCTCTTAGGGTTCTCAGAATATAAAAAAACCCAAGAGAACAACTATCATTTGAGCTACACTCAAACTATAATATAAAACAAAGATAACATCCTCGCTGAATAACTTATTGTGTAATTGCTCCCAGCTGAATTTTTCATTCTTAAAGGGCCAGGAGGCCATGTTCATAATGGCGAATCTTATGAATTGCAATAATTGCTCTTTGTGTTATATAATCTATTCATGCTTTATGACCAAATTGCCCTTTAGTACACACAAACAATTATCCGTCTGAATAGTGCGATGACTGTGTGACAATATACTTAATGAAGGAACACAAAAGTAGCTTTTACAGTTGCAGGAAAACTGTCTGCAGACCCGCTAGCAGCTCCATCTCAGTCCCGTGTAGAAGAATGATAGCGCTTGCTTCTTAGCGCTAAACACCGTGAAGCAAAGTATGGGTCCATTTAAGGGTTTGATCTGATGATGGTGCTAGCAGAAAGCTTTTTTTACAAAGAACAAACACTCTCTGTATCTCCATCAACAGTAGGTTTTTGTGTTGGAGTTGGTTCACTTACCAGATACACTATGACAACAACACACGCTGTGAAGGGGATGAGCACCAGAAGTAAGGGGGCCCTCTTGAACCAACTGGACTGACGACTCTCCTCCCGACCCCCTGGTGGAAAACAGAAATATTATAGGGAAATTCAGACTACAGTCACACTGTAGACATCTGATAGTGGCTAGGCCAATCCTGGTGATGTTAGTAATGATGTAATTCTTTAAATGATCCAAATTGACCATGTGTTCAAGGTTACATATCCGGTTCCTATCCCCAGCTGTGTGTCCCCGACCCCAAATCAATATCTGCCCGCAAATAGGCCACTAAGCTGTCATTAAAAATGAAAAAAATGTCAACGCAAATGATTGATCGTACCTGGTGTTTGTTGTGGATTGACGCACGGCGGCGGCTTGCAGGAGAAGCCGGATGTTCCCTGAGAGGCGGCATGTAAGACGTCTTTCATGTAGTCAAAGTAAAGACCGGATATTAGGCTCCCTTCCCGATAGTGACACTGGAAGACTTGCATCGCCGTCTCCTAGGGAATCAGATAATAAAATATGCAATTTGTGCAATTTACATGCACAGAAGAGTGCACCTGAACGTTACACACTCGTCCCCAATTTGCACGAGCTATCAGGATCGCTTACCAGTTCCTCATGGTCGAAGGTGAAGCGTAAACTCTTCAGCATGGCAATGAAGACAATTATATTTTCTTTGTTGGAAGAAATGGCACCAAACATGCTGGCCAGCTTACGAAGACTTTGCTCCAAAGGATAGATATTCAACACCACCCAGCACGTGCCAGCCTGAAGATGTAGGGCCCAAAGAAATTAGCATCCTTTATTCAAAGTCTTCCATCTGTTCAAATAATTTATGCTGTGTATGTAGTGTACGTACCACTTCTTTGGGAATGTAACTAACGGGAATCTCATAATCAGAGGGGATATTCTCATTCTATGACAGAGATGAAGAGAGGAAAACATCAGTGATCTCAAAGTCTCAATGGAACGATTATGTTTCATAAATTTGATAAGTATGAGGTTTGTTGGAATTCATTATTCTCACCAATGATGACAGCTTGCTCACATCATCAGTTATCGGCGTCCCAAATTTTCCGGAGCAGAGATTCAAACTTGTGAACAGACTCAAGAGGAGACAAGGTGCTTTCAAGATCTAAAAGAAAATCAGGCGACAGTATATTTATATAGAGTACAGTTCATATACAATATTATTTAATTAATTAATTTAATTTGTCTGCGGATGCTTTTATTGGTCCGATCTTATTCTTAAACGTGCATACCGTTAAATAAAAATAATCCATGAACAATTTTTGCGAAGCAAATCGACTGTGAATCAATTATGAAAATCTCTTCTTTAGGGCTTCTTAAATCAGTTAACACGTGCATTATGCATGCTGCAATGAAATGGTAAATATTATATATGTTAAAATACTAAGCATTATCTATTTCTCAAACAGAGGATCTGATTTAATGTCATACTTTTACTTTGTTAACAATTACGTAACTGCTTCTTAGTTTTATATTTTATCAACCATTTCTCAATTAATCAATCTATTAATAAATTGTGAAGCGTTGTTTTGTTTTTTACGATTAATGAAGAAAAATAATCAGCAAATGATTTGAAAATAATTGTTAATTGAAGCCCTAATCTAAAATATAATAAAACCACTTCAGCACCACTACAGAGGATCAAATGCCAAAACATGCAATGAGATCAAATCTGATGAATCGGACTTCAAAGTTGCCAGGGCGACAGGCTGGAATGCGGTTCGTTTCAAAGAAATTCTCATTCTCGTAAAAAAAAATGCTCGCAGCAGGACACAGTTAATATGCAGATGGACTTCTGGGAGCACACGTGCTGTTCTCTCCGATTCAATATATTGAGTGAAAGAAAATTGTGTCCATGTGTCCTTTCACAACAGGTTGTACCGCACAGACACTGCAGACACATTAAAATACCTCTTAAAGAAAGTATTCTCCATGACTTATTCTCCTAAAGTGATTGACAGTTTTCAGAAATCAAAGAGACATTTCTTTTAACCCTGAAAAATTGAAAGATTAGTGAAGAAACAGATGCTTTGCAATTATTTCTGATATCATCCTTACTCCAAATACAAATAATAATTCAGCTACTTAAGTGGAAGTGGGAGAGTGTCAATTAAGAAATGGCATATCTGCATCAGTATATTAGTCTGTACAATTTGACAACACACAATTAGTGTAAGAAAAATTCAACTACTTACTTTTTTCCTCATATGGAGCAATAATCCGTGGTTGCTCAAATCCGATGCATGAAATAGAGTGTGTTCAGTTCCAAGAGAGAGCTCATTGTGTGTGTGTGTGTTTGTGTGTGTGTGATGGCCGAGCGTGGAGTGAAACTTGAGGATGGGCCGGCCGTCTGCTTCCACTACTGACAGATTGGTGAAGTCTTTTGACGCGGTGGAGAGGCCGCCTACAGGCTGAGTCACCGTGTCACACACTGACGCTGTCTCAGACTTTTTCCAGAAACTCCCACGTATCAATTTGTTCGTCAGGAGAAAAGTGGGCGCTTGTTCTCTTGGGGGAATATTTATCTTAGAAGATGTCTAGGTTATTCCCAAAAGCTAGAACATTTTAATTAGTCAAATAGAAATTGGTAATACAATTATTTTTGTTAATGATGGATGAATAGTATGAGATGATTTTTAGCCATCATCTGTGATTTATTATTTCAGCTTTTTTATTTTATTATCATAAGCTATTTCAGAATGTTGGACATTCAAGGAATTTGACTCGGTGCCATAAATAATAAAAAATAAAATCTATTAACAACATTGTGCAATAATAGATCAATATGGTAAACAATAAAAAGTACCAGTATTTTAGGACATTTTAGTAGATTACATTTATATTGACATTGGCTTATTTCCTCAAATACAATGTGGCCGTTGTTAAATTGAAAGTTCAGCTGCACAATGTTCCTACAACATACTGTTTAATAAAAGCCAATAATGCATTCCATTATTAAATCAATACCAGTCACAGAGGAGAAGATTCAGGGAAAAAGTACTGTGCTTTGAGATAACTTTAAACAACTTTAAAGAACAATAATACACATAGTTCTCCTTCCATTCAGTGCTAAATGACCTAGTTTGAATAAAGTCAGTGTCACATTCAGGGAAAGCAGAACTTTGGACTCCCCAGTTAGAACATGCAACCGGCCCTCTGAGCTGAGTCTTGTCATCTGGAGCAGGTCACATGTAAATATAACCCAGACAAAACCAAAGATGGCCCACTTTCAGACCGCCAGGTGAGACAGATTAATACTACTAAAACAATTCCACTTCGTATGAATTAAGATTCATACTTAAGTAATCACATGTGACACCATTTGGAGCAGAGGGTGACACATGGTTAAACAAGCTGCATGCCTGCAGCCATGGCCAAAGCATAAAGCACATGCAGATGTGACCGTTACAAGTTACCGGGCAGATTGTTGGATTTTCTTTGCACAGAATTGTTTTTATTTGGAGACAATAATCCTCACTGTTTCCCTCGATATAGAAATGAATGACTTTGAGCAGGAGGATGGGGCTATTGGCTTATTCATTGAAGAGATAATAAACACATGTTGAAATCCTGAATTAAATAGAGTAAGGGGCATCAACTGCTTTCAATTGACTCAACATTGACAACGTTATGAAGATAATGGCAAAAGGTTCTGTCTATCATTGTTTCAGCACAATAATATGTGCACGTGGTGTTGAAGTTATTTCCTTTGTTCTTGTGCATGAACTCCCCGTATCCCCTCTGTGGATACTACACGTTCCCCGCGGCATCCTGTGAGGATGGTGGTTGTGTTTCTCCAGGTGATGTGTGTAGGAGCTGTGAGGTTGTGTGTCTGCCTTCAGAGAAAGCGACAGCTGCCTCTCCACGCAGCAGCTGTGCAGCCGCAGCCATGAGACCCTGCATGTGGGGCTGCAGGCTGAGAGGCTCAACGACCATTCAGCATCCGAACATTCATTTAATTAAGTCAAACGAAACAAACAAAAGCAAATAACAACGTACAGAGCACACAATCACACATTAAAAACAGTTTTGAACAGGTGGGTTTTGATTTGAGATTTGAACGATGAAAGTTCAGTGCAGACTCGGATGATTTTGGGAAGAGAGTTCCAGACGGAGGGGGCAGAAGTGGAGAAGGCTCTGTCAGCCCATGTCCGGTGCTTGGTCCTGTGAGGGATGGAGAGGAGGTGATGGTGAAGCAGATCGGTGATATAGCAAGGTAAACAAAAAAACAAATATATCTATATGTATTGTGTCCTGTTTAACATCAGTCCTGTTTGTATGTGGAGTACCACCATATCATCCTCACCGTGTTGTATTTGTCCCTGGGCTCCTCCACTGGGCCAGCAATGGCGACATATTTCTGCATGATGCATCTGGATCTGGAAACCTGGACTATGTCGAGCTTCTCCGGGGGCACGGAGCCAACCCCAACGTCTCCAGCTACGCCTGCCGGCTGCCCATCCGCAGAGCTGCATAGAGCTGACCTCAATGCAAAAGAGCACCCGGTCCCCCTGAAGCACTGGACACGACCTCATTGTCACGCCTGAAGCTGGAGAATATCTGCCACAATATCCACACAGAAATAAAAGTTCACATTGTGTTCCTGCTACTTTGCAGCGTGATCAAACTGGACTGTAACATATCACTCTCCGCACCTCACAGCTCTGCAGTGTTGTGACTGTAGCCGTCTCCACAAAGAGCCCTCTGTTTATCGCTGTTTTGCAGTTCGGTCGCCGGACAACACTGTCTCAAACCGCAATCTAATGGACATTTTTCTCGATGCCCTGTTTTCTCCTTTTAGCGTTTGTTTTTCACTGTTTTCCATCCCTCGCTTTCTCCCTGTTACAGGGGACCTCAGATAGACCTCAGATCGACTCCTCTGAGCTTTGCTGTTTCCAACGGTTGATGTGACCTGTGCTGAGATGTGTCTGCCAGCTGGAGCGAGTCCTGACCTGGACCCTGGTCACTATAGAGGTGTGTGTGTGTGTGTGTGTGTGTGTGTGTGTGTGTGTGTGTGTGTGTGTGTGGCGTGCAATGCATATGCTCGTGTTCCTCATTCATTCGAGCTCATCCGATGTTTGGCTATTTACAGGCATGAGCTGGTCCAGCTGTTTCTCTCCTGTGGACCAGAGGTGGATTGTCACCAACACAGTGTCCCCCCACTGCCTCTGCAGTACAGCCTGAGGGGACCCTGTCACGCTGCTCCTCAACAGCAGATATAAAGTGTATAGCTGAGTTAACTTACTGCAAAATGAAATGATAACCATCATATTTGAAAGTGATAAAGTTGCATTCTTTCATTCGGAATTTGAGTAAGCGGTGAAATAATTGCTAGAATGGCTGAATACTTGTACACACTACTGGAGGTTGGGGCTCTCTCTTGCTGTGCGGTTACTTACTTGTGATGCTCATGTTAAAATCTACAAAGTCATCCATTACATGACATTACATGTCATTTAGCAGACGCTTTTATCCAAAGCGACTTACAATAAGTGCATTTCAACCTAGAGTACAAACTAAGAACAACAAGAATACAGAAAGTAACATTTCCTCAACATAGTCAAACTACAAAAGTACCATGATAAGACAGCTAACGAGTGAAGGGAAGGGGGAGGAGCGTCACGTATCTCATATCAGCCCTGAAGTCCCTTTATCTCTTGCAAAGAATTCATAAACAAACATTCATAAACCAACCAGCCATTGTCTTTGCTTCTCCAGTCCATATCTTTGCCATGTCATGGCAGTTTTAACATCATTAGATTAGAATAGATTCAACTTTATTGTCATTACACATGTACAAGTACAGAGCAACGAAATGCAGTTTGGCATCCAACCAGAAGTGCAACAGAAGTATCCCAATAAATACATGATATACAGGTTATAAAAAATGCGTATATAAATATATTCTGGGGTTGCTAAACTAGTGCAAATATTCAGTGCATATTAACTCGATAGTGCAACTATGGCTTAATTATATGACGACATCAACTGACAGAGGACGGGCCACAGGTCGAGAGTTTTCCAGACGCATTGGCTCAGTTGATCTTCATCGTTCTGTTCTGTCGGGTCTCTTTTTTGGCCATGAGCGAAGACGCTCGGGCCGTGGCGACTGCTACTTCGCCAGGCCGGTCTCTGACCTCACGGGCTTTTTGTGTCTCTGTCTCTCATGGCAGCGCCTCCCAAAAAAGACGCTGCATCACGGGGCCCACAATGCGTTCCCCTGTGATCCCCCTCTTAAGGCCCAAACAGCAGCTGGCGAGATTAGAGAGGAGAGGACACCGACACACACAACACACTCGCAGCAACACAGCCTGCCAGGATAGATCCGGTTCAGACTGGAGAGGGTACATCCAACCAGCTTCAGCTGTCGAGGATCACCTCCACCGGACCTCTTGTTTCCCTGGATCTCCAGCGACCTCACGGTGGACCTGGACTTTTGTTTGAACCTCTTAACCCTGACCACTACTGTGGGTTGTGGGGTCCAGGCTGTGTGAAACTCTAGAACGGGTCTTTCCGCGGCAGTTTAAAATCCTACTGACCCGTCTGTGCTAATCTCACTTTGGCCATGAGCTGTTTCGGGTACCGCAGAGAGTTGAGTAAGTACGAAGATGTGGATGAAGACGAGCTTTTGGCTTCCCTCACCCCCGAAGAGTTGGCCGAATTGGAAAAGGAGCTGGTGGATATCGATCCTGACGCCAACGTACCTACAGGACTCAGACAAAGAGACCAGACGGACAAGACCCCGACGGGCACCTTCAGCAAAGAGTCGCTGATGAAGTATTGGGAAAACGAGACACGCAGACTGATGGAGGACGAGATATGTGGAGGAAGCCCCAAACCGGTCAGTTATTAGATGTAATTAGATTTACTTGGTATTTGTACAATGTTCCAAAGGTGAAGCCAACTTGTTTAAATTTTTATCAGATGGAATTCAAATCAGATTACTTAAAAAGTTAAAAGTAGGAAGTCATGTGAAAATCATTGTACATCACTCTTTGTATTAAAGTTGTTGAGTTAACTTTACAGTATGGCTTTTGAGAACACAACTACTCATATGTGAAGCTTTTCCTTCCAAACACTGAATAATTTGATTAAAATACAGGATGAAGAACAAGAGGAGTGTGTGACCGAAGAAAACAGCGGAGCAGAGGATGAAAAAGATGCTACAAACGAGAAAGAACCGAGAAAGCATGAAGCGCTAAAGAAGAAGGAAGAAGAAGAAGAGGAAGAAGAAGAGGAGAGTGAGGAAGAAGAGGAGAGTGAGGAAGAAGAGGAAGCTGTAACAGAGGAGGAGGACACTGATGAGGAGGATGAGGAGGATGATGATGATGAGGAACAAGATAATAAATTGAAACCTGAGCCCTCTCAGGAGACTGAGGCACAGCCACCGGCCGACACCCCGATGCTACTGAAGCCGCAGAGGGTGGAGCCTATGCGACTGACTCCTCCCCCTCCACCCGCCGACCCGAATGCGATGGGAAACCCGACCGTTGTCGACGACGCTCTCCAACGAGCTCTTGGCAACGACCCTGAGCTCACGGAGGTTAATCTGAACAACATCGAGGATATCTCACAGGTACGATTGAGACACACAAGGTTTCTTTCCATCAGAGCTCCTCCGTTTCCTCTGATTTCATCTGTGATTTCATTTTGGTCATTCGTAGACATGCCATGACGTTCCCATGGCTAGCATCCGGCTCTTCACTGTTGAGTAAACTTTGATTGGATGCCAGTTTATTTTTGGGACCAGGCTGCTAGCCATGATATTTAGAGGCGGGCATAGTTGTATATTTGGCACGACCAAGTCTCACAACTGGAACAATGAGCAGCATTGACTTTGTTTCTGTTTTCACAAGCAAGCCAAACTCCTCTTGGGGACCTTTGCACCAGCTTGGTAAACACTGGCCTGACTGAAGAGTTAAAGGTCATCAGGGAGGGGGGTACTGCTGTCAAGTGAAACGAATAAAGACTGATGCTCTCTATGCTTCATGCTGAGAATGTTTCTGCTATCAAATTTACCTTCTAGGAAACCCTGATTCGATTTGCAGAAGCGCTGAGGTCCAACACACACGTGAAGGTCTTTAGCGTCGCCAACACCCGAGCCGACGACGCCGTGGCGCTGGCCGTCGGCAAGATGCTGAGGGAAAACTCCTCCATCACCAGTCTGAATATAGAATCCAACTATGTGAGCGGAAAGGGCGTGATGGCGATGGTGCAAGCGCTCCCTGAAAACAGCACCCTGACCGAGCTTCGGTTCCACAATCAGAGACACATGTGTGGAGCGCAGGTGAGTTCTCGTTTCTCGCTTCCCATTTGGTCTCAATCAAGTAAATCCCCCCCCTACGTAGATTTCCTCGTCTATCGGTATGACGCCGACCCCCTTCCCTCCCCTCAGGTAGAGATGGAGATGGTGAAGATACTGAGGGAAAACTACACCGTGATCAAGTTGGGCTACCAGTTCAACCTGCCTGGTCCCCGGATGAGCATGACGGGGATCCTCACCAGGAACCAGGACCGCCAGAGGCAGAAACGGTTACAGGAGCAGAGACAGCTGCAACAGGGGGCGCCGGAGGGAGCTCTTTACCCCAGAACCACCGCACTGGTACGCAACTTTGGTCCACCATAAGACATTTCTATCTAGAACGGGCACTCGGTAGAGCGCATACCTTCGCATATCACAAGATTGGGCATTGAGTTATGAACATTTTGGCATTAGCTGCATGCCAATTGGATAAAAATTGACCGTTCTATGGTAAAAAGAAGATTTTGACCTTGACCTTTGACCCGATCAATCCAAAAATCGAATCAAATGGTCCCCGGATAATAACCATTAATCCCACCAAATTTCATGCGATTCGGTTTAATACTTTTCTTTGGTTATGCGAGGAACTATGGAGGACTCAAAATGACTTAAGTATAAATAAATAAATAAATAAATGCATGAATAAATATAGGAA
Source organism: Liparis tanakae (assembly GCA_036178185.1). Classification (NCBI taxonomy): domain Eukaryota; kingdom Metazoa; phylum Chordata; class Actinopteri; order Perciformes; family Liparidae; genus Liparis; species Liparis tanakae. Next base: position 10,905,587 of record CM070089.1, on the reverse strand, counting down.
TAAATAAATAAATGCTTAAATAAATATGTAAATAAATGTATAAATAAATGCTTAAATATATATATATATATATATATATATATATATATATATATATATATAAATAAATAAATAAATAAATAATTAAATAAATAAACAAATAAACAAATACACGGCGATCAAAACATAACCTTCCGCATTTTCAATGCGACGGTAATAAAACTGTATGTTATTTGTCGATTGGTCTGGCCAACAGGCCGACGATCGCATCCCGTTTCTATTTTGTTCCACATTCCTGTTTTCATAGTCCCAATCTCTGCTAATGATACGCAACTTTGACAAAACCAGCGGCTTCAACTGCCTTTGACATTTCAAACGCATTCATGGTTGGGACATTGCCGTTTCTGCTGCTTTCACGTCTATAAAGCTTCAAATGACACTTTAAAAACACAAATCTGTTGTGTTTATACCTGTTCACACTCGCCTTCCATAGTTTTGAATGTATTTGTAATCATCCATTTTGCTCCTCTCGGTCTCTAGAAAGGAACTCCTCGTTCATCGCCTCACAGCTCGCCCAGAGCTTCTCCTTGGTCCTCACCCAACCTCCCCAGGAGCAACCTGGCTAAAAAACAGACGCCACCTGCTCCCCCTCCCCCGCCGCCGCCCCCGCCTCCTCCTCCCCCCCCGCCTCCCCCGCCGCCCCCCACGCAGCGGCAGAAGAAGCCCACCAGGATGATCGCCGAGGTCATCAAGGCGCACGAGGCCGGCGGCAAGAAGGTGAGAAAGACCAAGGGCAAAAAGGGCAAGAAGGGGAAGGAGACGGGGAAGGAAGAGACAAGCAGCATCCTGAGGGAGCTCAAGAACGCGCTGAGGCCCCTGTCGGCGGAGAGGAGAGGGGAGGAGGGCAGCAGGCCGTCCACGCCCGTGAGGTCCGCCCACGGCCAGCTGATGGAGTCCATTCGCAACAGCAACCACTGCCTGAAACGGGTAAGTCGAAAGATTTGTGCAGAAAACAGGGACGTTTGTTATCTGATGGTCAGAATATGCGGATTTGTATCATACCCTAAATTACATTAACCCTCCTGTTATCTTCAAATGTACTAACATCTTTTACCCTTTTGGACCTCAGCAATTAAAACCTCCAGAAAATGATTAGAATTAATAACTTGTTTCCCAAGTTTAAGAGTCAGGTATTTTATGTTTGTTTGTTGACTACCTAAATAGACCTTTAAATAAAGAAAAAAAGTTGATATTTAATATATGTTTTACACAGTGAAAAACAGCCTGGGGTCAAATTGAACCCAAAGAACACCGATGCGTACAAGTTGTGTTCAGGACTTTGAAAACATATCATCATGTGACTTTGATGTTTTCCCAGTTGTCCCCAATAAATTAGGAAAAGTCATGAAATATGAAGCAAAAAGAATTATGTCAATCATATTTTTAGAGACGTCAAACATTGAATGGGGTCAAATTGACCTCAAAGGTAATAGGAGGGTTAAGGCAAACTGAACAAGGAGGTTTAATTTAGAGGGGGGTGTCATGGAGTCAGTGGCGTCTGAGTCATGGTATGTTCTGGTTCTAAACTGCTCACCTCCAGCCAGCACTGTGCTATCATTACAATGGTTTTATAGCCAGAGAGAGACAGAAATATACAGATCATGTCATGTATTCTTCTCCTGAGATGGAGGTAAGCCAATACAAAGAAGAAAAAGAAGGAGTAGAATTTTGAAGAAAGAAAATGAGATTTTGGTTATCTGAAAAGGACATTAATATACATCAGAACAGGTTTTTATGTATATATAGTTCTATCTTGGAGAAAAGAATGCATTAATGCCTTGACTGAAGCTTTAGCACAGCTTGTAACATCGTTAGAGTGGAAAATCCGCTCTGCCCTCAGATGGCGGGGTCTCCTAGCTGTGAAATTCCTGCCACTTAGTGAAGTATTTATAGAAACTGTCCAGTGGAGCTTTTGATAACGACAGATATGACACGTCATTACCACAGCACGCACACGCCAACAACTCGCATCAAACAAAAACAGCCCACAAACACTTCATATCTGCAGACACCACAGAGGACGTGAGCGCATATTGGAGACAACGTCCAGGTTCGTAAGCATTTAAAAAGAAGATTATAATCAACAGATTATATTGAATAAAATACCACAAAACTACGATTCCTCCAATTTAATCGTCTGAAAAGCCAACGAATAGAAAAGTGTGTGTGACCAGCAGTGGGTTAACTCAACGTAGCATAAAGACGGCCTGACATCCATCTACTGCTCACAAATGGACATATATCTACTAAAACATTTCAAACTAGAACGGGCACTCGGTAGAGCGCATACCTTCGCATATCACAAGATTGGGCATTGAATTATGAACATTTTGGCATTATTGTCATGCCAATTGGATATAAATTGACCGCGTTACATTAAAAAGAAGATTTTTACCTTTTCATGACCTTGACCTTGACCTTTGACCTGATCGATCCCAAAATCTAATCAAATGGTCCCCGGATAATAATCAATCATCCCACCAAATTGCATGGTGTGCATGATTCAGTTTAATATTTTGTTAGTTATGCGAGTAACACGCATACAAATAAATAAATACATAAATAAATACATAAATAAATACATAAATAAATACATAAATAAATAAATAAATAAAAAATAAATACATAAATAAATAAATAAATACACAGCGATCAAAATATAACCTTCCACATTTTCAATGCGAAGGTAATTAAATCAACAAGATTAGTTTCTGGTCGTTATATGAAGTAAAGTTAACCGACTGCATCATATCGTGGTTATATCGTTCATCGGGCCGCAGCCGCCAACAACCGGACCAACGTGCAGCTATGAAGGAGCTTCACCAAGATAATGAAACAAGGCCATTTTTATGGGAACCGTGGTTGGAAGACGACATTCTTGTAGCCACGGCTCAGAGCTCATAACTTGACCACCGACTCCATTCCTCTCATTCCTATCTTTGCCGTCACCATCATATCCCCTTAAAAAGCATTCTTGCCTTTTTTTTATTGCCTGCATTTAAAACACAGCATTGTCATCTCCCAGGTGGAAATCCCTCATCATCTACTATAATAAAAGCGAACGTGAGAAGAGGTTGCCACCGAGGTTGGAGAGTCTGCGTGATGATGATGATGATGACGCTCGAGCGATGAAAACATGCTGGGAACGCTGAGCAGCCCAAAAACTAAAATCTGAAATTTACTGGAAATTTAACACCAATAATAGCTTTAGAAGTTTTTTTTAAAATGTTTAAAAAGTATTTCAACATAATTAGAAATGATATTTGTATGTCCATTCTGAAATGTGTTGACTGAACTGTTTACTGATACGTTTTGTAACTCACTGCTTTTCTTGTAAATTGTAAATATGATCGATTGTTGGTTGATTCATGTGTTGATTTCTAAATATAGCCATTTGGTGTTTGCAATACTTGAGTATGTCGACTGTTTTTTGGGGTTTCTGGATGAGTTCTGTTTCAAAAGGAAAGGGTCGAGCAAAAGCGTTTTTATACCCGTGAGTCTTCTTACTGGTCAAGTGCCACTGATGCATATTCCCACTCGCCACACACACACACACACACCAGTCACACAGTATTGGAGCGAGCCTTTGGCGCACTTCTTTTGAACAATTCACAAAGCATGACGAATGAGGGGAAGGAATAGACCCCCGCTGCTCGTCAACATGACGTCACTCAGAGACCAGATGAAATAAGAAGCTGCTCACGGGGAACGCTACAATGTCTCTTTAAAGTACGGGAGGTTAAACTATTAATAGTGAGTGTGATAGCACGGCGGCGGCCGTGAGCTCGAGGGTGGCAACAATGGAAACACATTAAAAAAACTAGAACGGGCACTCGGTAGAGCGTATACTTTTGCATTTCACAAGATTGGGCATTGAATTATGATGTTGGCATTAGTTGCATGCCAATTGGATAAAAGATGGGCCGTGCCATGGTAAAAATAAGATTTTGACCTTTAATGACCTTGACCTTTCACCCGATCAATCCCAAAATCAAAGTAAATGGTCCCCGGATAATAACCAATCATCCCTCCAAATTTCATGCGATTCGGTTTAATACTTTTTGAGTTATGCGAATAACACACACACACTCGCATACAAATACACGGTAATCAAAACATAACCTTCCGCATTTTGCGAATGTAATAATAAATACCTAGTTTGCCTTTTTAAAGCATTTCATTAATCAGTGAAAAAAACTGGCGGACGTGACTGTCACGCACATGAGATGGTTTATTGCTTGATGAAAGAGTATTTAGAAGAAAACAAGAGAGATCTGAGTTCAGCTGTATGATCTGTACACACACACACACACAGACACACACACACACCCCACAGATCAGCCCCTTCAATAGCCTCACCAAGGAAAGCAGCTCAGTATGCACAATGCATTCCTCCGACTAAGTGTCCTACGAAGCTTCCTCTACTCAAGCACAGCACTTTGTCATACATGTCAGGATGTCAGTAGGGAATCCTTCCATTAAACGGAGGGACTTCCTGTTTGTAATGCTCGCTGACCACAGACCAGCCGTTAAGTACACACGTTAACGTGTATTGCTTTCACACTGACCTACAGAGCATCTGATAGCTTCTCAGTCACAGCACTCACGCCCTTTGACCTTTGTGTTCCTCCCCGATGGATGCCTGCATTGTTGCCGATTTACAAACTATTCCACTGTGCAAGTTTAAAGCCGACAATCCTCTCCTACAAGTGCATTAAAGGGCAATTTCACCATTAATTAACCCAATTAAAAACACTGAATTGTAACAGCAACAATCATCTTTTGCAAAATGTATACACATATTAATGCTATCTATACGCAACAGCTATTTGGACTCTAAAAACACAGATCTATTAATGCCTTTGTTTATGTGCATGTGTGTAGTTTGTGATGGTTGTGATCTCCATGGGAGCAAGCTGCCACACGAGTGGAAAGTATCATACCTGCTCTAATCTTCTGATAAGCTCCGCGACACACAGACCTGGCTCAGCTGTGGACCACTCAAAATAAATGGCGCAGGCAGAGTTGTTGTTGCTGTTATTATTGTGATGTCACATTAAATAACGGGGTGAATTCTTGCAGTGGCTTTTAAAAGTATTGTTGAAAGGGCAATTCTCAGTTGCTCACATCTTATCTGGGCTCTGCACATATTCCCAACAGAGAAACACACTCACACTCGTGGGGATATGCAATTAAATAGTTGTACAAAAGTGTAACAAGGTCTGTGCACATTAATATTACTCAAATCTGCACATTTAAATCAACCATAAAAGGTTTAACTTCTAAATCGTAAAATTTTGAGGGTTGAAAAAAAAGATTTTAACAGTCTGTGAAGGTAAAGAAAGCCCAAACACCAAAATGTGTAAATATCAACCTTTTATTGGAGTGTACAATGCAAGAGTTCATCATTTGTCGAGCCTCATTGAGAAGGCTTGGCGTCCTTACTGACCGAGTCACCTACAGAAGCAAACATCAGGGACAACATGGCAAGGTTTCCCCCAAAAAGTATCTTGACATTTGACAAGAGGTCAGTTCTTGCATCAGACAAGTGGCAATGTGTCTCTAAAAGACAGAATTTAAAGAGGGCACCCCGATTCTTGGACAGAAAAGAACAAAGAGACAAACTCATGTTGACGTGTCGTGGATATTTCTCACGAGAAGCCGCGTCACGTCTGACGCGCCGAGGAAAGAGAGGTTAGGGTTAACCGACTCTGGTGCCCTTCGATACTCCGATTTAAAGTGAGACTCCCGAGGAGGAATTCGCACATTCCCTCTCACATTTTAAGTAGAATTCATGATCAACAATGCAGTCTCGCTTAATTCGATACACAATCGTCACTGCAGCGGGTGCAGAGCACGGAGCCTCCACGTTAACCCCAACAGGACAAGTCGCGCCACTGCAGTTGTCTTTGTGTCAAAAATAAGCAGATTTTAAAATCTTTTTTTTTGGAAATCGATGGCCTCTAATGTTTTATCCCGTGTGAAGAATCCACCGTTAAATAAAAAGACACCTGATCACCTGGTCTTTGGAGAGAATAATTGACCATTTAGTTGCTTTAACGTTTCCTATGTTACACCTCGTGACTTAGTCGTCAAGAACACGTGGATACTTGGTTGAATGACGCCATGATTCTAGTGTTTCCCCCTAAACTGCGTCCGTACTTAGTGTCTACGACAGGAGAAATACTACTTTAAGTTTATGTACAGTAACTTAGCATAGGGACCCCTTATAAGCAACAGGTGTGTAGAACTAAAATGTCTTTATTACTTAAGTTTAACATGATGGACGACCTGACTCCAACAAATAGACATTTATCAATACTCTGCTTTCTAATGTAAAAAAAAAAAAAGATTAAAAGAAACAAAAAAAGAAGCATAATTTCAACTGAATCTGGAGCGAGACAGTGACCCAACAAAAAAAAAAAAGAGTAAAATTCCCAACAGATAGCCAGCCATAAAACTGTGGGCTACCTCCTGTGCATGTACGTATGTAGTGTGGGGGGTTAACGGTTAAAAATGCTTCATGTCCAAGTGCCTTATTACTCAAAGCCGCATGTCCCATAATGATAAGGACCTGAAAATATGTCCTGTATTCATGCAGCGAGTCTCCTCTTTCAATCTGTGCAAAAATATAACAAGACTCAAACTGGAGCAAATTTACAGTCGACGGCAAATGAAGCTAAATATTCCCAAAAAAAGAGCATCTTCCTTTTGTTTCTTCTTCTTAGTCTTAAAAAAATATGAATGCTAAACTAGATTCATTTGAATAAGTAAAAATAAACTAGAGCGCAATAGGGTATGAAAATAGTTTGATTTTTTTCCCTCCTGACAGAAAAATGAAGACGCGACTGTTGAGAGATTTGCGGCGACGAAGCCTTCCCTTCAAATCACGGACCGAATGAAGACGACAAATAATATTAAATTCTCAGGTTCAAGAGACAACTTGATGTCAAATTGCACGTGTTAAATCTGTGGGATGTGAATATGGAAGAGTGACAGGAAGGGGGGGGGAAGGGGGGAGGAGATGAGTGATGGGAGGCAGCAGATATGAAAGATGGCCGAGTAACAGATGGAGGCGAGTTGGGAATGTGGGAGGAGGAGGGAGAGAGGGAGAGAGAGGGCGAGAGAGAGAGAGAGAGAGAGAAAAGGTTCCAATAGTTAAAATGAGACGTATTGCTCTCGGGAGATATGAGAATGACAAGCATATACAGATGACATGAGGTATTGCACAGATTCATACAAAAAAGGCAACGGAAATATACACCAAACTGATGGAACGTTTACATTTAGGATTTTGAAATCAAAGATTTCTTTTTTTGTCGAGTTATCTTAGTGTCATAATCATCCACGGCCTGGAGAGCGGAGGGAACAAAGAGAAGAAGAAGAAACTATCGCTAGTCCTCCCATTCGTCGTCATCCTCGTCCTCAAAGTCCTCATCCTCATCCTCGTCGTCATCTGTGAAGAGAAAGAAGAATACCACAAACGGCTCAAAATATGGCAAAGAAATTATAAAATTCACAGAACAAATGATCCTATTATCAAACGAGGGCAAAACCACTTCCTTTTCCAGATAAAGTTTGTATCCATATAGATGTGTGAATGTCAGTAAACCTTCAGGTTCTTTCAAACGAGAGAAGAAACGTTTCCTCCACCGACTCAAAATAGAAAAAACAGGAACTAAAGGGTTGTTAAAGAGCGACGAGGAAGTGGTGAAAGTCTATATTCTGGCGACAGTGTGATGCAACGGCTCCATATTTCTGTTGTTAAGTTCGATAGGCTGGCGTCTCTTCTCAAAGCACTTTGGAGAGAAAACCTCAAGAGCCGCGTGTCCACTCAAAGTAATTGAGAAAACAAACAGATCTGAATAGAAACCGCTTTGGAATAACACATCCGCATAAGTGATGCACCGGTAACAGTTTGTAAACAGTCAAGTGGACTTCGACCGGGAGAGGAAGATCGTATTTCGCCGGCGAAGTTTTCTCCGTGTACCTGAAGAGTGAATGGCCTTGCTCCGCTTCTGCATCACCTCCATCAGGGCGCCCACGATTCCCGCCGAGGGCGCCGGGGCGGAGGGGGAGGAGTCTGTGTTGTCATCCCTCTGTGGAGAAAAGACGGCCACGAGTTAAAGCACGGCATCGAGAATACACGCACGTCTGATCGGGGGGGGGCGTGTCGCGTGCGTACGGACCACTTTGAGTTTGGTTCCTTGTCGGATTTGGTCCAGAAGGGCGTCTCTGCCGGTGTTGGTGGACACCGGCCGCTCTTTCTGATCCACCTTCTTCAGGTTGGCGCCGCCTCTGATCTGAGTCAGCAGTTCCGACTTGCCGGACGAGTCCCCTCCGTTAGCCTCCGAGGGCAGCATGGGGGAAGGGGGCGGCGGGCCGGGCGGCGGCGGGGGAGGAGGCGGCGCGCCGCCGCTGAACGGAGTGGAGAATGAGGGGGGAGGAGGGGGCGGGGGAGGCCCGGCAGAAATCGAGGCGTGGGCCGGTGGAGGGGGAGGCGGGAGAGAGAGTCGGCTGGGCGGCGGCGGCGGCGGCGGAGCGGACATGCCCGGCCGGGACGGAGGGGGGAGGGTGCGGAGACGGAGCTCTGGAGGGGGAGGAGGTGGAGGGGCGCCTCGCCCCCTGGCTGGAGGAGGGGGAGGCGGGGCAGAGCCGTGGTGCGGGGGCGGGGGAGGAGGGCCGCCTCGGGACGGAGGGGGCGGAGGAGCTGGGGAGGAAAGAAAAAAAAAAAGAAGTTCAAAAAGGGAGCGACGACGTCATGGTCACGGCGGAGCGGTCACAGTTCACGCCGCAGCCTCGACACACATCCGCGTCTCGTGTAGTTTTCACACTTTCATGTCGTGAGGGGGCGCGACGCCGGGACGGTCACCACGGATGTCGCGGCGCATCTGTCAACAAGCTGCATCGCTGTCAGAAAGCAATTTCACGGCATATCTGTCAACAATTCGTTTTCCCCCCCAATTGTTGCTCATGTCAACGCAGCATGCAGTTACACCATCGGGCCACCGGGGGCATCCGTCTCCCATGGAACTCATGTTGACGTCTATGGAGGACTAAAAATGACTTAAGTATAAATAAATAAATATATATAGGAATAAATAAATAAATCCTTAAATAAATGTATAAATGCTTAAATAAATGTGTAAATAAATACCGCCCAGCTCATTTGAATATACGGACACGTAAATGTCACACATAAATAAATGAAGAAATACGTGTGGACACATAAATAGAGAAATAAATAAATGAAGAATTACAGAAATATATTTATTTAATGATGTCCTGTTGATTTATAACTTATTTCATTCATTCCTATATTTATTTATTTATACATTTATTTATTTATTTATACATTTATTTAAGGATGTATTTATTTATTCCTATATTTATTCATTTATTTCTTTATAATTCATTTTTAGTCCTCCATAGACGTCGCCGTACGAGTCTGCGTTTGTTTAATGTCTCCAGACGTCGACACAACGCCCCGGAGTCGGCTCGCGATGAGGAAACAAACCAACTCCAAACACAAGCGAGTCTCAAAGAGCAAACGCTGAACTCACGCCATCATTTAATTGTGACGTCATTACAGTCCACTCGACATGCACAGACCATGCACAGACCTACCAAGCCACCGGGGCGGACCTGGGGATAAAACCACCAAACTAGTTACATTAACACATGACCCGTCAGCATTTAGTTCACATGATCAGTGTCCTGTTCCGAGCAAAAGTGCGGGACGTTTTTCATTTTTTATTTCCCTTTACGATAACGTTTCTTTTCCGAAACAATGAATCTGGTAATTTCTTCAATACCCTTTTGCTTTTATGTCAGCAAACATATTTTATCCGTGTATCCCCACTGGCCAGGCTGCCTTACCTTGTCTCCGCAGCTCGTTTTTGACAGCCTCCACGCCTCCTTTCTTCTCGATGAAGTCGTAGATGACCTTGGAGGTCTCCTTGTCCTTCAGCTGATCCTCAGAGATGCCACACATATCGAACAGATGCTTCAGCTCGGGGTCCAAGTTATTCAACTGAGGAAAGAAAATGGAGAACTTATTATTACAGTGAGTGTTTGATTTCATAAAATAAGGGGTGCTCAAACTGAATTTATTGAGTTACAAGTTAGAAAATCTCAACCCATCATCAGCTGAAACCTCATTAAAACAGACTTGCAGCACAGTTAAAACCTAGTGGCTCCAACAGAGAGGTGCTCATGTAGAGCATGGTGCATTAGCTCATGCTCTACATGTGTACGTCTGTGATGGGATTCAAGAGCTCAGTCACACATTGTGAGGCTGACATGGGAGGAATGAGGCAGCAATACCAGGTATTATTCTGCCACCTAGTGGTGAGGAGTAACACTTCCAGGGATATGTATTAACATAAATAGTTAATTAACCCACATTTGAATACAAGTCGGAACAGATGTGGCATTTCTCATCATTTGTTAGGACTACACTATTTACTGTTTACTTATTTCCTGGCACAACAACCGGTCACTCTTATGTCTATTGTTATTTGTTACTCACATGCACTCACGTTGACGAAGTTGCCACGTGTGTGTGGTGTTTGCAACTTTTTGGTTGGTTATCACTTATAAAGTGGGTACTTTATGTGCAGACGTAACAATATGGAATAAAAAAAAAAATGGGGATCCACTTATTTGTGTTCCACTTTTCAGGATTTGAGAGGCGAGCAGGCTTTATTTTTTCAACTGACGTCACCCACTCAAATAATTCCTGAAAGCTTCAACTTATGAAACCAACCCATCTGAATTTCATCTTTTTCATTAACCGACAGAGTAAGTCTTCTGACCTGCATGATCTCATACGAATCATCCGGAATCCATCATAATTACTGACGATGCTTCTCCCCCCTCCACAATCTCCTTGTGTAACGTTCCTAAAGGCTCGGCCATGCGGCTCTGCTTTGTATTTTGGAGACGACGTATAACATTTCTGTCTGGAAGAGGGACGTGTGACCGACTAACAGATAAACCAGGTGCCACGTTTTAGGAATATCTCGCGGTCACATTCTCCAACGTGTGCAGAGAGATCTTCAAACGTGACGTTACATTCTTGTTTTGCACTTACATCAAAACCTGTGTTGGGATCCCATCCTACATGCCCCACGTGCCTGTGAGAGAAGAGAGAGAGAGAGAGAGAGAGCATGTGAGATTCTATACAGGTCAAACTAAATGAGTTGATACAAGATGTGTCCAGTACATTTCTTAAAAAAAAAAAAAAGAAATGAGTGACCGCTGCAAAAACGACAATAACTCTTTAAAGCGACACTATGCAACAATTAAACCTTAAAATAACAGCTTGAAAAAAAAAAAATGTATGTGGCAATTTGCGCCTCCTCCACTGCCATCGGGGGTCTGTGGGCTAAAAACCCGACTATGTGACATGTTGTAGCGCCCGGTCCTTGGACCTGCTCTCTGTCATGATGACCAACGTCACATAGTCCAGTCCACCTCACAGGGGACTTTTTATTGTCTCCGCTACGCGACGCGTAGAGACAGAGAGACATGCTGCTGTGGAGACGACCAATAACAGACCTTTAGTTTCATAGAAGAACAAAGACGTCTTTAAGAAAGGGACCTGACATTACTGCTGCTGTCATCTGGAGGAGAGACAAAGTTACAGGGGGAGATATATATATTTTTTAACTCAAACTCAGAAGAGCCATATATGGCTCAGAGCCAGAGGTTCGCGACACCTGATCTATCGTAACTGGGTATTTACGACACTGAAGTAAACGTTAAATACCTGAAGGGGGCGCTACAAGGGAAAAACTACACAATGGGGCTTTAACTCTCATTTTCTACCCAGATTTCCCATTTGTAACCTCTAGTGTCTCATAAGAGACCCTGAGCGCTGCCCCCGGCTAGTCCTGGAAGCACAGCGCAGATCCTCCTGCGTGTCCAATCACACGACACCCCCCGTCAGGTTAGATTCTCACGACGACAGCCTGGATTAAACCCTCGCCCTGATTCACAAGGTCTTATATGGACGAGAGGGATAAAGCATTCAGTCGTATGGGAAACGTGTACGATGACCTCATGCACCTACCGCCACAGCCTTTGTGGGTTCCTACAACGTTTAATCTGTATTTTCATCTTGATCTGCACGGACCCACATGAGCATATGACGCTCAGTAGCATCATCACGTAGTGCCGCCCACGCCGATGTCCATCCATCAGCCGACCTGAACCCCGCTCCCTGAGCGCCCGTGCCGACTCACTGGAAGTTGCTGGGTGTGCCGATGTCTGCCTTGGTCAGCCTCTTCTTCTTCGGCTTGCCCTTCTTCTCCCTCTTTTGGAAGGTCGAGTGCACCATGTTGTTCATCTGAGAGTTTTTATGGAAACGTTGGACATTGCTGATCTCCGGGTTTTTGATGTCGATTGTAGCCATGGGCAACGTCGGGCCTTAAAGATGACAGAGAGAATGACGTTATGGTTTATATAATAATAATAAAAGCACTTGTGGGTTTTTTTCCCCACGAGATCTCAAAAAGTACGAGTGCTTTTTAAATAAACAAATAGAGGGCTAGAGATGACATGTCTGGCGTCTCAATTAATCATCCAAAGTGTCAGCTATGTAAAGGCATCTTATTTCATTCACTAACCTTTATGTAACCACGCCCTTATTAAGACGTTAATCTAAGTTAGGCCCGGCCTCGACAGGCTGACACAACAACGAGGAACTAACAGACAATGGACAAAACTAAATGCCAAGATGTCCGGGAAGAAGAAAAAAGAAATGTCCACTCATATTAACTTCGACACAAACATGCAGCCAAGTCCTCAACGAGAGGTCCCGGTGCCTCAGCCGGAGCGCGTACCTTTAACACGCTCACTACAGGCGCTTTTGGGGGTTTGGCCGGGCGACGGCGAGGCCGAGCGGCTGCGGCGCCCTCTCACCAGGTCCCAAATGCCCCCCCCATCTCTTGCTCCGCACGCGCTCAGACGGACGCCGAGAAACATTTTGCCCGCCGCGGTGGGAGAGCGCTTTGCGGGGGCTAAGGGGAGCGGATCGGTCGGCTCGGAGAGAGACGGGTACCGTTCATCCTGAGGGAGAACCAGGCAGTGTAGAGAGGAGAGGCAACTCCCTGGGCTCAGACCTCCACCCCCTACTACTCCTCCTCCTCCTCCTCCTCCTCCAGATGCATTGCCTTCAAAATGAAGGTCCTCAGAGGGTGCAGACAGGAAGGTGGTGCAGAACATCATCCTAGCAGCAATATAGCAAGAACCAGATCAAACGGAGAGATCCTGGTTCAAACTAATGCAGACGCGTGGCTCAGAAATCGCCTCGCTTTGGCGCCAGAGGGATCAGAAAAAGTTCTTTCTCCATCAACCGGGAACGGCGGTCAGCTGGAGGCACCGCGTCCAGGAGGGGCCCGTCCACAACACGGGCCGACGAGTCAACATGACGATTCCAGTTCTCTGGGAAAAGGTTTCTCCTCCGCTGAGAGCCGAGATGATCCCAGAGGTTTCCGGCACACGGCCACGACACCGACGGGCGACGATGCAACGCGCTGCCTTCACTGAACTAACGTCCTCGTGTGACATCTGGTGGAGTTGACACGCACACACCCAGCAATGCCCTCAGAAGGGAGGCGAGAAAGCCGACGTCGACTGCTCCTCTTACATTCCTTCCACCGCGGCTCTCTTCTCTGCAAATTGTTCACCAGATTTCCCCCCCCCCCCCCCCGTCTGAGCTCTGCATATCTTGTATCCTTTTTGCAATCGTTTTCTATTCCATTGAGACTTTCCATCGCAGCGGGGAGCACTGGTCGGATTATCTCGCTCGGATTGCATCCCCGTGAACATTTCTCCACCCACCTCCACTACCATCTCCTCCCTCACACACACACACACACACACACACACACACACACACACACGCATGCATAGGGATCTAATCCCAGCAAATCATTCTGGGTTTAGTGCTAGATTTGACGTAACCATTAAAACCCATCCGTGCATAATCCCGCGTTAATCTCCATGGTTTCTAAAACATGATGAATCTGCATGGAGGGAGAAAACATGAAAGGAGGCGCAGCATTAAAAGGCAGACAGAGAAACGAGGAAAGGGAAGACAGATTCAACGAGAGGAAGAGGGGAGAAGGGGGGGGGGAGCGGGAAGGGGCAGCAGGAGAAAAGGGGCAGAGGAGACGGAAAGCAAGATCCAGACTGGAGATGACCGACAGCAGCGGAGCGGTGACGTGGTCACGGGAAGTGAGAGCGAGACAGACGGAGACGGACGACTTCCTTTGGAAAGGAACCGATTCAAAGACAAGCTGCACCTGTTCAGAAAAACGGAAACCATGCACGACAAATCTAAGATAAACGTTTATGCACGACAGCATGGTTCAGCGCAGGTAAATGAACACCTCCTTTTGGAGAACGCTTGTCCTTTCCTCTTTTCCAGTGGATGGACTAAAAATATAAATTCATAAAAGCTGCATGAGTGTATACCAACGCAACAACGCCCAAACCAATCTGCATAATATCCCAAAAGGGTTCACCATATAGCTCTGAGTTAGGTGGTTGTTTACGTCCTGTACGACACGTCATATATGGCATGTTACCACATGTGACTTCTGCACACACACACACGCACACACACACACACACACACACACACACGCCAGCTGGCTCTTATCAGGCCATTTGTGGGTCCAGAGCTGGCTCCTCCGGGGTGAAGCTAGGTTGTGTGTCCACAAACAAATGTGTGCATATCCACACGTTCAGTCCTCAGACTGCTGACGGGCCATGAAGGGCGCCGTTCAGACCCGACGCCACTTCACCGTCATATTGTGTGGCGTAAACACGAGCGTGTGCTTTATTTAAATTCCTAAACAACTCGGTTATTTCTAAGAAGTTCTCAATCCTGCTCCTTGTGCATCTGTCCGTGTCTATAAGTCAAACGGTAATTGTAGAATACCGTTATTACATTACATTACAAATGTTACCACCGTTTCACCACCGTCTACAATCAATAAAGTACAGTCTTTGTGCAATGCATTGTGGGACAAAGATGTAATTGAGAAGCAGATTTTTTTTTTTTTTTTGAAATAGTGTTTTTAGTGTGTATGCTGACTGGTTCCCACATCTTCAGTTCTGTGCATTTCTGAAGCGATTGACAGGAAACGGTGGAAAACATACCATTTGGAGGGTCGCGTCTCTTCTCTGTGAACAGACAGACAAATGCAATCGTTACAATCGTATGGAGTGGGTTGTGTTAGTGAGAAGCGCGTGTCGAGTGCGTCAGAGCACACACACACGCGGAGAAGAGGGCATCGGTTTGTTAGAGCGCGGCTCGGCGGGATCGCGCGCCGCAGAATGGAGTCATTTGGAAAGATTGCCACGCAAAGTGTTCGGTTAGCGTGTTTAGGAGAGGTTAGTCAGACACACACACACACACACGCACGCACACAGACACACACAGTTTGAGATTTCCAATGGCTGGAGGTCAAACAGAAGAAGCCTTGTAGATAAGATTAGGCGCCTTATGCAGAGAACTGAAGGGGAAAAGATGAAAGAATGATCCAACTGAAGAAGAAGAAGAAGAAGAAGAAGAAGAAGAAGAAGAAGAAGAAGAAGAAGAAGAAGAAGAAGAAGAAGAAGAAGAAGAAGAAGAAGAAGAAGAAGAAAGAAAGAAGAAGAAGAAGAAGAAGAAGAAGAAGAAGAAGAAGAAGAAGAAGAAGAAGAAGAAGAAGAAGAAGAAGAAGAAGAAGAAGAAGAAGAAGAAGAAGAAGAAGAAGAAGAAGAAGAAGAAGAAGAAGAAGAAGAAGAAGAAGAAGAAGAAGAAGAAGAAGAAGAAGAAGAAGAAGAAGAAGAAGAAGAAGAAGAAGAAGAAGAAGAAGAAGAAGAAGAAGAAGAAGAAGCAAGTGAGGATGAAAGAACTCAAAAATGTATGTATGTATATATAATTATTATTATTTTTTTTTGTAGTGCCAAAATCTATTTTTGGTGCTGGATGAAAAAACATTTAAATGTTCAACAAACATTGTTCAACAACGCATTTCTTGAGTACTATGAATGCATTATCTTAATTAATACAACATATTATTAAAGCCATATTTTCAAATCATCCTATGCCAACTGGAAATATTAGTCCCATGAGGGATGAAGTCCGCCTCACTGCTGATCATTGATACATAGAACTGTAGTGCCCCCCCTGGGCCGGTCAGCACATTTGTTCTATCCCATGTGTGAAGTGTGGAGATGCAGCCCAGAGGCTTGGCTAAAAGGTTTCGTCGGCGTTTGAGAAATCATAAACATTCAAGTGAAAACGGATCCAGATCCAGACAAAGTGACACAGTGACAAAGGCAGTCAAGAACTGTCTGAAAGGTTTTCCAGCCGCTTTGAAAAGTGAACAATTAGACATCCTTCGTATATGAATATTAATCCAATGTCATTCATTTTGTGATTTGACTTGGTGAACTTTATACAAGCACCTTAATGATACTGAAAACGGTGATGTGCGTTATCCAAAGGTTCCAGGAAATGAAAAGAGATCGCAGTAGATCAGAAGAACGAGGTGGTAAAGTTCACAGGCTTAGGACACACTTAATACATGACCTTCTGGACACAACATGTGCATCTATTTAAATTAACCCTCCACCAAGGTACTGACCAGAATACACTGGAGCATGAGAGCATCAGTCTAGTGCCTCACAACTAATTTAGATCATGTAATGAATTTCTTTCATTTCTTTTATGTCTAGTTATGTGTGGTTGAGCTTATTCTTTTCTTTTCAATGACAGGTTTAGAAATACAAATGTATCTTGTGTTGTGCGTACACTAATATTAGATAATAGATCATTTAAGATCAAAGCAAACAGAAGCAGACGTGACAACGTGTTTGTTGCTCCATTATCTTGAACACTTCTGCATCCCTTTGCTGGATTATTTTAAACACAAGATGTACATTTGCTAAACACGTCATGTTTTTCAGTGAGTTATGCGAGTAGGTAGGTTTGTAGGAAAGTGGGCAGCAGCACTGAGTTGGTACCAGATTTCCGTTGTCTTTTCCCAATGAGCTCCATCAGATGGTTATAGAAGCGCTTGGTCTCCTCCTCACTGGCAAAGTTCAGACCCACTTGGCATGTCTGTAAACACACACACACACACACACACACCACTTTGTAAGAATGAAATACAAAACACATACATTTGTCTTTTCAAGGGCCAATTACAGACCTACACTACCTCATTTATATGCAGAATTCCCAGTCTCAGCATTATGATCACAATCAGCTGTCCCACATATCTCACGGTCTGCTGGAGTCTGAGCAACTGGTCCCAACGGCTAAGATGTTCGACCCACACATAAAGACACACTTGTATAAAGGAGTGCTTTAGATGTCCCATAAAGTTGGGATTTCTACAAAATATTGAGTTTTATGTGATGTAAATAGACACCCTGTCTTTTTGTGAGCAAAACTGGAAGTTGACTCAAGTGCTTCCCATGACAGTTTTCCAATATCATTTCTGGAGAAGAATATATAAGCTTTAATACGATTTTGTTGAAAGAAAAACCATCTCAATGAATCAACACAGGTTTTATTGGGGTTACGTATTGAGAACTGGTTCTTTATTCAAATCTGTTTCAAATAATCTACCCTTTTCCATATGGCAGACAGGAGCTCTTTGTTTGGTTGAGGAAACAAAGAAACACCTTGTGAAAAGGGATCAGATAAATCTGTTCCCCTCTCCAGCTACATTTTCCTGAATAAATAAAAACAGAGCAACAAAAAGTACTCGTCTCTGCCCAGATTTGAAGAAAACTGAGGATCATAAATAAAAAGAGAAAGCTGTCGCGAGTGAAACTCACATCTCCAGGAAATGTGATGAAGTAGGGTTTGGGAACGTAGATGCTGAAGTTGTTGTACAGCTCCTGTTCAAACATTATCGTACCATCCTGTGGGGGAAAAAAAAAAAAACACAAAGACAAAGTTAAATGAAGCATTACGACGCAGATATTAAGCGGCTTAATTCTTAAAAAGGCATCCCACAGACTGCGTGGCTATAAAAACACAAGGTTGTTATGAATATCAAATGGTGGTACGCCACGAGTACAATCATCCGCCGGTCGACGGGGATGAGCCACAGCGAGGTGCGGAGCTGCTCTCCATCTACTTACCTTGATGTCCAAGACCCGGATGAAGTAGGATCGCAGGGGGTTGTCTTTGACCAGGCAGGCCACCCCGCAGCATCTCTTGTTCCAGCTGGAGTTCCTGTCTGCCGTGAACACCTGGACCACTGCTGCGGACAAGGACTGGAGAGACGGAGAGAGAGAGAGAGAGAGAGAGAAAATGGGATGTTTGTTCAGGGTTCTTACACATTTTGACCGATGGATTTCCAGGACTTTAAACCAAATGTCCAGGACCAAACTGAAATCTCGGTAAAAACATGAAAAATGTAGAACATTTTGTGTATTGATTGCGTACGCCGGCTTATATTTTGAGCGTCTTTCTTTAAAAAATATATTAATTATTTCAAATTCGGTGTAAATGAACATGTGACTATAACATATTTCCATGACTTTTCCAAAACTTTTAGGATTTTAGTTTTTTCCATGACTTTTCCAGGTCTGGAAATGACCATTTTGAAACCCTGTTTGTCGGTGTATTCTGCCAATTTAATGGTCAGCCTCCAAAGAGCGACAGCAAAGGGACTTCGAGATTTGTGTGAAGTATTCAACTTTTTTTTTTTTTAAATCGGTAAAGCTTATGTTTGCAAAACTCAAGATCTGCGAGCTGCGATGCCGAGGATACGGCACCGCTTCAGTCTGAGGACGGGACAGAGGAACACTTGCTCCAAAATAAGGTAAAATATAAGGAAAATATTCGGTCAGAGAGGCGACCGCAAACTTTTTCACATTTCAAATAAAACGTATCCATCTTTAAGAATGAGTCAGACGGCTCTTGGGTATCAACATATGCACGTTTGATATACATCAGCTGGTCTGAGAAGAAACGTGTGTCCAGTGACAACAATTAGACAAACCCTAACCAGAATGCTACCGCGACGAATGCAGTCGTAGCAACACGCCGTGTTCTCGCCAGCTGCAGCCAGGAGGGATAAGACCGAACAATGGGGCGAGATCAACAAGGTGCAGCTCCGTGGCGCTGTTTGAACAGGGTGTCGACATCGCCTTCACGCAGAAATAGTTTCAGAACAAGAACGGTTACGTCCTCGAGGCGTCCCGGCCAGAGTCTCAGAGAGAGTCTGTTGGTATCACCCAAACACAGCTGTTCACACACGTCCTCCATCCAGACGGCCTGAGCGTGAGCCCGTGTTTTTCATAACACAGGCCGAGAGTCACGAGCAACGGGAGGTTTTAAAAGAGTACGCGTCTGAATCAGACCAGACTGCCGATGGCTTTAATACAAGTGTGTGATGGGAATGATTTAGTCCCTTTAACGTGGAGCACAGACACGTAACAAATCCGTTTTAATCAACTGTCGATGAATCACCGTCGACACCACCCTCGTCTACGGACGCACGCTGGGTTTACTCTGGGCACGCTTTAAGAACATTGCAAACATTTGAGCAGCTCCACGTAAAAAGAAAGAAAGAAGAGAGAGTTGAAAATGTCGACAAAATTCCATAACCAAATTGAAATCTCGGTAAAAACATGAACAATTTAGAACATTGTGCGTATCGAGATCGTCCGCCGGCTTATATTTTTAGCGTTTTTCCTGAAAAAAACATTATTTCAAACTCGGCGTAAATGAACATGTGATAATGATCATGTGACTTTTCCAAATTGTTTATGATTTAAGTTTTTTCCATGACTTTTCCAGGCTTGGAAATGGCGAATTTAAAATTCCATGACTTTTCCAGGTTTTCCATGACCGTACGAACCCTGCATACAGAGTACCAATATTTGCGCACACGCCACGTCATTAACCTGCTCACACAAAAGGTTCTTGCTGGGCGAGCAGTGGGGTGACAAGCAAAGCCTGAGACTAAACTGCACACACACACACACACACACACACACACACACACACACACACAGACGAGCGCCCCTGTAGCGCGCACAGACACACACATCCATGATCATATGAGCGGATCAGACTGGCGGTGGGTTTACAGGTTGCTGCAGGGTTCTGCCCCACTGAGGGGTCCCGGCTCACACTCATTACCACACAGATGAAAGCGATGGCACCGAGAAGGGGAAATGCCTGGCGATCTTTGGGGCCTTTTCAACTCAGTGGTTCCAGGAATTGCTGCATACTTCAAGACGACAAGTTTTGTTGTAATTCAGTGTGTATGGATGTGTATCGTTGGGATTTTATTGGTCCTAGTGCGCTTATCGATGTGTGACGATGAGCGTTGTCAGCGTCTACTGGAGTAAAATGTAGACTCACACTTTTTGTGTCTCATGCGAAACATCCATTTAAAGCAGCAAGGCTCGTTTTGTTGTGTTTTTTTTCTGTTTCCACACTTGTCTCTTTTTATCTTCTTCGTTATTAGACTGTTCCAAGAAGTGAGCAGCAATACATAAAGCTGTCGTTAAACATGAATAACATTAAGGGAAATTCCGGTCCCTGTCCTAATATTGATACTTGAAATGCCTCCAGTAAGAAATATGAATAATAAATACTCCTGGCAGGATGCAGGCTTATGTTTCTCCAGTCAGTAAACTCACATTGAACTCCACCCCGATAGGTCCTGGACCCCCTGAAGGTATTACCTAAGCATCATGGACTTTTTTTATGGAGGACTTAAAATGACTTAAGTATAAATAAATAAATAAATGCATCAATAAATATAGGAATAAATAAATGCTTGAATAAATGTTTAAATAAATAAATACAAGAATAAATGTATAGATAAATAAATACATGAATTAATAAATATAAGTTATAACTCAACAGGACATCATTAAATAAATGTATTTCTACATTTCTGTATTTCTTATGTGTCCACACGTATTTCTTCATTTATTGATGCGTGAAATTTACGGGTCTTTACATTCAAATGAGCTGGGGCGGTCGGAACCTCTGTCTAAAGCATGATTTATTTATTCCTGTATTTATTTATTTATTCTTGCATTCATTTTGTTATACTCTAGTCATTTTAAGTCCTCCATACTTTCTGTGTGACGGGACGACCCCGCTCTTCCACCGTGCCACGAGTCGGCCCTCTCGGTAACGGTTTGTCCAGCGTCAGCAGGAACTCCCACAGAGATTCTCACGTCTCTCCGGGCCCGATCTCTCACCTCACTCGATGGCTTCTTACAGGAAGTACGGCATTGCAGCCTCGGCACATGACGCACATAAACGTGCTCAAAACACGGGCGAAACAAGGTCACAGAACAAGTGCACAGTTATGTCGGAGTGTTGGTGTGACTGTGACCTCGAACACACATTAGTGTCCCACAATATAAGACGTTGATTTTATAACCGACTCCAACCTCAACAGAGAACAACATATTCATATTTATACAATAATTCACCCTCAAAGCAGCAGTACAGCTCTCCAATGTGTGCATTTGGATCATATACACAGAGGTCAATAGTTCCCGACGGGGCCAACGGCTGCAGAAAGCGTAGCTCGGTCCATGGCGTCATAGAATACAATAAAAAAAAGGTTTTTAAACACTTGCTCAGCCTCTTACATACACACAATTCTCTCTTTCTTGAAATTGTTCTCCAACACCTTCAGGTTTCTCCATCTCTCTGCTGCTATAATGAAGGCGATCATCTCAAGGGCACAATCACAGCCTTTAAGGAGATTAGTAGGCACCACACAGCATTAAATGTTCGAGAAAAACGGCCCACTTCCTACCACCCCCCCAACCCCTTTTTCCAGCGATCGAACCACACCCATCTTCAAACACAGCCTTCATTTTGATCTTAACTCGGGACACGATCTGTCCAGACACAAACAGACATATTAACACCTGGCAAAGCACTCAGAACCGCTTCTGTGGTAGTCGCTGCTTTACCATCATGACACACACACACACACATACAGAGTCAGAGGTGAAGACAATAAAAGCTACACATGCTGTCGCGTAGTAATAATTGAACCTAACGGATAACACATTTTGTATTAAACGTGAAGGGTTCCAATATCTGTCTCCGAGTAGCGAGACTTGAAGAAGGCAATGTTTTTGATGTAGAGGCGGTGGAGAAAAGAAGGACGGCGTAGACGTACGACTAGAGGGAAGTGGTGAACAGGAAAATAAAAGTGGCTTGAAGAAGCGCTGATGGGGAAAGATGAATGTAAAGGAAGGGGAAAGGGGCAGACGACATAAAAGAGGTATGGGGAGACGAAAAGGGAGGACGGGAGGGAGAGAAATGGTGTAAAGTGAAGAAAAAGAGTCACGTTGCACTTCTCCAGCCCAAATCACCAGAGGAGGCCGACCACGGGACTTCCTGTCGGACGGGACTGCTGATCAGGCAGTCTGTGCGCACACACACACACACACACACACACACACACACACACACATACACACACACACGAACAACCACAGTGTGAATTGGACCCCACAGTGTTGCTGATGGTGAAAACAGCAGACGGAATACCAATCAGTAAGACCCCTGTGCATGTACCGGTGTGAGTCGTTCTGTCTTTATGCATGTTGCTGCATTATTTCGACAAATACTTGCAATTCTTAAAACATGATCCAAGTAGTTAGAAATGTACAGGAATAAGTCTTGCAACATACACTCTGTGTATACGTTTTTTTTTTGCAAAATCAAGCTAAACTTGATGATTTTAAATAAACACTTGCCTCAAAATGTAGTCATGGAAATGCAAAAAAAGAAAGAAATAACATTCATACATTGGGCAGTTTTAGATCTACGCAATGAGAACAACGACACAAAAGGAAAGCGGTGTAGTGAAACCATGTTGCACTTTGTATCACTGTTTTTCAAGCAATTATCTAGGATACAACAAGCGTGTTACAGCTGGAATAAACCAACTCCGTATGGCTTTGCATCTGTGAAAGAAGACGGCATTCAGAAACTAAGTTGAGGTGGTTGTCACTCTCACATTTTCTGCATAATAACTACATTACATAGGAGCACAATTGCTCAGTCAGCCACTAAGTCACTGGTGGGCATTCCAATTAGACGCACAATGTCTGCCTCTTCCTCTCCCTCACCCAAACCCTCTCTGCATGCAAGGACGTGCACAGACACACACGAGCGTAGGCCTGTGAGGAATGTTCTCGATTCCACGTCTCGGTCGCACGCTGAATGACACAATTGCCAGAATGCCAGAGGAAACACGTCATTGGATTTTTTCAAACAGGTTACATAGGTGTAGGTCGACCCGCCGCCACGGGAACCTGCTGCGAAGCGGGAGGCGGGGCGTTCCCGCCAGGTGACCGCGTGGAGGCCCGACATCCCGTGTCACGGGACAGGAAACGTAGCCGTTCCAAAGCAAACCAGGAACACACAGAAACCTCAAAAACACAAGCGCGTGACTCGAATGAGGAGGTGAGCCCTGTTGACACAGAGAGGATGAGCCGTTTCTCTGTCACTCAGCCACGCCAACGTTACTGCACACATTAAAAAGGAAAGTATGATCAATAAAAATGGGAAGCGACCTGAGAAGTCTGGCAACGTCTGCACTATCCAAATGTAATGCAGATTTGGATACCTTTTGCCTCGTCTGCATGTTAAACCATCCCATAATCTACAAAACAAACTTGATTATGCTACGCCAAATACAAAATTGATTTAACTTATCAGACAACTTGACTTTAACCCTCCTGCTACCTTCAGATTTACTAACATATTTTACCCTTTTTGACCACAGCAATTAAAAACTCCAGAAAATTATTAGAATTAGTATCGTTTCTCACGTTTAAGAGTCAGGTGCTTTATGTTTGTTTGTTGACGACCTAAATAGCCCTTTAAAGAAATAAAAATGTAGATATTTCTTATATGTTTTAGACAGTGAAAAACAGCCTGGGGTCAAATTGAACCCAAAGAACACTGATGAGTACAAGTTGTGTACAGGACATTGGACATTGGAATTTGAGGTTTTCCCAGTTGTCCCCAATAAATTAGGAAAAGTCATGAAATATGAAGCAAAAAAAAAAAGATGTCATTCATTTATTTAGAGATGTTGAACATTGAATGGGGTCAAATTGACACCAAAGGTAATAGGAGGGTTAAAACACGTCTTATCTGAAGGCCATCAATAACAGGTGAAGGTGCGACATTCTTTCCAGCCAATAACAATTTGTATTAAGTAACTAGGGTAAGGTGAATAATAAAATATTCAAAACCTGACGGAGAAACTGTGCAGCTAAGGGGAAACTTGAAAGAATCTCCCAGCTTGCTTTTTTACATTTTGGTGTTCTTTGGATACACCTGGTTGAGGGAAGTAGGCTGATCTAGAACCACTCATTGCCGAGAGTAATATCACCTACTTATACAGTGTAAGACTCAAAGGTTTCATTACTACCTCCAAGGCGGTGGTGATGCACTCAGCATTCATTAAGTAAGACAGAAGGGTCAACATCGTTCTATGTCTGCTGGCCGCAGGATACTCCTCTGCAGAGGCCACAGTTTATGCCACAACGACGACCATCAGTGTGTGCAACTGTGAAGTATTTTTAATATCTATCTTTAAGTCCAATGCTCAGTTTAAATGCGATAGAACAGGGTGGTTGCGAGACTACGATCCACTGGCTCAAAGGTAGCAAGAGTAAACATGTAAACCACTCCGGAAGGCAAACATCCTCTGATCCGAAGCGGCCTTTTAATTAGGATTGTATAGAACCCAATTGTGTATATAGTTTATTAATATTCAAATATTTCCACAGTGGATCAGGCTCACTAACAGCAAAACGGGGAAACCCGTCCTGCAGGAAACGTGATGAAGCTTATGATGTGCAATGAAGCTGCAGATTGTCTTACTTGAAATGTGCTACACCCTGCTGGGTATGGGGGGCTAGCTAGCTATGGCACAGTGCACGAGAAAATACAAGTGAGTCAGCTGGATGCGACACGTGTTATGCAACATCAGAATATTGAGTCGTGACAGTGCACTAATGAGCTCACTGGTGGGGCAGCCTTCCTCGCAAACACAAACACACACGCAAACACATATATATATATATATATATATATATATATATATATATATATATATATATATATATATATATATATATATATATATATATATATATATATATATATATATATATATATACACACACAGTTGTGACTGGCATGTCTTGCATTCGCAGGACTTTTAGTTGAGCAAACGTCTGTGAGTCGGCAAAGTCTGCCCGGCGCATTCCTCACGGCGGACACACTTCCCAAAAAAAACAACCAGGGTTCAGCTACCTTATGTAATGCAAGGACACAATCATTACTGATAGATTTAACAGCCTCCACCAAAAAAAAAAAAAACGACGACTAACTCAGCGATGGCGGGGCTAGGCGCAATGCTGTCAGGCTAGTTGGCAGCGGCGTGGGGGTGATTTCCTGGGTGACTTCAGGTGTGTCACGCTGGAAGTTAACGACGCATCAGCGGAGGAGGCCCGGGGCAGGAATGAAAACTTGCGGTTTGCACAAATGTCACCGCCCCCCCCCCCCCCAAAAAAAACGGGGACGTTGAAAACGGTCGCCCAGACTGTCAAAACAAACCCTTCTCTTCAGTGAGAAGTCTCAAGAGGCTCCCGGGGAAGAATGACCCGCGTTACCTGCGATAAACTCACACTACGTCAAACCAGAGGCCACAAAACACACCGTTACACCCCCTCGTAGCTATCGGCATCTCTCGCGTGGGAACAGGAAACACCGGAGAAGCTTGTATTAGCTTTGTTTCTTAGCCAGCTATCGTAAAACAATTTAATGGAGGGGGAAAAGAGAAAAACAACTTACGATACATTTCCTGCCAAGGTGGTTGAACAGGCATTCATTTTCCTGCGGTGTCAGTGTTATGGACGAGACGTTTGCTGGTCGCCGTTGCGGCGGATGTCCGCTCATTATCAGGGGTAGATGTACGAGGTATGCACCGATCGTAACTCGTTATGGGAGAGCCAGAGAGATACATAAACAACTCCTCGGTCATCCGTGGCCTTCTTCCGACCCCCCTCACGCCGGTAGTTTATGCCGGAGGTGCAGGGATATTGGGTTGTTGAGAAATTAATGCCGTTCGGGGATGCAGGGCGACGTCCCACTCCTTTTTAAAATAAGGTTAAACTTGCAGCGACTGGGCGAAGACGGAAAACGGCAAAAAGTTTCCTGGGAAGTCCGGTAGCCAGAGAGCCCTGAGCCAGTTGCATCCAACATGGCAGTGTTAGGACGAGTCCACTATTTGGGAACGGGGTTACACTTTTCCCAACTGTGTCCCACATAATTATCAAGAGGCCATTTAAGCACGGCAGATGGTAATATGTCTTTGATTTAAGCATTTGTATTAATCAACTGAAGTCCGTGAAAGATTCCAGTAAGGAAATAAAGCCTAATATAATTATTAGTCTCAGCGCACACCCCATGGAGATGGTTTGGTCCTGTCCGCTCGTGGCTTTTATGGCAGGAATGTGTGCGAGTGCAGAATGGGAGGAGATAAGAAATAGGTGCAAGTTGTGAAGATAATAGCATGCAAGACTCCATGTAAGATAATTTTTTGAATACTAATGACGTGTTAACAAAAGAACCATGGATATTTCAATCTCCCTTTCGTGATGATAATGCGCTATTTTAATCTTAATGTCAGAGAGGTCATGGTTCATCTACAGAGCTGTCATCTGGGCACTAGGATTTCCCAGGCTATAAGCATTCCCTGGGAAATGAAATGATTTGGCCCCTGAACTGAAATGCTCCTGGGATGTTACACCGGCCTTAGTTCATAGAAATTAACTATAAATAGCTTTGAAAAAAAGCAAAGTATTATTAATACTGCTCCAGTTACTATACATTGCCTCTGGGGTAATTCATGCTTTAACGAGTACATTTCAGTGTGCTTCTCCAGAATTGTTGTCAATTGACTGAGACCACAAAATGAAACACTGCTTTTAATAGCCTTTTCACATGATACATTTTATTATTCACAATAAACAGCGCTTAACCATCAAACAGAGACACTTAGAGGCCTTGAACAAGGACAGCATACGGCTCATACATATTTGACTAATGTGCCGGAGGAGGTTTGTAATAGTCATACAACATGCTCAGTCAGGCTCATACATGTCTGTTGTTTGCAGGGTATACTTTGAGAGGTAATTGGGAAAAGAAAATGCTTTCCCTTGTGATAAATACGTCTCAGAATTTCTTTTGTGATTGCCCATATTTGTCTAGCCCATGTAAACACTACCTTTTTTGATAAATTAAGCATAGACTTAAAGACATAAAGTTGTTGTGTCAGCGATAGAATGCCACATAAAGGGGATTCTGATTCTGATCTGTTTCTTTCCATGTAAACATGAACATGTGTGCATGATCATATGCAAAAACTAA
Source organism: Liparis tanakae (assembly GCA_036178185.1). NCBI lineage: Eukaryota > Metazoa > Chordata > Actinopteri > Perciformes > Liparidae > Liparis > Liparis tanakae. The sequence goes on along the minus strand of CM070089.1, from coordinate 10,878,079 downwards.
TTTATATTTCTCCTCTCTTGCCGGGTCACTATGAAAAAAAAAAGTTTCCTGTCGATCTCACAGAGACGACAGCCTCACGCAACACCAGTAACACCTGTTGGGAATGACCCTGCACATTAACCAAATTCAGCTTTTCATGACGAAAAGCTTTTGTTAATCTCTGTTCAGGCAGGAGTTATACTGTCACTGGACCACAAGACATCTGCATGCTTTTTCTCACGTACTTCCACCTGGTTCAACCTAATTCTATGGAACGGAAATCTTGAAAGACTTGAAAAACCTGATAGACAGGCAGAGAGACATTGAGCGAAACTCTGCACTGCTCCACCTAGCCTTGCCTTACGTGTCAGAAACGACTCATTCTGAATGAGTAGTTGTGAGAACACATGTTCTTCATGCAGAAACATGAAACAAAGCATTAAAGGCAACACATGATAACGAGAAGAATGAAATTGGACAGAAATTGGGAAATAAGAGTGAGGGAAGGGGAAGAATCATAACAATAAGCAAAAGAACAAGGAAGTAAATTGTTCATCCGGTGACGTATTGAGAAGGATACGGATATTCTGATGAAACTGACAGCTAATACAGTTTGTATTTACTTATTGACACAATGACAAGAGGACTGACTTGAGCTGTGGCTCATGTAAAACCCCTAACTGAAATTTATGACCAATGTCAAGATGTGAGCATGAGCCGTGATGTCTTTTCAGTGCATGTGACTGCAGTATGTTTCAGTGTGCTTATATGTTTTTCTAATGTATATAAATGTGTATTTGAGGTAAGGAATACTGCATTATCTAGCTGTTAATGCTGCATGTATTTCTGAGGTTATGCAGACACACTGGGGTTATACCGTTGTGAAACATTCATTTGACCCACTTTCCACAACAGAAGCGAACTGAGGTCGTGAGAAAAGGGGGTAAGAGGACAACGCAAATATTATATTTTTGAATTCTGGAGGAAGACATCCCCTACAGGCCTCTGTATGAATATTTAATAAAGTTGGCCTTTTCACGTCACGACAATGTGGGTTTTCTTTGTTTTCTTTTCACAATGGGGTCAACTCAAAAGCAATATATTCAAACAGGGAAGTATTGCTGTGTGTCAGGCGTGGCGTTTTGCTTGGTGTTTGCATACATACACATATTACATTGATTCATACTGATTCACAATAATAGGTCATACACGTTTGGGAAATATTGCCAAAGCTAGGCTTGCACCATGTGTACACATTAACCACAAGATGGCAGCATTATGCTGGATATTATGTCCCTAATGCTTCTGGACAGTGTACATTAATTACTGCATTACATCCACAAACATGAAGGCCAAAAACCAATAACCATCCTGGGCTATTGTGCTCAATACTGGTCGCATACGTCTTCATGCAACCATGTGATGGGAGTGACGGACTGAAGAGCATCCGTCGGAGCAATTTCTTTTAAAAGTGTGTTTTCTGTCGTGACAATGGTGGCAGCGATGTAATGTCATGGATGGGATGAAAACAATGCAGATGATGCAGCTGGGAAACAGACGACGGGAAGTTAGTTAGGACTTCCTTTATATGTGTGCTGTGTGACAATGACCCGCTATGCAAGCCTAGGAAGAGGTAGGAGAAGAGGAAGAAAGAGGTAATAATAAAGGGAAGAATATGCTTGTTTTATATTGCGGTCAGTACAATAACAATGTTTTGTCCCAATATGTTTGATCCATAGTTCACAAAAACAATTCAAGTCTTTGCTATCTAACCTTCTAGGCTTAGTTGGCAGCAACAGCTACTGCATGGGAGCTAACCTAAACTATTAGTTATAATCTAATCCAATCCAATCTAAACTGGCCTATAATGGAGGGGCTCATGCAGGTCTTTTTTATTTTTGTGCTGTTGTACTTTATTTCCACCAGATTAAACATGCAAGAAGGATTTTTTTTTTTATTCGAGCAATTTGGGAATATCAGAACTAATCCTGAACATGTAACTTCATCATCCTCATACTCTATTGCTTTATTGATCCTTTATGAAGAAGATTTCATATTGTATCCTTAAGAAAACTAAAAATTCTCAGGATACAATTCATCAAGGGGAAGTTATAAATTCAAGTCGCTGACTTTGACGGTTTTTAAAACAGAGACATACGCAATCTTGTTTACTAAAGTTGAGTTGTAGTATGACCACCCTCCCAAAAACAGCTTCTGTTCACACTGTGCCACTAACTTGTGAAATGACCACCACCATTTGGTACGACGTGTCCCTGACCACTCAGATAATCACATACAGGCTAAACAACCCAATGTTTAAATACCGGACTTACATCTACTTGTAACAGGAAGGTGAGACATGCTATTAGACGTTTTATTTGAGTTATTTCTGTCTGTAAACTTCACTGTGTGCCAGACGTTAGACGCCTGTTATTAATGCCACCATCCCTCTCTCGCCACCGAGGAGTCACATTTTCCTGTCTCTGGGGGAGGAGGCTCTGATTTAAATTAGATTAGATTAGATAATCCTTTATTAGTGCCACCGTGGGGACATTTCAGGATCACAGCAGCACATTAGAGCATTAATAACAAATACAAAATATAACACAATAACAATACTAAATCTGAAATGCTAAACTAAAACTAACTAACTAGAAACTAAATATATACACAAGGCATTGACCAAAGTGAATTTCCAGCAGGTTAAAAGTGTCCAGGAAAATAAAGTGAAGTTATTAAGTGAAGTGATGCCACACAATTAACATTATTCCTTCAGCACTATGTTGAACTACTTCCATTTGATTGAATCCTTGATGTTGGATGTTGATATTCTGATGAGCCACGGTGTGTATTTCATCTGTGTTACTGTACTGTGACTCCACATAAGAGTTGAAACCACAACACTCATACCCACGTACACTCTGTTACTGTACAATCTGTCATTTTAAGTGATATAGTCATTTTCTGCAGAACTTTTGTTCCCCTAATTTCTTTGTAATTCCTTTTTTTTATGTATTTAATTTTCTTTTTTTCATTTTCAATTGTAATATATACTTTTAAATGTAATATTGGTTTCTTACTATTCCACTTGTTTTGCTTTGACTCTCTGTGGAGCACTTTGTAAACATTGTTTTTAAAGGTGCTATATAATTAAATTTATTATTATTATTATTATTATTATTATTAGTCCAAAGACGATCACCTTTACTATGTATGTCGTTTTGTAATATTGAGGGATAAATTAAAATGTATTAACTCATCCCATTTGCTTCCTATTGCTGTAATTATGTATTCATCCCATCCCAGGTGACAACCATAAGCATCAACACCAGTGTAATAACAATCCAAGCTCCATAGGAATGCCCCACTCAGTGCTCTTCCCGATGAGGTCAGTGCACGCTCCTTAACCTCACACCCAGGTGTGCCTTCCTCCTCTGCTCCAAGTCAGACTCGTGCAATCAAAACAAGGCCACTTTTTTTCTAAGACGAATTCCGGAGCGCAGAGAGCATCCTCGTACATAGCTCTGCCCACCTTGCCTCCTCTTCTCCCTTATATCAGACGGGCTCCTGTGCGTGAGGACATTCTCCCCCTCTGTCTCTACAGTCAACACATCGCATGGTGAGACGGGTCCACTGAAGGCATGTCCAGGTACTGTGTCTTCTTCTTTTCTTTTTTTTAAATAGTCTGCAGATGAGTTTGGAGTGGCCTCATCTTGATTTAGAAATCATTGTGTAGATGCAGGGACCAGTTTGCATTCCAGAAGTTAGTTGTCGTTATTTGTGTCCTGCTAGACTGCTGAGTGCTGCAAAGAATGAGGAGAAAGGGAATTGGTCTTTGTATTTCCATCTACATGTGAATGATGAAATAGAAACACAATTGGGAATAAGCTTTGAGGTCATCTTTGTGTAAATTATACACGTTTCAACAGTGTGATCTGAATATATCTGAATGAGTTTGCGTTGTCTCGCTTGTTTCATTTGGCTCCAAATATGTACATATTGGACTGTAATATGCACAGGAGAGTTTGAAAGGCTGTTTTTTTTCTCCAGCCAGGGCAAAGGATGGTTTCAGTGACAGAGAACAACAGAAGCTGCGTGCTGCTGCGTATCCTCTCTGCTCTAACCATGATTGTCTGGCCTGTTCTCTCCGTGTCATTCCTGACGACACCAAACGCCTTCACCCCTCCTGTTGGTAACACCGACATACCCACCATTTATTCGACCACTCCTGCAATCCTCAAACCGTCCACCTCCACCCTCAGCCCAACGTCTTCGCCACAAGCCTCGACTACAACACCCTCAAAATCGATGTCAGCCACGTCTACGATGTCACACTTTGACCAAACATCCCAGAGAGAACTCCTCATATCCTCACTCTCGTCTTACTTGCCACCTCGCCCCTGCAAAGATCTGACATCACCCCTCAAAACTAGAAGACCACACCTACACAAAAACCTATGCCATTTGTCTAAAATGACCTCTGAAAAAAAATCTCCTCTTCACACGGCTAGACTTCCATTTCCTCCTCCCAACTCTACTTCCATCCCGCAAAGTTTGCCATCTTCTCCTCTTCCTCAAACTGCTCTCCCCAAGCTTCCCTCTCCTCCTCCAACATCATCCATCTCCACAGCATCTCCACCACCTATCCCACTCCCCGAAACCTCTCAATCTCCACCAGAAGTAGCTGCCTCTCCCCCACCCGGACCACGTCCGCCTCCCCCTCTCCCCCACACCACGGGCCCGCTGTTTGAGCACCAGCCATTCATTGTTAGTTGGAACATCCCTGATTTGGTGTGCAACAGATACAACATCTCACTGGACACCTCCCCCTTTAAAGGTGTGGCCACACCTGCTAAGGTAAGGGGACACATACGTCGTGTCATTATGGAGACGCTAGCATTGAGTTAAACTCTAATCTGATATTCAAATAAATGTTTGCGATGCACAAACTGTAATCAAATTGTATGCTCAATTACTTTACATAAGGAAGAACATGACTTTACATAAGGAAGAACATCCTGAGTAAATTGTTTTCTAAATTTGATTGGTTGCTACATGTTTTACATGCATGCACACATTATTCCTGGGTCTTGTTTCTAGATAATGCCAACACAGTAGAGGACATGAAGTTAACTGAACAATACAGGTTCATTTCCATGTAGGAATTAAAGACACTGGTGGTTATAAAGCTGTTGTTCGTCTTTCATTTTTCCTCTTATACTTATTTAAGGGGAGTTCACTATGTCATGTTTCTGCGACAGGTCCCAGGCCAGTTTCTGTCTCTGTTCTACACGGACCGATTGGGTCTTTACCCACATGTAGATCTCGCTAGAAGGAAACTGATCAATGGCGGCATACCTCAGAGAGGTAACCTGAAAGCCAGTATGAACAAAGCCAGAGAAGATATTAACTACTACATCCCATCCAAGTGAGCCTACTTAGAATTCACCCTTTATTGTTCTATACCTTTGATGCTGATCTTTAACCCACTTCCTCATCCTCCTGTCTTCCCCTGCAGGACCAGCCGAGGCCTGGCTGTTATCGACTGGGAGGAATGGCGCCCCCTATGGGATAGGAACTGGGGCACAAAGAGAATTTACCAGACTTTATCTGTGGCACACCTTACGCGGACCAATCGCTCCATGACAGTTTATCAGGCCACAGAGAAGGCCAAAGAACACTTTCAGGTAAAAATGAGTTAAAACGAATAAAATATAAACTACCGTTCAAAAGTTTGGGGTCACCCAACAAGACAATTTTGTGTTTTCCATGAAAACTCACTTTTATTTATCCAATGAATTGCAAAATGAATAGAAAATATAGTAAATACATTGACAAGGTTAGAAATAATGATTTGTATTTTAAATATGAGTTGTGTTCTTCAGACTTGTCGCTCAAAAGGAGGCCAGTTGAAAAGCTTCTCTGACCAGCATAACTGTTTTCAGCTGTGCTAACATAACAAAAGGGTTTTCTAAAATTCTACCCCTCTGTCTTCTAAGGCGATAACACAATGTGCCGTAAGAACACTGGAGATGGGCCTCTATACAACCGTGTAGATATTTAATTTTTTTTAAACAGTTGTTTCAATCTAGAATAGTCTAGAGTGCATTTCTTAAAAAAATAATGTTATCTTCATTCAAAAAACATGCTTTTCTTTGAAAAATAAAGACATTTCTAAATGACCCCAAACTTTTGAACGGTAGTGTATATATTTTGTTGTTGTTGTTGTTGTTGTGGTTCTGAACAGCTATCAAATATAGATTATTCTATTCTTCCTTCTACCTTCTATTTTAGATGGCAGCCAAGAGTTTTATGTCAGGGATGTTGGCAATGGGCAGAGCGATGAGACCCAACTATCTCTGGGGTTTCTACTTATTTCCTAACTGCTACAACTATGTCTGGGAGAAGCCAGACTACACAGGCCGCTGCTCCAAGGAGGTGAGGAGGCAGAACGATGAGCTGCTCTGGCTGTGGGAGTCCAGCACCGCCCTCTACCCCTCTGTCTACTTGCAGGTTAGTTTATTTAATACAACATTTAATATTTATACACTACCGTTCAAAAGTTTGGGGTCACTTAGAAAAAAGGAAAAAAGCACTGTTTTTTCCAATGAAAATGACATTAAATTAATCAGAAATACAGTCTCTACATAGTTAACGTGGTAAATGACTATTCTGTTTTTAAATGAGATCTCTACAGAGGTGTATAGAGGCCCATCTCCAGTGTTCGAGTGGCACATTGTGTTATTGCCTTAGAAGACTAGCAGAGGGGTATAACCCCCTTGAAACCCTTTAAGAAAAAGTATAACTTTTTATTTTGCATTTTCCACAAACAGATTATTCCTTGACATTGAAACCCTTTTTATGTGAGCGCAGCTGTAAACAGTTATGCTGTTGAGAGAAGCTCTAAAACTGGCCTTCCTTTGAGCGACAAGTTGGAAGAACAACATTAATATTTACAATGATAATCATTATTTCTAACCTTGTCAATGTCTTGACTATATTTTGTATTAATCTTGTATTCATTTAATTTAAAAAAGTGTGAGAATTGTCTGGATGACCCCAAACTTTTGAACGGTAGTGTATGTCTCTCATATTATTTCTATATATTATTCCCTGCATCCTTGCACTGTTTCAGGTCTCTCTGGCAGACAGTCCAAAGGCCGCTCTGATGGTGAGAAACCGTGTGCAGGAAGCTTTGAGAGTGTCTGCCCTGCCTCGACGGAGTGGCACTGCGCCTATATTTGCTTACATGCGACCTGTCTTTGTTGATCAGAACAGACGGTTCCTCAGCCAGGTAAATGAGGCTCATTTCAATGCTGCTTTGTTTAACACATGGTGTGTGCAATATGAGCTCAAGTAGGAGATGTCAAAAAAAAGTCAGTCATCAAATCTGCCGTTCACTTTTTAAATAACTCATTAGTTAGAGACCCCGCTCGACTGCAATAGATACATCTTAGGTTACTTCTTCCTCCTCGCAGTGAGGTGTTTCTAGCCTGAGGAAGAGGAGTTTGGTTTCTTGGTGTAACAACACCCTGATCGGGTGGTAGCCTTCCCCTGAGTTTTATCTTTGTCCTCTGTTCTCAGAGTGTTTTGGGGAAATAAACGGTGTGAAAGTCTGCGGACCATGCATGAATTTTCTCTTCCGTGTATCTAAGCAAAGGCCATTTTAATGCATTTGTGTCCAGGGAGACTTGGTCAGCACCATTGGGGAGAGTGCAGCAGTTGGAGTGTCTGGCGCTGTGCTGTGGGGGGCCAGCGCCGACTATGATGACCAGGTAACATCACCCGGCGGACCTCCACCGCACTGCTGAGAGACACGACAATGTACTGGTGGTCAGACAAGAGACGGCGCTCTCAGTTAGATGATACGGGAGTCTGCTCGTCTCTTTGACTGGCTGACAATACCTAAGGGGCTCAGGTACTGATGGATTGTGCTGGTTGGTATAGTGTAGCATTATTAGTTAATCAATGGCAGGGATTAGCTTGATGATAGTGACATTCACTGGATGTGTCAATTCAAGTTGAATAATATTTATTTAAGCATTTATACATTTATTTAAGCATTTATTTATTTATTCATATATTTATTCATTTATTTATTTATTTATACTTTAGTCATTTTGAGTCCTCCATAGAATAATACTCGTACAGCTATTGTGTATTATTCAGTGTACTAAGTTGTTATTTTATAATTGTACGTTTTTGAGCAGCCTTGTTTCCTAAAACTGTCCTTTGGTTGTTACACCAAGTTTCTGCACAGGATAAAGTAGCCTAATGTTATAACTTAATCTAGCTGTTTTCCAGTTTGTATGTTAAACTAAGCTAATAGTCTTCTTTAAATGGATGTGAGAGTGCTATTAATCTTATTTTCTCATTCATGGCAGCCAATAAGAGTATTTCATTAAATATCAAACTATTTATTTCAACTTAGTTCATGACTGTTGACTGTTTCTGTTTCAGTGGAGTACAGTTTATAAATGTACAGAGTATGTACTCTTGACTACTTTTCTCTTTCGGTTCCTTCTTACTCTTTCATCCCCCCTATAGGCGTCTTGTGCGGCCCTCTCGTTCTACCTCTCCTCCACCCTTAACCCTTACATCAACAATGTCACCTTAGCCGCTCAACTCTGCAGCAACTTCTTGTGTCGAGGGAACGGCCGCTGCGTCCGCAAAAACTCCAACTCCAATCACTACCTCCATTTAAACCCGGAAAATTTCAGGATCCTGCATGTTCAGAAACGCTACCTTGTCCTGGGGAGACCAAGCCTCGCGGACCTGAAGGCTTTGAGCAGGAGGTTTACCTGTCAGTGCTACAAAGGACTGAGCTGCACACCCAGGACTTATAGAGAGCTCTCCAAGGCCCTGGCCTTCAGTGTTAAACAAGGGCTGTTCCAGAAGTTTCACACTCTGAATAAAGCCATGTTAGATGATGCACAACAAGCCAGTATTACTAAGGACAATGTTAAAAAAAACATGAAAGTTTAGCTTGTAAATATTACTTTTTTTCCTGAGCTAAAGGTATTCTTTTAGGATAAACACCAATTAAACCAAACACTGTACGTTCAGACCCGGACGTGTTACAATCACGTGTTCACCTATGTAATATTATAAGTGCTCAGAACTTCTTCTTTTTTTTTTATTTCCCCACTGTGGGACGAATAAAGGTATATCATATCATATCATATCAAACATCACCTCATGTAATGTGTAGCCTACACATACTGTACTATATCAAGAAAGTATTAGCTGTGTTCCATTTCTAATATTTTTCTATGATTTGACTACATTTGAAAATAAATGAAAAGAGTTTTGTTAGGTCTTTTTTTAAACTCTGTTGTTGTCATGATAGGAAAAGCACAGGTGTTATTAATTAAGATACTGTTATTCACAAGTTAGCTACTTTACCTTGAGCAGATGCCTAATCAGATAAGTGGAAAAAACCTGTGTCAGTGTACTGGGACTTCTAGCTGCATGTATTATCTTGTAAGCCACAAGAAGAGAGAACAACTCAAAATAGGTTGTTTTGGCTGTTAGCTAACATGGTAGATACTTACAGACATCCAGCAGACGTGGAGCAATATCGGCACTCATTTGGGGACGTGTTTCTGGCCATTAGGCAGTCATAAGTCATAAAGTTCAACCTTTTGTTTCACTCTTCACTGGACATTTAGCGTTAGCTTGCAACGTTGTTGGCTAGTTGATGACGGTCACTATAGTGGAAACAAGGTTTATAAGAGAGTTGCTAGCTACAGTTTTGTATGTTTGTTATAGTTTGTTACATTAGCTGCATATATTAAGCAGTTAATGTAATGTAAAAAAAAAAGGTTAACATGCATTTTTCAGGTGTTTTATTAGTGAGGTTGGGGTTAATGTTTTGAGATTGTACACAGCAACCACACACTGCTGACAGAGTGCTAATGAGTGCGTATATAATATTCCCGGTGTGGTGTTGTCAGCAGATACACTCGGCCATTGGTGTATTGATGGTGTCCTCTGGGCTGTAGGTGTGTTTGGTGCGTCAGGATTCATGTGCCTGCTTGTGTCGGTGATCTCAAAGGGACTTTAAAGAGGAAGGGTTGATACATTCTTGGTTATGCGACTCAGTTTTACCCTGTTATGGGTTAATTGTGATCATCAAAGTTCAGGAACCTGGAACTGATGCATGTATATTCAGTACAGCATATCCATGTGACTTCATCAACGTGACCCCGTTATGTTTGTGTCTTTTTGTGTTTTTTTGCAGAGAATATTTTTTCACACCTAAGCTTATTTATTTTTGACGGTTACGGCTCAGCCCGAAAAACAGGTTGCAGAGGTTCTTTCATAGCCGAAGACAGGGCATGTTTTAACAGAGCCTGAACACTATCTGCGCCATCTGAAAAGAACGTGCATTCACATTTTTCCTCCATCAGGCTTGCATGCCTTTTCTGTAAGACGTTGCTCAGAACTTTGCTGAATAATGTAAATGGTATTGACCAACATTTCAGATAAAATTAAAGTCATACATTACATGCCATTAAAATCCAAGTTTTAAGAAGTTTAGTCTTTTTGTGGTTTGTGAATAACGCAGTAGAAACTAACGTTAAATTAAAGCAGGTTGGTCATGAATCAATAAGAAATGTTGACGAACCTCTTTAGCTGCCAAAGAACCAGCCACACCTCAGCCACATGCAGAGGTGACTTATGTTGTTAACGTTCAGTGCAAGATGCATCAGCTCTGACATGGACTTACATCTTTTTGTTGGTGAATAAGTTAGCTATAATTTTGACCACGTACTCTAAATAATTGCAAACACAATACAATAGGATTTCTTTACAAATCAACCACAGACAAGAAGGACATTTGGCTTATTTTAATAATCCAAAGTGAATGATTCTAATATTAGAACCAAAGTAATGAAGTGCAACAATTTCAATGTTGCTCTGACAACATGCAAGGGACTTTAATGATTACTTTTTGCCTTGTATTTTGCTTTTACTGAGTAAACCAAACTCAAAACCAACCCAAATGTAGCAGAAAAGCTTCAAATTCATTCATGCATTCAACAAATCATCTAAACTTTCAGAAAAAAAATCTTCTAAACACATCATTTACATATTATATTTTTTTAATTATGAGGATTAAATGGTTACTTCATAAATGACAGGATTGACCACAAAAAGAAATACTACTGTAAGAGTGAAACAGGTTCACCTGCTGGCAATGTAAACTAAAAGATGTTGACCTAAAGAAGTGACTTGTATACAGTGGATCACAGTGTAAGGTACTTGGAGTAGTCTGGTAATAAGGCATAAGACCACTGTAAAGCAACTGTTGGAGTCAGAATAAACTCTTTATGCAAAGCTGGAGTTTATTTAGGGAATATTTGAATAAAAAAACATTCCTTCTAGATTTAAATATGTCTGTACTATATTTATTCAGATGGTTGATGGACTTACATGTAATGTGTTTTTGTTGTGTTGGATATATAAATCTATAAATTTCATCAGCTGTTTTAAATGTGCATCATTTTGGTGCAGCCAGTTATTCTGATAATGGAACAAACACAACCTCTTGGACTGAGACTGTCATTGGTGCTAAAGGTTAAAATATTTTATAAAAATCATTGACAAATCATTGCTGTACTTCTAATCTAACAAGAGCCTCGTTTCTTGAGTCTGAAGGCACTCCAGCAAAGTAAAGCTTGATTCATAAACGATTCATAGAACAATCACACTCTGCTCCTCTATCTATCCGTTCAGTTTTCTTGCTACATTTATTACCGGGTTTATTTGTACTCTAAAAGTTGCCGTAAAATAGTAGTCATGCACTAATCGAGGGTCAGATAACCAAAATGGCTGAAAATAGACTTAAATTATGAATTAACATAAAAAACAGGGTTACTGCCTAGTATTATTTACGTCCTTGTCTGACCGACTTTAAATACATCATCATATCTAATGCATAAACCTGCTATTATATTTTTAGCATGCAGCTACAGTTAAATAAAGCATGCCAATAATTGTGTTGATGACACAATCGATCCAACTCAAACTAGACCTGCAAAAATGCATGTAATGTATAAGATGGTACGTCTGCTACTGCAATCATTAAAAAATAGAATTTTCACATGTTAATATTCAAACTCCATTTTACATCACAGATTAAATGGCAGTAGGTCAACTGCATTTGAACAGGTTTGGTGAATCGTGGTCCGCAGTTGTGTTTCATCTTTACTACTGGACCCAGAGGCATTGCAGAGCTAACAACTGTCTCATCTGCATACTGGTAATAAATGTCTAGACTCTGAAGTAACACAACTCTAAAAATGAGCTGCATAACAGGTTACACATTCAACATCTGTTATCATGGCAACACATCTCATCTCATCAATATGCATCTCTTGCCCTCTTTTTATGAATATCAATGCATTTCCCCGTTGTATTCGGTCCAATCTGATTGATGTATTCATTAGAATACAACAATGATCACTCATTTGTTTATTCAGTCTACTGTAAATCAGACATCCCCGAGAAGTTAGAAGACCACAATGAAAATTAAAGTAGTTTTTTCTTTGACTCCACTGACCCATTGGCCTCTCCATTCTCCTCACTGGAACCATCCACATCTTTGGTGCATTTGATTCTCAGCATGACGTTAGACAGCACGTCCTGATACAAACTGAGGCAGGCCCAGCCGGGCAAGTAGAGGAGGGTGATGAGTCCCATGAAGTTGTACGAATAATGAGAGTAGTCCCAGGAGCAGGCGCCAAACTGCCTCAGGAACAGACCCCAGAAGAACTCCCAGGTGTAGATGAAGGCGATGTAGATGGGCAGCCGCGGCAAAATCCCCCAGCCTTTCTTGAAGTGCAGGTACATGTACAGCTTTTCCACCACGAAGCTGCAGCTCCCGTACATCAGGAACGACCACAGGGACGTGTGGCCGCTGAGGGTCCGGTCGGACTTCTCCACCAGGTTGAAAATAGCCGTGAAAATAACCTCGTCCAGAAAGCCGTGCATCCCAAAGAACAGGAAGCGCACCAGGTCGGGGAGACCGTGAAGAGGCCCCCGATCATGACCTCTGTCCACCGGGCCGAGTTCGCCTGCGTGGTGGTCTGGGGGGCTGGAGGTTTGATACTTCAGCCTGGCCAGTCCTCTGTGAAACACCTGGGAGAAATAAAGAGCCAGAAAGTAGTGTACGACCAGCTGGGTGCCAGATACGACCCTCACCTGCTCGGTCAACGTAATGTTTCCGATCAGGATCTGCAGCCCGATGTAGACCGACGGGTAGAAAACAAGATGAAACACCACAGGCCGACCTCGGAAACACCTCTTTTGTGCGTAAATCTTCTCCAGCGCGAAGTGGGTCAGTGTATGCATTATGCAAAGATACGGAGAGGAAAAGCCCACCAGCTTGGGGTCTCGATGATTTAAAAAGCCCTGAACCGATGAGAGCAGCACGTCTAGAGTCACGCCGTGCATCCCGTAGAAGTAAAGCCGCAACCATCGCGGCAGCTCCCGCAGAGACTCCACGGCGGCTCCGGTCTCTCCGCCCGGTTCTTGTTGGCGGGTCATTCGCTCCGTGTTCAGGCCGTCGGCGGTCGGTCCTGGCCGGCTGCAACCGTCTCGCCCCCGACTGGTCATGGTCAGTCACTCTCTCTAGTCTAGAGAGATTCAGCTTCGCTTTCCATACACATTTGTTTGTTCTAGCACGTCGAAGCGTCTGCAACCATCCCCTGCAACTATGCAGTGGACGCTGCGTTCAAGTGCTGCTCGGAAATACCGGCTTTTATGTATCCAGTGTGTGAACCCAACTTGAGAACAACACGCAGACGTTCTGTTTATATTCTCTGTTATTCATCTAACTCACCGGGAGCCTCCTCATATTGAGCACGTTTATTTTCCATGAAATCTAGCCTATTTTTAAATACCCATGGTTTATTTTCATGTTGTTTACGAGCTACCTTTTGCGGGAGTCATGCCAAACCGGTTGGCACGCTACAAAACTGTGGATCAACTAGGTGTGTGTCCTTGTAAAAACACAACTAAAGGGGTCAACAACTCTACTAAAAGTTTGCTGATGTTGGTCCAATGTAAAGGAGGTCAACATGCAAACGGATTCAATCGGGATTAATTTTAAAAGAAGCTGGTAAGTATGAACTGTAGGATTGCAAGCTTTTAATTCTGGTGCGTGGCAGCAGGCGTGGCCTTCAGTCACGCACGCACATCGCCATTAGAAGGTTTTCACATTTCCAATAGCACGCGAAGGCAACATGAGAGAGAACCTGAAAGAGGAGGTGTAGCTTTATAGCTGTGGTGGAGATGGGACGTTTAGTCTCACAGTTATTAATTGAACTCTCCTCCCAAGGTGAAGTTGTGACGCTGTTTAATTTCAAGTCATTAATGATCATTACAGCTCTGTTATTAGGATGGATAAATATCGGTATTTTAGTAAACTAATCCATCATCTTTCATAATTAAATGATCACCCATTAGGTACATAGACCTCTGTGAGGTAATATGAAACAGAAAGTGATACATAGATGGCTTGTAATCATGCATCTGATGTTCAAAGTGAATTACTTTTCTTCATGCGTGCAATGGATACAGCCAAGTCACACTATCTCCACTTCCTCTCGTGGTTTCCTGTTTACTGGCTTGCTATTGTTGCATTGCTATTATGAACTGAAAAAACAAACATTCAACAAAATGTGATATGTATATTGTTAAAAACTATATGGGACTATGGTTTCATTGAGAAGATTAAGGTTATTATTTTTTATTTATTCATTATTTCAGACGCCAAGTTCCATATAAAATAACAGACATACAACTTTAAAAAAGAGAGAAAACAAGAAGATACAACATACATAATACAGTTCATTAAAAAAGTTATTAATCAGCCACCATTTCAGAAGGACAGTCAATCCATAACTTGCTAAACGGATTTGGCTGCAGTACAACTGGTTGGCCACAGGTGGGCACTACTGAGTCTGTGACATGTGATTTATAATCACCAAAGGAAACTCATTAGAGGCGAAATAGGACCAGGCAACATGTCTGCCATTGTGCAGTTTGATATTGTAACTCATTCACCTCTTCTTGGTGTGTCTTATTGGTTTCGCTCTGGCTGGGTCACTTTGTGAAGAGCAGTGTGTGCTGAATGCATTCTGCTTGTTTAGTGTTGTGTTTGTGTGCCTGCGAGGAGAGTTTGTATTCTACCACTTGGAACGGTCTTTCATGGTGTCACAGAGTGTATACTAAGCTATGTCTGCATGTTGTGAGTGTAATGGGAGTGGCGTGTCTCTGCAGGATGCAGTTGTGTATGTGTATGTGTGTGTGTGTGTGAATATATTCATGTGTGCTTTCTCTCTGTGTGTGTGTGTGTGTGTGTGTGTGTGTGTGTGTTTGTGAATACATTCATGTGGGTTTTCGTGACTGTATGTGGGCTGTCTGTGTTTATTTGTATTTGAGTGTGTGTGTGGGTGGGTGTGTGTGTGTGTGCAGAGGAAATAGAGATATCCGTGGCCTTTCTGGGCCACAGAGATAACAGTGTGTCTCTGCATGGTTTAAAACCATCCAAACTGTTTCAGCACAGATTGAACTCAAGCCTGAACTCACTCAGTCGTGACTCAGATCCAGCACAGCCAATTCATAGATGAGAAACAATACTTATTTCCCATTATTTTGGGTCAAATACATCATTTTATATGCCAACTAACGAGAAATAACCCTTTCTCACACATTGCACATCTTCACTTCAGATCGCTGTAGAGTATTTTGTCAACCTCCACTATACCTGCTGCAGATAATCGGCATGGTTCTTTATGTTCAGATTGTAGACACTAGTCTTTGACCATCAATAATTTACATAATTGGACATAAGGAAATTGTACCATCAAAAATAATCGATAGAATTTCACTTCTATAAACAGTGCACTCTGAACATCTAAAAGGTCATTTTCAGAGGTAAAAATAAAAGTTTTCTAGGAGGAGTCATTTAGTTTTGCTTTATGTTTACAATCTATAATTTGAATACTGGGTCAATACTGTAATGTGATGATGCTTTTCTTCATAGAGAGTTAAGTTCTAGCAAAGAGTAGATCATTAAATGTTTTAAAAACCCAGATTGTGCAATACAATTGACTACATGGAATAAATTGTAGTTGAAATTGGCATTTTAAAGGGTTTGAATCTCAGGAGATGCTGATTTTGTTTTATTCATGGCAATTTATTCCACATAACTTATATATATACATATATATAATATTTATATAATAATATTATAATATTATTATACAAATAATAAATACATAATAAACAAATTCATAATTCAAAAAGGTATTGTGTGCTGCTCAATAGACCCGACTAAGAGGAATCAGACAGGAAGTAATGTGTTTTTTTTGAGATAACCTTATTTTAATTTGGGCTGTGAAGCCAGTCAGCATCAGAGTGCACTGACCTCTTCTATCTCTGTGTCTCATACATTGGACTCCTTTTACTGTGTGCTATGTTTAACTATAGTTTAATTTATCAGAGGAGACAAAGACCCTGAACAATCAATATTCATTTTTTGAGAAGAAAGTTGGAGGAAAATGAGAAATAGATGGGTGAATACATTTATCAATGTTTCTGCAGAGCTGTACATTATCTCATGATGTGTCACCTTGGTAGCAAAGCAGACCAATTATGTCCTCATGTCTTTTATTCAGATGACTACCAGACTTGTTGTTGCACAATGTCTGTTATTATGAACGTGCACACTGTGGAATATTCACTCACTAGCAGTCAATCAATGAAACGGGCTAATTTCCCTGTAATCTTGATGTCATCGTCTCTCCTTTGTGCTGATAAACTCTGTGAGGTGTGTCACCAAGAAAAATCCCTGAAGATTTAAAAGACTCGATCTGTTCTATGATGATGATCTTGATATTTAATGCAATCTTTGGGCTCACTTTCTCTGATCTTAAATGAGTCCATCAACACGGCCTTGACCTTGAGTTCACGACACGGTCCGTTCTCGTTGTGTCTCCACCCAGTAGCCCATCTTTTATGCATTTTAAAGTCTTTTGGTGAATTCTTGTAAAGAATGAAAAAATGTAGGGGCAGAATAATTCCTGCAGCATATACACCACACCATACACGTATATTAACCCATTTTACACTGTATGTTGTGCATTTAAAGGGGCTCAAATTGCCAGAAATCTAGATTTAATCCTCCTGTTCATGTTTTCTCAGGCTTTGCATTTTGCACATTTTATTTAATTGTTACACTGCTGAATCTTATTATTGTGTTTTAGTTTATTGTTTATTGGTGCTAATGTGTCCACAAATTTCCCCTTGTGGATTAATAAAGTATAATTCTATTCTATTCTATTCTAACACTAGATGGCGGCAGTGTGGCACTCTCTCTCGCGGCTTGGGTGGGCCCCTCTGGCTCAGATGTTTTTTAATTCACAGAAACCAAAAGACAAATATTGTTTTGCAAGGAGCCCATATAAATGTTCAGAGCGTATATCTGTGCATCGATGTGGCAAATGTAAAAAAAAACAGACTTCAAATGGGCGGCTTGAATAGCCTTGATACTTTATTATGTCTGTACTGTGGCCTTGCATTGTTTTATCACCGCCTGCTGATTAAAAGGTTAACGATGGAGAATTCAACCTTATTCTACTGCTGGTGTCATCTACATTGGATGCCAATTAAAGCCTGAAACCTGATGATGTTCATTTGGGCTCTCGTACTTTTACGCTCTTGTATGCTTTAAAACAGATATATCATATTAGGTGCTTGACAGCCTCTCCGCGGGTGCATACAAAAACATTTTCTCATCGGATGTATCCCGTTAGACTCAATCAGGCCTGTAAACGGCTGCAAGACGAAGCTATGCGATGTCTGATTGATGTGACGCTTGACCGGGTCCCGCAGGAAATGAATGTGAATCTGTAGACATGCACTTAAAATGAGAAACACTGAAAATGTAATTTCAGAATCCATTTCCTCCAATATAAGCCATTATTGAATGGACCGCTGGCCCAATGCTCTCACACCGTCTCATATGGTCAGACTGAAGTGTGTGTGTGTGTGTGTGTGTGTGTGTGTGTGTATGTATATGTGTGTGTGAATGATCTCATGCTGCGCTTGCATGTCTGTGTTCTTTCCTCAACGTTAACATTTACTATCTTTATATCTTTGTGACGCATACAGTAATACTAGTGGGCCTGTTGCTCATGAGAAAGAGTGTGTGCGTGTAAACAAGTGCTCCCTTTAGAGATGGGAGGAGGAGGAAGAGGGGGCGATGAAGACAGTAGAAATATCAGTCATCCCAGCAGCAGGAGTGCAATATTCCCGTGAGTAGTTCAGGCTCTTGTTTGCAGTTTTATCTTCATTATGAATTCTGTGCAACCCCAAGACTCTCCAGGGCTACCCACCCTGACTTACCCTGTCTCACCTCCCCGTCTCCTTCTCTCCTCTCCTTGTCTCTCCTCCTGATATTGTAATTCATTAGACTCTCCCTCACACCTTCCCTTGTTGTATTCAGTCGCTGCCTCTCCGAGTCTTGATGGCAACAGTTTAAATATCATATATTTATTTGATGCTGGATATTGTCGGAGTCTTTCAACTGTCCGCATCCTTTTCCTCTCCTCATTTATATTTTCATTTCCTAACCACCCTTTTATTCTCCAGTGGATCTTCTATAATCAATCTCTGTCTTCACTTATCTATCTGCTCCTCCTCTCCTCTCCTCCTCCTCTCGTTTCATCTCCCTCCTCTCGGCAGAAACCTTAGTGACCCTTCTTTTAACCTTGCCATCTTAAATAACCCTCTCGCCACCTCCTCCTCCCTTTCACATCTCTTCAGCCTCCCTCTAACCTCCATGTCCCCCTTCTTTCACCCCCTAACCCCCACACTGACCACCACATAGCTTGTATTGTCTCTAGTAAAAGGTATTTTACCTCCTTTTATCAGGATGTAATTATCCTCACAACTGCAGGGCTGTAATTGCTCATGCCCCCGCCCAGTTGCATAACCTTTTACTCTCGTCTTCTATCACATCTGTTTTTCCTCTGCTTAAAGTATGCAATTTTGATTATGTTCTTTATTATTATTTCATAGGTTTTTGATGATGCGGGGTCATTTATTTAATTATGTTGCACACAAATGCCAACATCCCCAAATTTAATTTGTTTATATGGAAAAATAAACGTCATTGAGCATTGCATTATGCCAGGCTTTATGGAATACATAACACATAACATTTCACTTGACTTAGATACAAAATGCAAGTTGCAAAATCTGTGCATTAACCCTCCCGTTACCTTCAAATGGACTAACATCTTTTACCCTTGGTGTCAATTTGACCCCAGCAATTAAAACTTCCAGAAAATTATTAGAATTAATATTGTTTCCCAAGTTTAAGTGTCACTTTACCTGAATAGCCCTGTTACGGCCTCTACGTTTGCTAAAGGCCGCAACATACGAAGAAGGGATAAGGCTGAGGGGGAAACAAAGGAGGCAAACAATAAAGTCAGGTATATAAGCAAAGAACGGAGATTTATTTCACGGGGCGTAGGGTTTTAACGAAGGGTGGAATAACATAGAACAAAAAGGAAGAAAGGCATCAGGGTCTCTAAGGCCAACTCAACAAACAAAACCCCCATTCTAACTAGAAAGAAAAGATCCCACTGACCTACCAGCAAAGAAAGGAAAAACAATACTGCCCTCCCTGCCTGACCACAAAACAGGAGAAAATGTATACAACAAAAATGGCAGAGAACCCCTACACCCGTTACCCGCAAAAACACAAATGATGGCCTACTCGTCGGCACCATACCAACACAATCAGAGGTTGCGAGAAAGAGAGCCAGAACGCTTCCTCTGGGTGTATATATGTGACTCCCACTGATTACGTGATCCCTCTCAGGTGGCGTTGCTCCCTCCTTCTTCCTGGAAGAGGCCGGTCTTAAGTCACGTGACGTAACAAGCCCTTTAAATAAATAAAGACATTTATATTTCTTATATGTTTTACACAGTGAAAAACAGCCTGGGGTCAAATTTACAAATGTATAATTTGTGTACAGGACATTGGAAACATATCATCGTGTGAATTTTAGGTTTTTCCAGTTGTCCCCAATAAATTAGGAAAATTCATGAAATATAAAGCAAAAAAAAAAGGTGTCAATCATTTTTTTAGAGACGTTAAACATTGAATGTGGTCAAATTTACTTACTTACTTATTTAATTAATTTAATTTATTTTCCTTAAAATGTGTATGATATCTAACAAGTATTATATCATATTTCTGTTATCAGTAATAACCATTTAATGTATTTAATAATGTTATAGCAGTTTCCATCGTTCCCTTTACAAGCACTATAGGGATACATAGGAAACCCTTCATACAGTGTTCTGATATCTGCTGACCTTCAGTCTCCCATAGCCGTGTCAGAGTTCCATTAAGTCGATGCTAATGCTAATGCTAAATTAATGTTTAGTGCTCCTGCAAAACACAGGGTGTTTTTTACTGTAAAGCAACAAGATCTTCGTCACAGAGTTCATATTTTCCGTGATCAATCTTTAGAAATGTGTCTTAAAACCAATATGTAGTCAAAGCACACATGTGAGGGCGTATAGTTATAATCAATATCATTAAATCAGAACTTATGATCATTGCCTCTGGTTGGATATTTCCACCATGTAGTTTCCCAACAGAATACATGAGACAGCATCTGTTTGTTTAAAGGATAATTCCAATGGAAATGAAACTGTGTACACCTTTCATATAACTGCCCATTCTCCCATCTATATCAAATGTGAAATCTCCTTTTCTTTGCAGGTTCACTTCCAATGTGTCGTATTTTCCCATCCAAAGCCCATTTGACCCTTTGACTTACCTCTTCCTCTTCAGTCCGTTGTAATTTCCCCCATCTTAATCCTCCATTCCTGTGTGACCTCATTGCACCCCTGTTCTTATTCCCCTGTCAACTTACTCTGACAATTACAAGTCTTTGTTCCTCCTTCTGACCTTGCTCATCCCAGTTACTCTCCCGCCGACCCCCTCCTTATTTTCCGCCTCTCCTTAAACCCAGCCAGTGAACTCAGACTCTCTCTGTGTACCTGTTGCCAGACAGCATCTGTCCTCTGTCTGCCTCTGGCTTTGTGTGGACCTCTCTCCCTCCCTCCATGCCTCTCTTTTCTCCGTCAGTCTAGCCAAGGCAGCAGCAGCAGAGGATGGCATCATTTAATTTAGGCCACCTGTGGTTGTGTGTGTGTGTGTGTGTGTGTGAGTACACATTTTGTGTTGGAACTACTGTGTTAATTTGCAAGGATGGAAGAGAATAAGGAGCAGGCAGACGCGACTATGGGTTGTGTATTGCGGGCCTTCTGCAGTCCATCCATTTTGTTTACCATTCTCAGTCGCCCCCCAGGGGGGGGTCTGGGAGATTGTAGCCATGGGATACCGACACATATGCATCATGCTCTGATTGGTTCAGTCTGCCATCAGCTAGGGATGTATTAGACCTGCAGTGATATGGATCATTGATGATACTCCTTGTCTCTCACTCTCTCTGCCCTTACTCTCTCTCTCTCTTTTCTGGCTGTGTATTCCCTTCAGCTGTCTGTTTCTTTTCTTGGCAGTAAAACCTCTTTCTGAAGAAGAGAGAATACTGTTGAAAAGGGACATGAAGACGCTCCAGTAGGACGTGTTGAGGGTTAGCACGATGTATAGACACCCAGTGGAAGCAGAGCGGAGGATGCTGTCTCTTCACCGGGGTACCAGGAGGTAATCGGGAAAGATAATGCAGAAGGCGTCTTTAGACCTCAGATCTATCTGACCTCTAACCTGCGGCCTCTCGGCTATTTCGTCATCGTCTGTGCTCGGTGGCAGTTTAGTGGCAGAATTGGAAACTAATTTGTAAGTTTTAATATGTTTATCTAAATGAATAAACAGTTCCACATGCACAACTTTGGTTTCTCTCTAAACTGGGTATTTAATTTGAGTTTCTTTCCATATTTATGACATATGGCATACCAATTGAAAAACACACAAATATTTCCTGTTTAATAACATTTTATTCTCTGAAGAAACAACAAAATAATAATAATAATACATACAATTTCTATAGCACTTTTCATAGTACTCAAATAACACATAATTAAAAAAATCCTAAAAGCTATGCATTATAAATTACGATAAAACAAACGATAAAAGCAAATTCACAATCTCTCACTATAGCCATTTAGTTATGAAGTGTCACTTTTCAAGCAAAAGATGCCTCAGTGTGTCCTCCTTAAGCCTTTTCTTAGCACAATGTGCGTCTTGGGAAACAAAAGACACCGTGTTCCACTTTATGACGTCAAAATGCCTCACGCCCGGAAAATAAAGTTGTTCCGTTGAATGAAGACGGATATCAAGATGCAACTTTAATCCTAGAAACATTCAAAGAGGAAAAGCCAAACAAGAGAAAACCAAAGCTGAACCCTAATGAGGTCCCGAGGTGGCGCGCCTACAGGAAACGGATCCTCCAGTGCATTGTCTGAAACGTCTCACTCTAAAACGTGACTGTCTATTTGTTCTGCATGAAAGCCTCTGGGGTTAGGGAGAAGTCATCCAACTGTAGACAGCTTAACACATCATTTATTTATTACTTATTCTTTATTTATTTATTAATCACATATTTGATATAGGTTGAGTGCCAAAGCAGGCAGGGGACTCGTGCGTGTGCGTTTCAATCAACATTAGCATGAATAAATCACTAAATTAATAATTTCTTAGTCAACAAAACACTCTTTTAACTAGAATGGGCACTCGGTAGAGCGCATACCTTCCCATATCAAAAGATTGGGCATTGCATTATGAACATAAAAGACGATTTTGACCTTTTCATGACCTTGACCTTTGACCGGATCAATCCTAAAATCTAATCAAATGGTCGCCGGATAATACCCAATCATCCCACTAAATTTCATCCGATTCAAAAAAGATTTTGACCTTTTCATGACCTTGACCTTTGACCCGATCAATCCCAAAATCTAATCAAATGGTCCCCGGATAATAACCAATCATCCCACCAAATTTCATGCAATTCGGTTTAATACTTTTTGACTTATGCGAATAACACAAATACACGGCGATCAAAACATTACCTTCTGCTTTTTCAATGCGAAGGTAAAAATGCGACTATAATATTTTCTATTGACCTCCCATTCATCAAAATTAACTTCCTGTCAGATTTAAATGAGTGACCGTAGGCAAGCCTCCGACAGACGCTCATTGTATTAACATTATTCACAAGTGACTAAATAAATACCCTTTCCTTTTTCTTTTCCATGAATCCCTGGGGCCGATCATTCAAAGCGATTGCGTCAGTATGAATGTAAATCATAGGAGCTGCACTCCCATGTGTTTCCTTACAGGTGATGACTGCCTGCAGGAGTCTGTCAATCTATAAATAATCAGCGTGACACATCTCAAATGCTACTAACCCGAAGGAACTGATGTTTAAGAGAACAACTCTCTCTTTTCCTCCATAGCTTTTATTCGCCTGCAGTCTTCTCCCAGTTTAGCTTTACTCTGAACAACCTTTGCAGATGCTGCATGCTCTGGCTGTATTTGCATACCTTCTGTATGGAGGTGGTCACCTTCATGCATTTTCTCTCAGCAAATCTGTTTTACATTCATATGGAGACGGGGTCACACCCATCACAATAAATATAAAACAATGTCCTGCTTCATTTCAATTCAATTCAATTCAGTTTATTTGTATAGCCCAATTTCACAAATTAGAAATTATTCTCGGAGTGCTCTACAATCTGTACACATAGACATCCCTGACCTTTGACCTCACATCGGATCAGGAAAAACTCCCAAATAACCCTTCAGGTGAAAAAAGGGAAGAAACCTTGAGGAGAGAACAGAGGAGGATCCCTTTACAGGATGGACAGAACAATAGATGTCATGTAACCAGAAGGACAGGTTTAGAGTTAAAATACATTCAATGAATATGACAGAGTGTATGAATAGTTCATAGTTGGCATAATTCACTTGAGAACTTTCCCTGTTAAACATGTCGCTGTATATATCCTATGTAATGCGTTCTGCATGACTTTGTTTCACCATAAGCAGCGTAGTAATTCAACCATGACTGGCTCTTGTGCGAAACCATTATTTCTGACGACCAGGGACACATAAATATGTTTCCAAAGGGAAAAAGATGGTGCAGGAAGAAATGGAAGCACCATTTCCCTCATTAAATCTCCATCGAGCTGCAGTGCTGCGGCTGCGGGCCGCGCTTGAGGAGACTGCATCTGTTTTCTACAAGCCGGTGTCTTGTACTGCTCCTCTTGCCAAACGTCAGTGTGTTCATCAATGAGATGCATCGTGTGATGAAGCTTGGACACGATTCACGGTATCACTTTTTTTTTTAATTGAATTATTTAATAGACCCGTCAACTCAGGTGCTTCATTAAACATGAAACACGTGAAATTAAAAGATTGGTTGTACTCGGCTCCCATCTGGGAAGTTGACCAACAGAACAGCTTCAAATATCAAACCTGTCACTTAATTTTGTATTTTAAATGTCCGAACAACCGGTAAAAGTGTCAACTAACCCACAGATACTCAAACATTGTGTTTATTTACATGACCCTAATAATTCATACAACTAAGTAATTATCATCATACTGCAATGTTCAAGTGGTTGGATGACTCGGATTTCAACCGGCTTCGTCAATCTATAATACTAACATAGTCACTCTCATGCAACATACATTCATTCATTACCCCTATGCTTCATAATACATTAATAACAATATCAATATTCTCCCTAATATTTTCTATTATAATATCTTTCTATATGTATTAATTTAAAACATAAGACCTCTGCAGATGTTATCAAAATAAACTATTACTACCTAACAATACAGTACACCAAAATAAGATTAGGATAAGGAGAAAAGATGAACTTGTGGAACCATTTCATAGCCTTGATATAGCCGAGCACTGGCGTGATACTTTTTGACCCAGAAGTTGCATTAGCGTGACCCGTATACTCCCAGTATAGCAGAGTGAGTCAACCACTGGCCTCTTCTTGGCCTGTGGGGGATAAGCAAATGTTTCCATATAACTGAAACTGCTAAAGTTTGATGACCTGGATAAATGTTGAGACACACGATCTGAATTCAGACCAGGGAGCGCTTAAAAGCAAGCTGCAGCTTTTGCACTGTTTTTGTTCTTATCTGCCTCAGTCAGAGGAGAGAGGCTCGTGGTGTATTGACCGGTCGATTGACACGCAGTATTGATGCCGGCCGGTCCCAATCAAGGTCATCGTGATGCTGGCTGATCCCGATCGACGAGGATCACTCAGCGGCTTGTTGCATTCCTCTTAGCACAGAATGACACATCTATATCAGAGTGAAGAAAAACAAAATGCATGTATTAAATGATGGACCTTCAGTTAAA
This sequence comes from Liparis tanakae, assembly GCA_036178185.1. NCBI lineage: Eukaryota > Metazoa > Chordata > Actinopteri > Perciformes > Liparidae > Liparis > Liparis tanakae. Next base: position 10,852,658 of record CM070089.1, on the reverse strand, counting down.
GGCCATGCCCCTCTAATTGATGGTGAAGCTGGATTGGCGGTTGGTCTCCCACACCAGAAAACAATGACCACCGATCACCAACTCAATTAGGAATTTAAATAAGCAAAACAAATTAGAAAACTCAAATATGATTATATATACACACCTTTTTATTATTATTATTATTATTATTATTATTATTATTATTATTATTATTATTATTATTATTATTATTATCTAACTTTATCAAAATATATTATCAGGGCTACATGGAATATGTGTTTAATAAAAAAAAAATACTCAGTTATTACTCCGGAGTGCCCTTGCATGTACAAAACGCTGTTGAACCTTGTAGAGGAGATGTCGCGTTTTTGTTGTCATAATGAATTAGAAAATTCCTCTTTATTTTCTGTTTAACATAATAATAATCATTATCTGTACCGTGCATCAAGCTTTCAGCATTTAGAGAAGCATAAGCGAGGTCAGGAGGTGTGCTAAGGTCATAATGACCCTTTTAGCGTGCTGTGGAAGGCAGTATCTACGGTCTATGACTAATGCGATGCACACACACACACACATATAGCTGCACAGACTGACACACATGTGCAGTATACGTATGATACAAAGGCGCACAAACAAAGCTCGAGCTCCACACTGACTACGGAGTCAGTGGCGGACTGGGTTAGGGGCGGGGCTGGGCAGTACTCTGCGTATCGCTGACCCGCATTAAGTTACTATAGTATTCCCTCGAGAGAGGATATGATCCTCTGTGTCATTGGAACATGAAGGGTGAACGGAAGGATGGGGGAGGAGGAGCGGCAAATAAATGAGAGGGGGTGGAGAGAAGGAGGGAGACAGCATGGAGAGGGAGAGAAATGTAGGGTGTCACATCCAATGAGTAAATCCTGAAAAGGATGAAGGGAAGACTTGTAGTTTAATTCATATCAGACTCTTGGAAGTCTATGATATGCCGACATTCCTAATTATTATAACATTGTTCTCACCAGATCAATTACTGAGATGGGGAATCGCTAAAAGTAAGTCAGATGTGGCGAGAAACACACAGTCAGACAATCGTACAGGTTTTAGACGAATGGTAGACTCGACATAACATAATAATAATAATAATACATAAGATTTATATAGCACTTTTCCAGGTGCTCAAAGACGCTTTACAACACATAATTAAAAGAAAAAACCTAAAAGCTATGCATTATGAATTACAATAAAACAAACAATAAAAGCAAATAAGAACATACAGAGCAAACACATTAAAAGCAGTTTTGAACAGGTGGGTTTTGATTTGTGATTTGAATGATGACAGTTCGGTGCAGTCTCGGATGATTTTGCACTCAGCGTTAGTTAACTTTATAGTGAGGAGTGAATTTACATTTTTGTTAAATGAATCTACAGGTGTATGAAATAATAGTGAATACGCTGTGTCAACTATGTAAATAGACCTCAAGTTGCTATAAATGGGACATATCATTTATTTAAAAATAACATTATTTCTAAAATGATTCCTAAAATTGGAATGGAGACTGGTGACATACGGCGGGGTCACAGTAGAAAACTTGAGACATGGAACTTGACATTAGCAGGTGGGCTCATGGTGGTGTTTGATGATGGAGACTAATGGGCGAAAACTGCCTTTTCGAGAGCGAGGATAGATATTTATTCTCCTTCTTCCTTCTCAACTTCCATGACTTGCTCTTTTAGTTATTTCTCAGTTTTGCTATCTGTTTGTAATTCTCCCTTTCTTATCCTGTCGTCTCCATCTCCGCCAACTCTCTCTCTCTCTCTCTCTCTCTCTCATGTTTCTTTCTCTAGCCCTCACACCACCCACACTCACTGCTGTCTGCCTGTCTGTTAGGGCCCTGTGAACTCACACACACACACACACATACATACACACACATACATACACACACACACACACACACACACACACACACACACACACACACACACACACACAAACACACACACACACACACTGAGCTAATGCCAAATCTTAGATTCTACCAGCATTGTGGCCGACTCTGTGAACACAACCTTAAATAAGATACGGTTTGGATATAAATATCTGTCATCTGTGATCTATCATCTGCCACAGAGGTCAGTCGGATAGATAGTATCTTGGATGAAAAGATGAAACAATAAAGGACTTTTTTCTCTTCAACCCATTCCTCTCCCATTCTATTTGCTTATGCTTTCCTCCTCTCCTTTTCTCAGCTTTAGGACATTTTGAGCTTGATGCAATATCAGTTCTGCTGATATCCTGCTTCTTATGACTAATGTATGTGTTGAGGAATCTTTACATTGTTATTAATAGTACAATGTAATTATGATGATTCATATTTGTACAATTAGTCGTCCAATAACGTCAAAATGTAACATAATTACACATCAATCATCACTAATTCAGTTTTTCCCATGACAGTGACATGGTATGGAGCTGATCTGGAACACGCCTGATTATTCACTATATGTTAACTCTTAATAATCTATTACAGATCACTGAGCCTGGATAAATAATCCAATTACACATGAGGTTAGTATGATTATGATCATATTTAGCTTGGTATGGTTCCCTGCTTATTATCCATCTGCCTAAATGCTCGAATGCATCGTGTGTCCTGAACTGCACCGCTGTTTTTTTTCTTAGGTTAACATGCATCGCCAACTCAGTTCTGGATGCAGCGAGATTACACGTAGATTAGAATGCGGAGTCTTTATGTTTTAGCGTTTTTCCAAATGGAGGCAGTGGAAATGCATTAATTTAAAGTCACTGTAAGCCACTGTGTTGCCTCTTTAAAAGGTTTCAGTTGTGTGTTTTTTAATATATAAATGTAATTCTGCAGAATAAACTCTGGCAGTCACAGCTGGAGGACCCAGTGGCCTGTGCATACATGTGACCGTGCCTCTGAGTGTGTTTCCGCTAATTTAGGACACGGCACTAATGAACAAATTCGTATTCAGCTCATGCACACAGGCAGGAGGGGCACACACACTCGCACTAGTGCGCACACACACGCATCACGACGTGTGTCTGAGTGTGTGTGCATGTAGTGTACGTCGATCTGGCTGCACAGCCGTGTTCGATGGCGAGGTCACCGGGCCGAGCCTCTTAACTTCACAGTTCAATTTGGATTTGCATAATCCCGGCACTAATTTCCACGGGATGCATCCATCCGGCGTATCTCGACAGGTGACGGGGGTGAGAGAGCCCTCCCATGTTCCACCGCTCCATCGGAGCAGAGTGAACAAACATGTAGGAGGAGAGTGAGAGAAACACAGGAGAGAGAATAGCTGCTTTATTTCTGGAGCCTCACACACCGTCTAGAAGGAGGAGTTGACCGGCAAAATCAGGGATTATGATTGCAATTTTCTAAAAAGGCATTTCAAAGAAAAATGATCAATGGAGTGGAATACAGATGAGAAATAAACTGCTAAACAGACACAGCAGAGATTATATACTTCTGGATGGGTAAGCATACGGACTGCAGTGTTCATTCACTCAGAACATCACAATTAATGGCAAAATCACTCATTTTGATTCAGTCTGAAGCTCAAGATATTTCTCTATCAAAGTGAACCGTTTGTCACTTATGCATAAAGGAAGAATAACAATGGATTAAAGCTTTGTTTAAACGTGTCATCGCTGTGAGCTCATTATTCTTCGACAAATTACGCCTCGACATACGGATTATGTCAAATGTTGGCACGTTACAGCAGACTCTGACGTGACAGCTTAACATGGGGAATTTAAGAAAGAGTGTAGAACCTTCATGGTAAACATTTGTAGCTAAATTGCGAATATCAAAAGGTGTTGTTTATTAAGGGAACACCAGTACAGCGCACCCCTTTTGGACCAAACGCCTATACACCTGTTAATCAACCGAGTCTTTATAAATCCCAAATATTGTTTTATATTTGTGAATGAATGAAATGTTCCGTATGTTTAAACATGCTGTGCAATATAATACATTGACATTGACGAGTTCCCTATTAGGCCTACTACAATTTCAATTTCTCATGTCTGATTTCCATCACTCCCCCTTATTTTGATTATCAATATCAGAATCAGAATCGGAATCAGAATCCGTTTATTGTCAGGAATGTTTACACAAACAAGGATTTGTTTTTGGCGGAAGGTGCAACATTAGACATGACAAACAACAATTAACATAAACTTAAGTATAAGATAAGATAAAGATAAAGATAAATATAAATAAAAATATAAAGTGCTCGGACAACAAATAACGTTTAAAGTGTCTAAGTGTATGTTTGTAGTGACATGTATGTTTAAGTTAAAGTGTATGTTACATGTGACGTGTGTTTAAGTTAAAGTGTGTGTGAAGGAGGAGGAGGAGGAAGAGGAGGAGCAGGAGGAGGAGGAGGAGGAGAGATGAATTTGAATATGAATATGAAGTCAATCCAGTAACTTCTTTGACTTCATATCATTTATCACATCATCAGACAGGGTTTACCACAGGACAATGAACTCATGGGATTCCTTGACTGGAAGTTAATTGTTTATGAGCAGAATAAAATAATCTAATTTTTCTCCGAGGCAAACAGAGGTGACGGTTGGCTCGAGGTACCAAGATGGCCGCCGCCGTCGGAGTTTGACCCAGTGACACATTTCCTGTCCCATCTGTCCGTGGGACCCAGAGGAGACGAGAGTCTCTCTCAACACCAGGGGAGCAGGAGAGTGTGAGAGAGAGAGAGTGTGTGTGTGTGTGTGTGTGTGTGTGTGAGAGTCTGCATCTCTATGTTGAATTAATGTTTACTCGGTGAGACCCAGCTTGTTTCTGAATTATTCAATCATGTTCATACACACACACATATATACACACACACACACACACACACACACACACACACACACACACACACACACACACACACACATGCTCAACAACAGTGTGCTGTCAACTCCTGCTGTTAATTAGTATCAGACATGCGGGGACAAAAATCCCAATCTCTCTGCTGCCCTTTTCTTTTCTTCATTAGGATCGTTCATCTTCTTTGCATGCCGTCTCCTTGACCCTTATCTTTCTTGGCATTCTCTCTCTCACCTCATTTTTCAGCTTTTTGTTCAATATTTTACTCTCTCTCTCTCTCTCCATCTCGCGTTCTCATGCATAAGTAAATGAGAAGCACAGAAACACGATTTTCGACTCTCAAAGTTCAGCCTCTAAAGCTTTTTAAAAGCTGCATAATTGAGCAATCTGGAAGGTGAGAAACTAAGAACACAGACTCTGGCTGGTCACACTGGAAAGGAAATCAATCTTTGCAAAACAGTTGGTTATAAAAGTGACTGTTGGGATGAGCATCACTGTAAAATAGTGTAAATAAGCTATTGGGCAACATGCAGTCTTATTGGAATTAATACAATTTCTGTGTAATTTCTTTACATTCTTTTGGATCCAGATGGAAAAGGGGGAAGGAAATTACATAAAAAAGAAGTATGGGAATTGCAGGATGAGAAAAAGGTTGGGAATGAGACACACACGGTCCTTTCAGGGATCTCCATCTCACCGTATCTCAAGCTGACAGACCTCCTCATCTCACAATCCTCAGAAATCTTTGATTGGTCAAAGTATCGCTCCTCCAAACCTCGGTGCCATTCGGCACAGAGGCTCGAGTGTGAGTCTCCGTTCTCCCTCTCTTTTCTCTCTTCTTCATTCCCCCACCCAGCACCCTACGTCTTCCTCTGTAATGACGAGCATGATACAGCAGAATGCGAAACCTAGTAAAATGGCACTTAATGCATATCCTGGGGACTATTTACGTCCCTTTCTCTCTCCCTTTGTAGCTCAGACGCACTGACGTCATGTCGGGCGAAGTAATGAACTCCCTTTCCCCTCTTCTCCTCTATTCCAAGCCTCGTCTCCCTCCTTTCTCTTGATTTAGCTCCCCACTTTCTCCTTTCACTCCGTTCTCTCCTCTTTTTTCTGCCCTGCAACAGTATTTTGATAGTATTTGCTAAACCTGATCTACCTTCACTTACTGTACCGTACGTCTGGGTGACGATATACATATCAGATTAATGATACACAGTGTATGTGTGTGTATCAGACTTGTTTTATGCATATTAAAATCCCTTGTCTGGGGCATGGGATGCAATTGATTAAATGGTTATTATATGCTAATCCACCATGTAGCCAAGCCTTTTGAAATGCATGTGTTCATGCACTAAATGTGTGAGTGTGCCAGCAGTGTGTACAGTGTGTGTGTATGTGCCAGTGTGATGTATTTCTGTCCAATTAGCTAGTGACCCAATTCTCTCTGGCTGTCTCCGAGTCACTACGCGGCTGTAATGGCTTCGCTCCGTCATCATATCCAATCTCCCAGTCGGCATTACAGCGAAACACCACTCAATTTAACTTGCACATGGCGCTTCTCTCACCAAGGCCAGTTCAATCAATACATGTGGACTTGACCCCTGTTCTCTCACACACACACACACACACACACACCACTGATATATGTTGTAGCTTCAAGGTGAAAACATCCAGAACTTCTACATTTATGAATCTTATATTCAATCTCCAAGTAGAGAGATTGTGTCGTCTCGCAGAACTATCCGTTATTTGAGCTTAAAACATTTAAATGTAACTCCTTCTATGGCAGTAATAACCGAAACCTGACCATGTATCTGTATTTCCTTCCTTAACGGTTACCTTTTCTATCTTCTCCCATCAATTTCTACGTTGATTTTTGGCTTTTGGGAAATATGCTTAATAGCTTGTTTTCTCAGGATTTTGTGCTAAGCTGAAATAAACAGCTTCTGGTGCCTCATAGAGAGACATTAGGAACATTTAAGTGGCCAATTTAACATGTTTACAACATTCATTTGTGTATTCCTTTCATTCCTTTTTAGAAGAACGCAGAAGAGAACAAAATAAAAAACAATCGTACATTCGTGAGACCTCTTGTTGTGCACACTGTACAATAGGATGACTTTACAACGATGGTGAGAAGATAACTACTGGTGTGACATATCAGGTGTTTATTTTGAAATGCATTTCTCTTGAAATAGATAAGAACGCCTTCCTCCAAAATGCTTGCCTCCCACAAGGTGTATTATTCCTCACTGCTTCCTTATCTGCCTGCAGGAAGTAAACGAGTCAGCCAAAAGGGAGCTGGAGTCAGCACCATCGTGTAACTCTCAGACTCCTTTACATGGTAACACAACTATCGCAACACATTTTTTAAATGGAAGCCGGGGATTGGTTGCTATGATTTTCTTTTCTTGATTTGATGTCACCAGTGGTTTGTGCTAACAGGATGGATCTCTAGAAATCCAGCACCTTATTTTCACCTGCCATTCAATTACTGATATTCACGTCACGCCACTATGAGTTCTCCTTTCATCTCCCCTGTTCTCTCCCTCTCGTACAGAACTGGCTTACATCCAGGAAATAGTGCTCCGTCATTTAGATTGATGATCACCGAGCGACACCGCCAACACGTTCGGTCCGGATGACTTTGGATTCAAGCCCGTATACGTGGCTGTCACATGTTTATATCTTCCAGTCTCTGTACCTGCACACACTTGGGCACTTTATTGCTATTTAGTAAGTTAGTAAGTTACCTGAACATGACATTAATCCGGTATTCACATATGGCCGTGACTGTAGCAGTTATATAACATTCTCCTGTGCTGAAAGAGGCGCCCTCTGAACAGGCCTTCACA